>JASDQU010100946.1:65711-76788 GCA_032191745.1 Picea mariana | reverse complement strand
ATTTTTTGATTGCAATGTCCTTTACAATTGCTTGCTGCTCTCGATTCAACAGACTTATGACTTTGTAGTATTCATTATTTTCAATAAGGAAAGGATGTTTTGTGACTTGAAAGCCAAGATTGATACATTTTTCAATGTCGGCTGCTCGAGGAGGGGGAAAATCTGCTTGCAAGTCATAGGACTCACAAAGAGTTCTATTTGTTTTACGGTCTATGAATGTCTCATCAACATTGTCAGGGTTTTCTAGTTCATGAACTGCACTTTCTAAATCACCCCATGTTGGATTAACATTGTATGTAAATCTAGATTCATTGGTTTTAATTGTAGTCTCATAAGAAATATACACAACTTCCCATGTAGGGAAGTTATGTTTTAATGTGTTTTCATTTTGATCAAACAGAACGTACAACAATAGTTTTCTCTACAATAGTTTTCATAGTCAATATGTTTGTTGTATTTGACAAAGCGTATTACATAGTTTTTTTGTTCTTTTTGATATGGGTGCACCATTTTTTTTATAATGTGATATGAACTCTGCTAAGAAGATATTCTTAATAAGAGATGAACACTAGAGGTAATAATAAATAATAGAGTGGCATAGTACATCCTATGAATTTTCAGGCTCTTGTTCTAGCAAAGACGATGGTTTAAGCACAAATGTGTGTTTCTCAAGTGGAGATGTGTTTATGAAGACACATTTCCTTGAACTATAGTGCAGGGGCAGGGAAAGTGCAATGTGGACTGCTTGTTGAGAAGACATTTGTTGAAGATTAAGCAATGTATTTCCAAGCGTACATGTAATTTGCATAGCATCAATGTGACTTCTTTCATGTACTTTGTGTATTCTTTTGAATGCACTTGTCATAGATTTGTCAACCTTTGTCATATACAAGGTACAATATGATGTCGTGACATATGCATTGAGGACATACTGTACATCCATATTTGCATTCCACATAACTGGCATGTYCTTGGAGAAACTATTGTTCCAAATATGGGAAAGTTCTCGTTTAAGGAAAATTGTTGGTTGTTTAAGTGTAGATTGCAATGCTTGAATATAATCATCTTCTGTGAGATTTAGCTCTATCAAGAAGTCRTCGAAGCTCATTAACTCATCAAAGTCTTTTTGTTCTATAATGCGAACACAGATTTAGCTTTCGGAGTGAGATAATTTACCTCTAAACTAATTGGTTCTATGATTCTTGTTGTTCTCATCGGCGGCACAAGGAAGTTGTATGTACAATGTGAATTTTTTTATTTTTTCTAGCTTCTTGTATGACAATGTCTATGAACTTTGGTAATTTTTGGATCCAAATGATTTATTTTGCATGTTATGTATTTGTCCACAAAATTCTCAATCTGTGAGTTATTGTCATTTCCATACACCGGTGCACCCTCTATCCACAACAGTGCCTGGTCATGCTCACTACCTCTATTTTGGAACTCAGTCACAAAAACATAGTCCGATATTTTTCCAAAGAATGTTTCATCATGTCATATCAATTGCCTCAAAGCATTTATTATATGCCTATAATAGCGAGTACATGTCACTAGGTCTTTTCTTATGAGGTAGTCAATGTCATCATTTTCCAATGTATCATTTTGTTTTTTTCCTTTTCTTGTTCCTATACAATGTAGACATTGTAGCCACCAACAGATCCCAACGATGCTCTGCACTTGTAAATGTGATGAAAAATGTTGGTGGTCCCAATTGTCGGATCATGGAAAAATAGTTTTCTTGTTTTGTTGCAAATAGTCAGGAGAGATGCAAATGTTTTTGGGATTTTTTCTAGGTTTTCTTTGTACTTGACATCTTTGGTCGATAAATTTCTTCCCTGTAGCTGGCCTTTTCTTATTTTCACCCACATGCAAGAGAGCACTTGCTCAACTATTATGCGCATTGTTTTGAAAAACAAATTTGTTATGTGACAGGAGAAGTCATCGCTTGAATGTAGCAATTCACATCGAACTATATTTTGGTAGATGAATCATTTTGTAATTTCATTGAGACATGGATCTCCATAGAACAGGGTTGGGAAGTTCATTTACTCAACAAATTTATCCTTGAATATTCCAAGTGGACGTTTCCCTTTAGCAGGTGAAATTTCGACAATCTTGTCTTGCTAGTCACGAATGTGTTGTGAGTCAGTGAATCCATGTATCAATGTTACAACAAGTCTTTCATTCTTCGATTCATTGCTTCTATCAAATTCACTAGCATTTTTGAAAGTCTGTGCAGAGCTATCATCCCCTTCTCCAAGAACATTGTTCCAGTTATCATTTATACAAATGCTATGTGATTTGTACAATGCCCTGGAACATAATTCTTTTAATGCTTTCATGAAAAAATGCACATGCACTTTACCTGTCTGGTTTGCATTCTTGTATTGCAGACGTCTTTTGAGAGATACAACAATTGTCATTGTATCGCTAATGAATTGGGGCAAGGATTTTTGTACAACATCTAGTTGGGCATGAACATTAATAATTGATCTTGTTAAGCCCATTTGGGGTCATTTATATCCCGAGGGTCTTATTTTTGCAAATGMAATTCATAGAGAAACAAGTCTCTCTTCAAGTTCTGTAAGTGTACTTACATCTGGTAGTGGTGTATTACATCTTATTTGGTCAGGCRTTGCAAACTGTGGCAATTTTCCATTTTCAAGTGATCGTTTTCATGGAAGACAAATATTTCCACTGGAAAATGTTCTATCATTTAGTGTCAAGCCGAGATATTCTGCCTCCAAATAAGGCGTGAAATACTTAGTGTTTTTTTCGAAATTCAATTGATCGCAAATCACACATGCAATGGAAGGAGTGCCTTTAATTTTTTTCATATAAATTTGTTTTGCATCTTTCTTCCCTAGACAAGCATGCATGGAAAGTGTTTGTTGGTTTTCATTGCTAGAAGTGCATGGTGTTGGCTCTAGGCCACAAAATGTGATTTTTTCCTCTCAGCCAATACCATGACCATTGTGGGATATGCGGTTGTACCTGTTTCTCTCATGTATCTGTTTTTTCAACATGTGGTAGGTTAACTTATGGTTTCCACTGGAAACTAGTTTCACTTGTTGACAAGCCATGTTGGAGGTGGAATCGACATTTCTTATCAGCATTTCATCCTCACTATCTCGATGATGCAAACTATGATGTTATTTGTCATTAGACATGTGATGTTTTTGTTCAGTAGAAAGTACAAAAATGAGAGTGTGTTCCATTATGATTAAATGGCATGTAAAGCTTATGCAAATTCGATGCGGTTTGGGTGGCATGGACACTGGATCCTAAACTTGTAGTATTTACTATACTACCAATGTATTTTTTTCTCTCATGTATGACCTTTTTCAAGTTGTGATAAGTTAGACTACATTTTTTGTTTAGGCTCTATATGGTCGCATGACAATTGGGATGAGTTTCATTTTGATTAAATAGCATGGGATGCGTATGCAGATTCGATGCGGTTTGGGTGGCATGGACACTAGACCCTGACCTGGTAGTATTTCTCATCAAAGGTTGATAATGGATATGTAACGTATCTGTTTTCAATGACATGATGTCAATTGTTTGATCGTAGTTTGAATCAATACAATAGGAATGGACAGTACCACCCGACAGGGCTGACCAGACCTAGATATTTACTTTGAATATGATAGATAGCCATTGAAAACAGAATATGCCATCCTCTACATTTCCTTTCTCATATGGCATTACCATATTTACAAGGTATTGTTGCCAACTTCCAATCATTGGCATACTTTCTAGGAGATAAGGTAGAAGGTGTTGATGCAAATAGTTAAAAGCATGTTGGCTTCTGCCTATAATTTCATTGCAAAAGGATTGTACAGTGTAAATCCACAGCGAGTGCACATCGAACTCAGTTTCTACCAAATAGAAAATTTCATTGAACAAACTATCTCCACGACTAGATGCAATACTTATCGCTATGTGCAATCCCTGGGAGTGTATGATGCATAATTTGTTTCCAATGTGACTGAAGGTCTTTGCAAATGAGGGACAAGTAAATATGAGGTCCTCCAAGATTGTATATGGATAATTTTCTATAGATTAGTGGTTCATAATGACCACTGACAGGATTGGAAACATGGAACAAGATGCAATATGGATCCCTAGATGTAGTTTTGTTGAATAGTAGATATCTTGTTTTTCTTGTCAATGACCATATTCCAATTGATATATTCAGCCATTTTCATAGACACTGTATACAAAATGTATCTCCCAAAAGTCCCCTCTCATGTGTAGGAAGAGATGCAAATGCAAATAACCGCATCTCTAAAAAATACGTAGTGACATCATGTATTCCATGCAACTGCCAAAGAAAATCAGATGCCAATTCATATTGATACGAATCCAATGCCTCAACATCACCATTTTCTAAACAACCCAAGAAATAATCTATCAATCCATTACGTAGGTTGGTCGAGGAATAACGAAAATGAAATAGAACTTGAAATGCATCGATGAGGCAATCTCCCACAATATACGAGAATGCATCCAATCTAAAAATCCCATTACTATGAAATACCTGGTCGATGTTGTCATGTACAATGGAGTTTGTATCTATTTCATAAAACTCAACATATATTACTTGCTTCATCTCTTAAGTTGTGATTTTCAAGATGTTTCTTAGCTATATTCAGATAATANATAAAACTCAACATATATTACTTGCTTCATCTCTTAAGTTGTGATTTTCAATATGTTTCTTAGCTATATTCAGATAATATGCAAATAGGTAAAAAAAGAAAAATGAAAACTATAAGTCCGAGACTGCATACCAATTCCCCTATGTATCCTCCAACCTTCTTGCTGTCAAATTCAATCCCCCTAGTCGCTACAACATATGACAAACAAACAAATGTATAGTGAATAGTGAACCAAACATAAGAGACAACACAAATGAAATAACACTATAATGTTTGTCAACACAAAGAACGAGTATTCAAGGCATATAATTTTTTAACCTATTCCACGCGTGAATCCCATAAGCGTTTCAGTGCTAGAATATGCTTTGCAAGACACAAAGGACAACATAAAACCAAAATGCAAACGGGGTTTTTGATTCATAGAATAAGAGCATGCCCTGTCAGAAGGTCCTGGCAGATGCTTGCTCCACAATGACAAATCTAAATTCGTTTTGTAAACCCCTTTGCATTGTTATTTTCGAAAGATCTATCGTACGATATCCAGGAAATCGAAGTGGGAATATGTGATTGGAAGGGAACAACCTGGAAAAAATGCACCAAACACATGGTTTCCAGGAACAAAAAACATGAGGAGAGCATTTGATTTCCTTTCTTATATGTCAGTGTGGCTGCAACATATGTGGGTTCTGTGTCCAACATCAACATTCAAAGTGGAACAAGAATTTTTGGAAGGGAACAGACTGGGAAAAATGAACCAAATGTATGGTTTTCAGGACCAGAAAAAATGAGGAGAAAAATTTGATTTTCTTTTCTATATGTCACTATGGCTGCAACAGAGGTGGGTTCTGTGTCGAACATTGACATTCAAGAACAAGTACAAGACAACAACACACTCTTGTTTCTCTGCTCGTACCGGGCACACACAAAGATGTACTGCAAGAGGATTTTTGTCTGAGGAATTCCTAGTATTGAAAATTCTTGCTTGCAAGCTGAAACAATAAACAACAAATAAGGAATAGGAATGAAACCATGGCACTTAAACTCACCTGTTAACGAGGAGTGACAAAATCATAGCTCCAAACCATGCAAACTGCAAAAACAGCTCCAACTGCGGATGCAGGACCCCAACCTTGCAAAGTTGAAGCAAACAAGAGTGTTAGGGTCCTAACCGTACATAGGTAGAACAATATATTTGGATGTAATAAAGGTCAATATTAATAAGGCCTTTCAAAAAAATAGAATAAGTCAAATGTAAGAAGACCTAATATAAGCTTCCGCTTCTAGAAGGATCTTCCTCTAGATTCTTCTTTTGATAGACATATTTAGTATAAATAGGAGTCGAGGGTATGAGAACCCTAGCTTGGATATTATTGTAATAGAGCTCTACTCAACTGGAGGTTTCCCCCTAGAAGAGGCCCGTGAAAATTGCTTTCAGAATCAAAGTGATATTTTTGTTGTTATTCTTATATCATTTTAGTGCTATTGTGGTGATTGTTCTGGTTATATTGTTGTTATTCTGTCATTTCTAGCATTTTATTTCTGTTCTGCATACTTTTTATATCTAGTATATTACAAGTGGTATCAGAGAACTTTCCTCGATAGAAAGTGTGGGTTAATTTTTTTTTTCAAGGTGGAGACGTATTCTGACATCTTTAAGCCATAGAGATATGTCGTTACGCGCATAACCCCACAGCTGAGGGATTCATACATGCAAGAAATAAAAGTGGTACTTAAGAACACATATGTTTGCCACCCTTGTAACCCCTGTTGGTACCCATTCAAGTGGCAGCGCATCAGACAACACCTGTGTATGGATCAACCTAGATTACTTGAAGCCCTCTTTAGATAAATTGATCGGCCGCCTGACTACTATAGTGCCACCGAGAACAACACTCGAGAAGATACTCGCTAGTACCTGGGTAGTCAAGTAGTACGACTAAGGGTACAGTCTATCTTCATTCGGGCTACCACCAGATACGTATGAAATAGGCAGACATTCCCAAAACTTCCTTTAGAACTCATGAGGGCCACTATGAGTTTTTGGGCATGCCCTTTGGCTTGTGTAATGCCCCCTCCACCTTCCAAAGCCTCAGGAATCATGTCTTCCATCATTTTCTCTGCCATTTTGTCTTAGTTTTCTTTGATGATATCATCATCTATATAAAAACATGGATAGACCATCTTGCTCATGTGTATCAAGTTCTCCATCTACTCTCTCATCACCAAATTTTCCTGAAACAATCTAAATGTGCTTTTGGCACCTCAGAAGTAGAATACTTGGGTCATCTGGTTGGCAAGGATGGCATCAGAGTGGATCCTAAAAAGATTGAAGCTATGCAAGATTGGCCTCAACTAAAGACTCTCAAAAGCTTGCATGGATTTCTGGGCTTAACAAGGTATTATCGCAAGTTTGTTAAGAATTATGGAAAGATTGCAACATGTAGTGACCGAAATTAACTAAATTCTATTAAATCCATAAATTGAAACAGTAAACTTCTACCTCTACGCAGAAAACTCAATAATTTCTTTTAATTCAGCATATAAGCCTGTTAAATTAATTAATGAACAACAATTTCATAACAGAATAAGAATTACTTAACAGAATAATACAAATTTACCTCTTCCTGATGCTAATTTCTCCATTGACTCGGTTGTCCAGCCTGCTGTCCATTGACCCAGTTGTCCAACCTACTGCTTTATTGTTGCCTGATGCGTTGACCAACTCTGCCCAAACCGACTATCCTCCCAGCCAGCTAGGAGCAGCCTGTCCGGCTCCCTAGCTTCAAGAAACCGAAAGGAATCCTGGCCCCTGTGCCCAAAACCCCCAGCAAACTGGTGCCCCCTGCTTTTGATTCACCGAAAACCCCCAAAGCCAAACTCCTCACACCAGAGATCTCCACAGAAAATCCCTCACAAAATATATGCTCCTCCAAAATGCTTCCTCCCCCAAAAAAATCCTTCCACCCTAAGACTCTCCCCGTCATATTCCCCCTTCACCAACTCTCTCCCTTTCATTAATTTCCTTATCCATTTATTTATTATCTTATACCCTTGTATTTATTATCTTATCCTCATATTTAATGTCCTATCCCCTCCCATATATGTAAGTCTTTAACAAATTAAGCTTATTAACCCTTTTAATTCTTTACTCAATTAATTAATGAGTCAATTAATAATTAATTAATCCTTGACAAACCTGAACAAGTAATTAATAATAATTAATTGGTTAATATTATTTAAGAAATAATTATTGTTTAGCTAACTTTTTAGGAAAGTTAGATTATTAAATTAATTATAATTAATAATATTATACATCTACTTAAGCAGGGTCGTTACATACACCCACCCTTCAGGAAACTTTGTCCCAAAGTTAAGGTATCTTATGGTACAAAGGAAAAGAAACATGGTTCACACATTCATAACAATTAACCGACACTATCAGTAAGTAAGTCAAGAAAACTCATACATACTATTGTATATGTACAAGAAATGCATGTGTAGCTAGTACATACAAGTCTTGTGCATGTACTAATAATCAATAACTATCATCCTTTAGTAATTTATGTATGCATCCAATCCAGTCAGCAAGACTAGTCTTTTATAAAAGACAACAAACCAATCAATTGTTTGAGAAATTTTTTAATTACTATTATCTAGTTCAACTATTTTTTATTTAGACAGTTGTGGTTTAGTTACGTAATTATGAATATTCATATATACACATTTATTTTTCTTTTTTTTTTTAAAGGGAAAACATTAAATTCCACCACAAGACAGATCTCCATACCTTCTCAACTATTACTACTCATCCTTCCTCCCTAATCTACTTCCATCTCCATTCCTATCCTTCCTCTGCTAGACTATCTTGGAGTGTCAACTATATTGACCTAACTCCAAATAGAACCTGTAAGCGGAAGTGTCGCTATCTCGACCAAGCTTCCCTAGCAGGCATCTGAAAGTCATCATCACACATCTTGGGGAGCGTGAACTAACACCGTCCTCCCATGACTTTAGGTTTCAGAGGATACATGGTGGGAAATGCCTCCACCCCTCCTAATCATAACTAGGGTCCACACCCTACAATGGAATATACAGTGGCACCATGTTGTTGGGGGTTTTGTCATCGTTTATTCGGTTTTGGGCAGTGTCATCACCTGAAATCCTGCACTGGTCCACATATCATAGCAATGCATCCAAACCAATATAATTTCACATACAATATTCATACCATAATTTTTCTCGGCTAGTGGTCATGATATCCACTTTCATCATCATTACGTTGGCTATTTCATAGCCCATAACTTGCAGATTAGTCTGTAACACAAACTCATACATTTCTATGCATTATCATCATGTAATTGCATACAATCATCATTTCTATTTGGTATCCTTGTACCAACAACTTAACATCAATGTTTTCCAGTTAGAAATAGATCTCATAATATCCCATAATTCAATTTCGACACCTATTCATAAGATTATCATTTACCAAAATAGATTGCATCATATCCAACATCATTCTAATAGCATTTAAACATTCATTAAATTCACATTCTCACAATATGTCACATCATATACATCATCATCAATAACATTTAAACATTCGTAAAATTTACATTCACATAATAGATCGCATTACATACATCATCATCAATAACATTTAAACATTCATAAAAGTTCATACATTTTAAAGTTTAAGTGTATCACTTAATAGTTTCATTGTGACTAGAAAAATAAAGTATATAGGCCTTAGGTAATCCTGGTTGTCTAAGTCAAAAGTGGTGTTACATACACCCAACCTTCGAGAAACATATTCTCAAGGTCGTCAAAAAAAGTAAGGGATAGTCTTGTTGTAGTGTCTTAGCATCTTCCCAAGTAGCAGATCCTAGACTATACTTGTCCCACTGGACCTTAACTGGGTCTACTAGATGGTTCCTAAGCTGTCGGACTCTACGGTCCAATATGCATAGTGGTTCTACCGTGAGGGTTCCCATGTCTGATACCTGCAATTCCTTCCAATTTAGTTTATGGGATTCATCGGCAACATAATGATGTAGAACAAATACATGAAATACATTATGAGTTTTATGCAAATGGGGTGGCAGTACGAGACGATATGCAACGGGTCCAATTTTCTCTTGGATTCTGTATGGTCCTATAAATCGAGGTGACAACTTTGTCCCCTTCTCAAACCATATGGTACTCTTATTAGGCCTGATATGAATGAAAACCTGGTCTCCCACTTCATAACTTCGGTCAGTCCTATGTGCATCCGCATAACTTTTCTGCCTATCCTGTGCTTCCTTTAGTCTTTGCCTAATCTGAATCACCTGTTCTTCCATCTCCTGAATCAATTCTGGTCTAACTATTACTCGGTCTTCTAGTCTATCCCAACTCAATGGCGTTCTGCATGGCCTCCCATACAAAGCTTCGTAGGGTGGCATTTTGATGGAGCTATGATAACTGTTATTGTAGGCAAACTCTACCAAAGGTAGGTACTTCTCCCACTGGGCTTGATTATCCATTACATACATCCTAAGAATGTCTTCCATGACTTGATTTACTCTCTCAGTTTTCCCATCTGTTTCAAGATGATAAGTTGTGCTTAAGTTCAACTGAGTCCCCAACGCTGACTGTAAACTTGTCCAAAGCCTAGAAGTGAATCTAGAGTCCCTATTTGAAATGATCTTCTTAGGTATCCCATGCAAATGGATAACCTCGCTTACAAACACATGTTCCACATCAGTGTCATCGTAAGTGTCTCTAACCGGAATAAAATGATCACTCTTGGTTAACATATCCACTATCACAAGAATGGCATTGTGTCTATGAGATGTGAGCGGCAACCACACAACAAAATCCATAGAAATGACTTTCCATTTGGACATAGGAACTTCATGTGGTTGTAGGAGGCCTGCCGGGTGATGGAAGTCGGCTTTCACTTGTTGACACTCTAGGCATTTGGTGATGAAATGGACTACATCGCGCTTCATTCCTACCCAGAAGAAGAGCTTCCTCATATCTGCATACATCTTCTTCACACTAGGATGTGCACAATAAAGTGCTCTATGGGATTCCTTCAGTATGATGCTTTGGATATCCCCATTCTCAGATATGTACATCCTTCCTCGATATCTTAACAGTCTGTCTGTTTCCAAACTATATCCTTCATACTTTGGATCTAACTGCCTCCCTCTCTGGAGGTTTGAAGTAACCTTTAAATACCAACTATCTCCTTGGAGTTGTGTCAACACATGTTCCCTCAGATTGACCTTTAAGGTTACCAAGGAGAAGATACGTGGTCTCCTACTCAAGGCATCTGCGACCACATTTTCCTTTCCCTTGATGTACGAAATACCAAAATTGTACTCACTCATAAACTCACTCCATCGCCTTTGCCTGGCATTCAGATC
>JASDQU010100946.1:25132-53762 GCA_032191745.1 Picea mariana | reverse complement strand
TTGTCACTAGTAAAAGCATAATTAATGTGCATTGGAAGGGGTGAAGATGGTGGGGATGGAGGGGAGCGAAAAATGCTTTGAAACTTTTGTGAAACTAGGAGTCCGTGAACCCGTGAAACTTTGAAGAATTGACTAGGTATGGAAAGGCGGGGCGGTCAGACAGTGTCATCGTAGGTAGAGTGAGGCTTGCAAATTCGAGTAGTTCGAGGTCAAATTGTATATCATCGAATTTTTGGGTGCAATATGTATACTCCGAACATGGGGTATGAGAGTTTGATAATGCCTACCTGGGAACCCACGGCCATAAAATTGGCTAAGTATGAAAATGAATGATGATCGGTCGAACTCATGATATGAAGATATATATGGATATAGAATTTCTCAGTCTGCCACCCAGGAACGCGTGAGCATAGAAATGTGACTAAGTATAGAACCAAAAATGACTAACGGAAGGGAAGAAAAAAAGGGAAAAAACAAAAAGTATAGAAGAGGAAAAAGAAAGGGAGAAAAGAACTTTATGCCTCACACAACAACACTTAGTCTGATAATTATCAAGCAATAGAAACACATAAAGTATGGGAAAAACATTATCAGCCATGAAATATAGCTAGAGCTCAACAGACCCTAGTTCAAGTCTAAAGATATCGTGTTTATATCTATTTCAACAAGCTCATAGGTAGAGTGAGTGTTATAACCCTAATTTTCATCAGACATACTTACCTGGCATCAGGCCATCTCAGACTCCTTCTTTGCCAAAACACTACTGAACAACTCTTCTTAAAAACCCCCTTTATAAAGGCCCATGTGCCCTGCTCCATTACTGCACGCGTGTACATGGTAGTTTCCCCAATACAACCTGTGTATACCTAGAAAAGAATGGAAAAATGAAAGTTGTTGATGGAACACACAGCGTTGGGCAAGTTAACTAAACCTTTCGACCATGCATGGCCGGTCATTTGACCAAATACCTAGCTCCTTCTAGCCTATAAAAGAAGGGGTAAGGGTCCCATTTGAAAGGAGGAAAATCATAGTAAAGAGACTATACCCAATTGAGCATTACCGTTGTCCCAACCTTTAGCCATCCTTGTGCAAAAAGAAGTATAGAGCAAAGCAATTGGAGGACAGTTGAAGAGGAGCCCAAGACCAGTTTCGAGGAGTAGTGCCGACCAGATATTGTAGGTTTACTCTTGTGAAGATTAATACAAAAAGGAATACTTTTCCCGTCTCGCCATATCATGTGTTCGAGTTGAATGTTTATCTTATGATATTGTCACAACTAACCCAACAATTAGTATGTGAAATGCATGTTCACATCTTTTTGTTTGTTCATGTGTGAATGCAGGTCAGCTTTGGGAGGAGGCTTGCAATCAAAGAGCGAGTGATAGCAAAGGGATTGACATGAAACGAAGGACTTGAGGTAGAGTTACCGAATCTCATTTACACCTTTGTATTGTATGAATGTGGGGTTTTGTGTTGGGAGACTAGGAAAGAGTAGAGGCCTTTGAAATAGTCATTTTTTGCATGCATGATTAGAGCCCTTAAATTCTAATTCCATAGGAGGGATTCCCACCCACAACAGAAATGGCGAATGTACTAGGGATCTCTAGGGTTTTCTGGGAGTATTTTTGGGTATTTTTAAAAAATTGGTTTCATTACTTGTTTTTAGAGTTTCTGCAAAACTCTGAGCTAACAGAGATTTTGGTCTTCCATACCAGTTATCTCTGTTTCTTTGCTTGGATGCATTTTTTTTTACGGGACCCACAGAGGTACACACAGCCTGTATAAGGCTTGCACACGCGTACCCGTGCCCTACCTTCACACAACTCGCATGTACATGCCAGCTGATGAAGTGTCAATCGCGTGTATGATTTCAGAAGATTTCTTTTAGGGAGGCAGTCATCCTCTCCTCTGTCAGAGGATCCTTCTCAAGGGTTTTCTGGAACTCATTCTGGGCTCTGTGTTTCTAGTTTTATAGCTTAGGTTCCACCTCAGATTGGTTTTGTTCTATGAAATTTTCATTGAATTGTTTTCTTTTTCTAACAAAGTAAGTTTATGAGTCTTCAAGAAATTCTAGTTCTCAATACCAGTGGTCTCTTCTAGTGCTTGATTGCTTGTCTTTTCATTTTTGAAGAGTTTCAAAAGTACACGCGGCCTGCATAAGGTCTGCGCGTGTGTACACATGCTCTAACTTTACATAGCTCGCTTGCACATGCTGACTGTTGAACTGTCAGCAACGTGCCTGTGGAGAAAAAATTTTGTTTGAGGAGAGGCAATCATCCTTTTCTTTGACAAGAGTTTATACCTCTCAGGTTTTTTGGTGTCTGTCATAGCAGTTACTAACTTATGTTTGATCACATCAATATCTTTCTTTTTTATTAAGAATTTTTCTTCAATTTTTTCCTTTTATAGAGTTTTTAGACAAGTGTGAGAGTCCATTTTAATTTGCTTGTGTGTTATTTTTAAAAGTGACTCCTTGCGATCTGCGCTTAGGCTAGAAGTTTTCTTGGTATTTACTTGTCGATATTTTTCCTTTTTGTTTTGTAAGCATTCAAATTAAAAAAAAAACTTTTATTTCTTTGTTTGGTTAAGTAGTTATTGGTTTTCATTAATAACCAGGAAATTTTTTTCTTTCATAAGTTCTTGGCTGTTTACTTAGGACAATAAGTAGCTTGTAGTCGAGTGAAATCTTGTTTTGAGTCTGCTGTTCAAAGATCTTGGAAAACATTTTAGTGTGAAAAGTTGATTACGAATTATGTCAAGAAGTGGTTATTTTGTTTCCAGCTTTCTGTTTATTTTTTCTTTTCTCTCTAAAACATCATTAGTTTCACTTTCATAACCTTTGACTTAAGAGAAGCCATAAAAAATTAATGATTAATTAAAATCAACTAGACTTTATGTTTGTAGGGTCCATCAATTAGTCTAGGCTAGAGCCTTGATTTAGGTTGGAGAGGAAACTCTTCAAGGCTGCAAAACATACATAAGAGTCTGTGCTAGGGAGTGTTAAAAGTCCAGTATCATGAAAGTTATCCAGGACCCCCCTCTAACACAGGGGATAAACAGGAGGTCGCATGCGGAAAGGTAGTGGAGATAACCCCTCCAAAGCTGGACCAATCGTAGTGGACAACACATATAGAGGGCTTGTCTTGGGATTCCATCGATTGCATTTTCCATGGAGCTTCGTGGGTCTCGAATCCATTTGAGTTCCTCAGTTGTCTTCCAGACCACTTGCTTTCGATACCCTTGACAGGTTTCAGGCTCAATACCCTACTCATTGTGGTCTACCCGACTATCGACTATACTCTCCTGGTGACTGTTCGTGCGCTGGAAACCTAGTTGCCTATCTTTTTTAGAGACATACACAGGTGACTATGGGGGTATACCGCAGTACCTAGGACAAACATCGGGCCATGCTTTGCAGAGTATACCTAGAGAGTGCTTTCGTGTTTGAGTCTCACTTGCACCGGTAAGTTTCTCTTGTGTTGGTTGTTGTAACAGTTCTTACAACTAGTTTAGTGTTTGCTTGTTTTATCTTGTAGGGTCTTTTTTCTAGTGTATGTTGTTTTTGAATGAATAGAAAGCCCTAGTGTGTCTTTGATCTTCTCACACAGTGGAGGATCATGATCTTTGTCGGTCACGAAGGCTTCTTGGCTTGCCACCGGTTACACTGGAGCCACCCCCACCATCGCTAAGGAGAAAGCTCGACCAACAAGGGTATTTTGAAGCGACCGGGTCACAGGAAACTGTGCCCGACCAACATCCGAAGGAATCAACTATTTTAGACCTTGGAGTGGAAGCTCTCGGTCCATTCAAAACTCCAACCATTGATCTTTCGGTGCCCATCATCATACAGATTTATCCTTACGGGCGCTAGACAGTGTCACACACAGCAATGCAAACAAATGCTACCACTTCTTCTGGGAATTCTTCTATTCCCACTATGGTTGTCACCACAGGGGGTGTTCCACCACCTAACCCACCATCGCTGGTCCGAGACACCATGGTCTCGACTGCCTCTACCTTGAGCAGTGGTCTAATCTCGTCTTTAGTAGTGGCCACTGCTCCTTTTACACAGAGTGCGACAGGCCCTCCATTCTCATATGGGATGCCTAGCTCAGGTACAAGCCCTGTACTATCCTACTCCACTTTACAGACTTTAGGTCTGGGGGTAGGGAGCTCTAATGCTCCTCTGCAAGGGCCCATGCGGGGCACTTCATCTCCCTTTAACACTTTCTCTTACAGGGGAGGTCATATACCTCCTTCGTCTCCTTCGCTCGGTGGTACCCACTAGCAATCTGCTAGGCCAAATACACACCATAGTTCACTTGGAGTAGGGAGTCAAGGACCACCTTCTCATAATATATCGGTAGGGTCGACACCATTTTCTTTGTTTGGTGCATTTGGTAACAACGCTTTCTCGTCAGCTGCTTTCCTGACTGGGGGTAACCACGGTTATGGCCAACCTAATCCTCTACAGGGTATTGTTCTTGCACAGGGGGAAAAGCCAGGAACTTCTTCCACATCAAGACCTTGGAATTCTTAGCAAGGATCAGTTCCCTTGTCAAGAATGTCAATCTAGGGAAATTGTTTTTACAACCAATGGAACCCTAGGAAAGGTGCAATACCTATGCACATGGGATCGACATGGGGAAACCCTTCCCAAAGTCCTCCAAATGTAATGCACACCCAACTATCTATGTCCTATTTCGGGAATTAGCCGATGATGTCTCCTCAAACGCAAAATCCATACGCTAGTCATGGCCATGGTTTTTACCAGAACCCCGGCCAGCAACCCAACTCTTCCTGGCAACCTGGTGTTAGTCAAACTCCAGGCCCCTTTTTCCATGGTTATCATCATCAAAAACCAAAACTACCTTTCTTGGAAACCTTACATTTGCTAGACTTGACAAGGTTGTTGAATGACCCCATCTGTCACGATCCACGTTGGCCCCCTATGACGATGAAATTGACTTCATACATACCAAAGTTAGAAGCCAAGCCTAACAAAGTTCCAAGGGATCATATGACCACCTTCCATATTTGGTGCTCGTCTAATTCGTTGAAAGACTACTTCGTACAATTGCGATTGTTTCAACGCACTCTCATTGGGAGTGCTGCAAAATGGTACATCGATCTCGACTACTCGAGATATTCTTCCTTTGACGAATTGGAAATGGCGTTCCTAAACCATTTCCAATTACCTGTGAGATATGATGCCGGCACAAAATTTCTGGCCAATTTCGAATAGACAAAAGCAAACCATATCTCTAATCACATCCGAGAATGGAGACATCCGAAGAGTTTGATTAAGTTACCAGTCCCACTAGCATTCCTTCTTGAGTGGTTCCTTAAGTATTTGGTCCCACAACTATCCAAAGATGTCACAAAGTCGGGAGTGTTTTCCGAAGAAGATGCCATCATGAGAGTTCAACAACTTGAGCTAATTTATTCTCAGTCTGGTTTACTGTATGAGATTTTTCCGAATGCACCACAATCCATACTTGATAAAACCAGACAAAGAGCTGGACCACATGCCGATGGTATTATAGGTTCAACACAAACAAAGCCCGTTGAACAACTTACAAAACAATTGCAGCAATTGTCTATACAACACATAGCGGCCAGCCAAACTACTGTTTCAATTGCTCCCCCTATCCAAACGTCGGATGTACACAGTGTGCAATCGACAAATCTGAAGGCCACCTAACAACACGATGGAAAGAAAAAACAACGTAAGAAGGGTAAGGGGGATAAGAAACCCACTAATAATGCTAGCGGGGGCAACACCGAGAAATGGAAGGCGAAGTATCCGTGTAACCTATGCGTGGAAGACCACCTGACCCACTAATGCCCTCGGCTTGGAGAGACCCAAAAGTTTGTGTCACAACAATATCCTGTTGTGTTAACGAATCCATTTCAACATGGGCAAAACCTAACCCAAGCCTCTACAAGCGCATAAGGGGGTAGTCAAGGATCCTCTCTGTCTTCAAACAATCCTGCATCCACGACTGTGTATTTGATGAAAGGTGATTCTTTTATATCGACTAGAGCACATGACTACAGTAAGCCAAGCACCTCTGAGAAAGGTAAAGAAGATGAAATCCCATCTCTTCCTCTCCAAATCGAGAAGACTTTGGGTGAAACAATGACACGCATCCCAAAAGGTGTGTTCAAGAAAGCTTCTCACAACCCAAACACAAGGGTCACCAAGAACTATTATGTGGTGGAGGATTTGTCTCAAACCCCTTGTGTGATGTCTGCTTTGGAGGTCCTCCAAAGCTTCCCTTCCTAGAGGAAAGCTTTGTTAGTCACTTTAGGATCTGTCAAGACTTGTAATCTGGGTACAATCATGCTGGATACAACTGACTTAAAACCTCATCTCCCTTACCACATAGCATTTCAAATAGTAGTGGCTTACTCCACAAAAAATTTTAGTCATAACATTTTCCACACAATGGTTGATGAGGGCGCCTCGACATGCATCATGTCATTGGTGTGTTGGAAGGCCATTGGCCAGCCCATTTTGTCTTTGTCACCTACTCTTCTTACTACCTTCGAGGGTCATTCATTCCGACCACATGGCATCATCCCATCTTTCCCCGTGCAGTTAGGAGGGAAGACCATGTGCATCAAGGTAGAAGTAGTCAACGCATCCCTCGACTATAATCTCTTGTTAGGTAGGAGTTGGACCTATGCCATGCAGGCAGTGGTCACTACAGTTTTCTGGGTCTTGTTGTTTCCACACGAGGGCTAGATCATGACCATTGATCAATTGTCCTTCTCCTGACCTGACCCTTCATTGGGGGCATCCGTGGTCCCGATGATTGATAATCCTCAACCAGGCATCATCAACATAGGGGTTGGTTTGTGCCCACCTTTGATGGTTAATTTTGATTATGTGCTTCCTCAAGGCAATGTCAATTTCATATCAGACCACCATAAGGTTAAGATTTTCCATGTTTCGTCATTTTGCATGACTTACTTCAATGATCCATGGATTCTTCCTTCCCCATCGGCCACAATGGAAGGGACAGGGCACCATGGTATCTCCCTGCCCTTGTCCGCAGTAGAGGCAACATACTCTTTAGTCCAGCAAGCTTCAACCGACACCGATCCAACTCCTTCACAAGAGTTAGATCCGATTCCAGAGCCTATTTGGGCTCAAGGTTCCCTCGCTGATATTGATTCGTTAGACTTAGTCTTTCCCTCAGACAAAGCAATCATTGAAGCAATGACTAGTCTGGAAAAACCCTAGGATGATCTCCATCACAGATCATACTTCTTCCTAGAGTTAAGCAGAATTGAAGCAGGGGAATTCACCTTGACTATGACTGGAGATAGGTCTTGTCCTATCAATCCCTTGGCTACACATGAGGTTTACGTCGAGGGTAATATGGAAACTATCACTGAAACTATACCGATTAATATCTCCAGAACCCCTGGTGTCGTGGATAATGTTTTCATTGGAGATGACTGTTCCCTCGAAGAGATTCAAATCTACACAGACTTATTTAAATATTTCTGTGACGTTTTTACCTGGTCTTACGAGGAAATGCCAGGTATTGATCCAAAAATAGTCGAGCATGAAATCACAACTTATCCTGATGCCAAGCAAGTTCGACAGAAGCTTCATCCAGTTAATATCAGGAAAGAAGCAACTATTAAGGTTGAAGTAGTGAAACCGCTCAAAGCAGGTTTTATCCATCCTTTCCATTTGACCCAATGGGTGTCAAATCTTGTGTCGATCAATAAAATATATAGGGAATGATTCGTGTATGTACAAATTTTCATGATTTGAACAAAGCCTGTCCAAAAGATAATTTTCCCACACCATTCATTGACCAGATAGTCGATGAATGCACCAATTGCGAGGATTTTTCTTTCATGGATGGTTTTTTGGGATATAATCAGATACAGATCAAACCCGAAGACCAGCACAAAACAACTTTCATCTGTCCATGGGGTACATTTTCCTATCGTAAGATGCCTTTTGGTCTCAAAAATGTCGGAGCTACCTTCCAGCTGGCCATGTCTTTTTCTTTCCATGATCTCAAGCATATAGTCCAAGCCTATTTAGATGATTTAGCATCATGATCTCGCAAGAGAACGGATCATCCCACACACCTCCAACTTATCTTTGAGCGATGTCTCTACTTCTGGATTCGCTTGAATCTAAACAAATGCAGCTTTTGCGTAACATCAGGACGAAGGCTCGGTTTCATAGTCTCAACAACAAGGATCATGGTCGATCCTCTTAAGGTGGAGGCAATACTTAAGTTGCCTCCCTCGCGTACAATCCTTCAGCTTCAAAGTTTACAGGGAAACACAAACTTTTTGAGGTGTTTCATAGCCAACTATGCCTAAATCACAAAGGGATTTATGTGTTTTCTAAAGAAAGAAGTCCCTTTTCATTGGAACTAAGCCGCTCAACATTGTTTCAACACATTGAAACATGCCCTCATGACTGCCCCTCTGCTCCGACCACCTAATTATAACAAAGATTTCTTATTGTACTTGGCTGTGACAAAGTTGACTATCGGTATGGTCTTAGTTCAGAGGGATGAGTTCCTCTTAGAATATGTGATTTATTACTTGAGTCAAGGCCTGGTTGGACCATAACTCAATTATTCCCATATTGAAAAACAAGCGTTGGCAGCCGTTCATGTTGTTCAACAGTTCCATCATTATATTTTGTTTCGTAAGACCACCTTCATTGCCATTGTGAATCCATTTCAATACGTATTAACATGATGTGTCATTGGCGGGAAGATCAGTCGATGGATAGTTTTCCTCCAGGGATTTGACTTAGATTTTGTTTCGGCGAAATCCAAAAATTCACTGGTCTTTGCAGAACTCATCTCAGAACTTCTAGTTGAATCTGGTAAGGTTATGCCCGAAGAGTCGCCTATTAGAGGAGACATGTTTTTTATCGCATCTTTAGATCCTTGGTATGGAGATATACTTGTCTATCTCCAGAATTTAAATTTCCCCACCTTTGCTTCTCACGATGAGCATCACCGTATACGCCATCAGGCTATGAACTACCTCATACTTGATGACACTTTGTATCACCGAGGTGTATATTGTATCCTTCACTGATGTATCACTCATGAAGAAGCAGTTATCATGCTTAACGAATGCCATACTAGAGTATGTGGCGGTCATTTGTCTGGGTTGGCAACAACCCAAAATATTTTACGTTCCGGTTACTTCTAGCCAACGTTAATCAAAGATTGTATCGAATCGGTCAAGAAGTGCCACCCGTGTCAGATATTCTCTTGGAAGATGAGGGCACATCCCGCTCCCATATTTCCTATCATCACAGTTGGTCCCTTTACCAAGTGGGGGATTGATTACACTACATGCAACCCTCCTTCAGCAAGGGGGCACCATTATATCATTGTAGCCGTAGACTACTTCATGAAGTGGGTCGAAGCTATGCCAACTTTTAAAGATGATGGAGAGACTGCACCTCTCTTTTTGTTCAACCAGATAATCACAAGGTTCGACGTCCCGAGAGAGATTGTCACTGACCATGGAAGTCACTTTTAGAACCAAATGATGATCGAATTAACATCAAATCTTGGGTTGCGGCAAGAATATTCGTCACCCTACTACCCCCAAGTGAATGATGAGGTGGAAGCTGTAAATAAATATGTTAATACCATCCTACAACGAATGATCAATTCAACCAAGTCAAATTGGCATTTGATGTTATACTGGACATTATGGGCTTACCAAACGTTTGTTAAGACTGCAACCAATTTCTCACCTTTTCAACTTGTTTACGGGATGGAAGTAGTCTTGCCTATAGAATGTCAAATACCATCCCTAAAATTGGCAGTACAGTTACTGCCAGACACTTCTCCACTTGAAGAGCGATTATTATACCTTGAGCAGCTCAATGAGAAGCGTCGTGATGCGGCCCTAGCCAACGAGGCTCACAAACAAAAAGTCAAGTGTCAGTATGATCGGTCTGTTCGTCCTCAGATTTTCTCTGAAGGCGACCTTGTCCTGGTCTATGAATAGGATAAGGACTCCCTGGGGGTAGGAAAATTCAAACCCATGTGGTTCGAACCTTTCATCATAAAAGAGATTCTAAAATAGGGTGCTTATCATTTGGTAGAATTTGAGGGAAATGATTTGGTGAAGCCTAGAAATGGTCTCTACCTGAAGAAGTATTACTCATAGGTAGGTCACCTTGGGTAACTTTTTGTAACATATGTATAGTCTTTGTATTATTACTTTCTGGTTTCTTTTGGTTTTATGGACATGTCATTTTTTATGTTATCTTTTGTCACTATGGCAAGTGTCAAGTGAATCAGAGGTGTTCGTTGGGTACGTAGATGACGCTAGCTGGCACACTCAGAGGCTTGCCTCCACAGCTTGGGTAATTTTTACACCTTAGGGCCAGTTATTATCCTTGGGAGGTATATGTTTAGGGGACACCACAAACAATGTCACCGAATACAGCGCAGTTATTGAGTTGCTTCATGACGCTCTGTCATTTGGTATCTCTCACCTCCAGGTCTATTTAGACACTCAACTGGTTGTGTCTCAGTTAAATAGAGTCTACCGTGTTCATGATCCTACTTTACACTGATGATTTCTTAGGGTACATCTCTTAGAATGAAGCTTTGATTATATTACATATTTTCAAGTTCCTAGGAGATTAAATCAAGTCACAGATACTCTAGCTAATCAAATCTTAGATTGGCATCTTGCACACATATAAGAAATACATACACATGCACATGTAAATACATTTTTAAAGGCAAATATAATCCATAAAACATAAAAAGACATAAAAATCCATATATAATATCAAAATCATCAGAGTACATAGGTGGGTGCATGCGCCTCAAAAATACGACCAGTAACGAGTCATGGGGCTTATGCCCTCAAAAAATATATACAAGTAGAGCCCTCGACACGTGAAAATTCCAACCTAACTAAGGACGGGGCCTGTGGGCCCTGTTGTAATAATCAATGGCATATTCCAAATGCTGAAAAATCCAGACCCATGTCTGTGGCACCCCCACTATGTGAGGCTACATAGATGGTGGAAGATCCTTAATCTCTACCATGGGGACTGTGCGAGTGAGAGAGGTAAAATTTCGCTCTACTTGTCTCAGAACCCTCTCAGCCTCACTGGCTAGAAGCTCTCTTGCTGCTGCTGGTCCCCTTGTGGCGGCGGGTGCGTCCCCTGGCCAAGGACATCGCCTGTTCCTCACATAATCTACTGGTTGCACTGGCCCGACATCTGCACATAATAGACATATATCTGTCAAATGATTTGGTATAAAAAAAAATGATATATATATATATAAAAACAACATAAAAATTACATATGTTTAACAAAAAAAACAAAACAATGCAAACTTACCCATCTCTCCCCGCTCCTCACTGGGAGGTACCGATATCTCAGGGTCTCTCGATAAGTCAATCCTAGCATAAGGGTAATCCTCTATGACTGGGATCTGTCGCGACAACCAAGCAAAAACGTCATCATCAAAGGACTCATTGGTCCTTCCTCCCCCCTATCGTGGCAACAACAATGCCCATCTGCATATCATGGGAAGAGAGGCCTGATGCCCTCATACCACCTCTCGAGGGATGAAACTGGGCACTCTTTCGAAGAAGAAAGAGCAAAGAATCATTCCAAACCTGAAGTTCCTCTGAGTCCACAATTGACAGTCTGTTAGCTGCCTCTTCATACAATCCAGTAATGTGGTGCTCCAATGAAAAATCTGTGCATTTAAGCACTGAAATGCACAGTTCATCTGTGCATGGGATGCCTAATGCAAAGCCGCAGACCCAGTAGTCCGCCTGATGAGAAACATGATCCCTTGTAGTGATAGGTCTGAGATCTTGCATATCGGCACTTGTGAGCTCGTCCGGTCTGTACCCGCTTCACAATGGAGTCCAAGCAACTCTGATATATTGTGAGGCCCAGAGGGAAACGTATGAAAGTTGACTGGTTCCCCTCTCCTGGAGAGGCCAGTCAGAAAGTATATGTCCTTTGTCATTGGAACCAACGACTGCCCCTCTATCATAAATTCCTTTGCGTCAGGATTTCAATAGTCAACCAAGGCATTCAGTAGCCTAGGTTGTGCTCGCATGAAAGGACACATAAAAATTTCAACAATCCACATTGCATTAATCCAGCAACAACATTAGGGTCTTCCCCAACCAATGCACTAATATCCTCATGCTCTCTTTCTCTCCAGTGCACATACATCCTGCACATTGGCAAAGTTTAGGAGGGTTAACTCTTTCTTTTTTAATATTTTTGCACTAAATGGAGGGTCCATGTGGGTTGTTGTGATGACAGTCATGTGTACACATTGCCTGACATAATACAGAGTGAGTGTACATGCGGGCTGTAATAGGACAACCCGCGTGGATGTAGGGTCGACCTTTTGAAGGTCTACGCCCCCCCCAAAAATGAAACTAAATGCATAAATAAAGAATTAGATTGCAAGATGAGGTAGTTTATACTTACTTGGTCCAAGCGGATAGTTGTTTCATCCACCGAGGCTCCTAGAATCAATTCTTTTCACAAAGGGGCCATTTTGGATTTTAGTAAGTTTTTTAATTAACAATGGTGATAATGAGCTGCCAACTTTTATTTATAGAGGTTTTGGCCTCTTTTTGTCAATTTTCGGACCCTTTTGTCATTTTTTCTAAACTGAAAATCATTTAAGATGGTTCAAAAGTCTTCTTTGGATGTTCATGGGAAGTATTACTTTGGGTATTGGGAAATTTTTTTGAGATTTGGGGCGTTTTGACGGTCCTTAGGTAAACAATCATTTTTCCAACTCGTTGCATTTAAGTCAGGATTCCACTTTCTGCATCTCGTTGTCTTTTCCGCTTTTCCATAGGATCGATCCCACCAAGTTGTGACATGAAACCATTATTATTTCTTTAGAAGTGTCGTAATTTGGTGGTAGAGATTACCATAACATGGATGCCCTAGGTAAATCTTGGTTGCATTATGGTGTCCATGCTGTCACTAAAGACTATAGGCTCGGGAGTCCCTTTTAGTTTTTCCTGATTACAAGTTTGAGACTCATTTGCATGATTCCTTATCACACTTGACCTCACCCTCGAGACTCCCAAAACATAACGGGTCTTGTTTTAAGCCCTTTTCAGACCCTCTAAACATGAAAAGATTGTCGAGCGATCTTGTGGCCTTTCAAGCTCGTTAAACTGAAATTTGAAGTCACGTCTATCTGGTGATAGTTTACCCCTTTTTCGGTCCAAATGGTCAACTGTATGAACAAAGGTATACTCTAGAGGCCTCAGATCTCTAGAAGAGTACCCTCATGTATAATTTAACCCTTTTTCGGGCCTGAGGGACTAAATTTAGGAAAAAGGAACCCCCACGAAGTCCATAGTTAAGATCTTTTCAGACTCCCTAAAATTGAAAAGATTGTCGAGTGACCTTATTCTTTCACACTCGTTAAAATGGTCCAGAAGAACATTCCTGATGAAGTCCATAGTTAAGATTTTTTCAGACTCCTTAAAAATGAAAAAATGGCCGAGTGATCTTGTCTTTATCACACTCGTTAAAATAGTTTTGAATAGACGTCTTGTTGGTGCTAGTTTACCCCTTTTTCGAACTGACTAGACTATCTTCGAAAAAGGTACCCCATTAGAGTCTCCTTTTACGCTTTTTTCAGCCTCTCTAAATATGAAAAATCGTCGAGCTTACCTTCTTCGAGTTTGTTAAACTTACATTGAAGGACATTACCATTGTGTGTCTTATTAATCACATTTTCATATCCGCATCTTTGGCCTAATGCCAGCTCCATGTTTCTCTCAACTGAACCATTTGAAACATGCCTTATACGCAAGCCCTGTAGCACTTTGCCTTTGCATCTTGACACCTTTAGCCCCATGAGGTATTTTTTCTGAATGTCCTTGCTTTTAACATCAGTCTTGTCCTTGCGCCTCAAACTCGTATGATTGCGACACTCATTCCTCCTTTGTAATGTATCATTCTTTTATTCTTTTTCCAAAATTATTGAAAAAGACAAAAAAAAATCAAATATACCCCAAAAAGAGGAAGGGAAAGCTATTTTCTTTGTATTGGCAGTACAATTAGTCTCCCTTGGATAAATCACATCCTTTCATTTGTCAGTCAAGCCCTGGGATTTCATATGACCTTGGGAAGTTGTTCCTGCTACAATGAGTTATGTCCTCCTCCGTTTGGTTATCTTTCCAAACATATGGAGAGTTTGTGTTGCCTCCTGCCTTGTGAACTTATGTTAATGCCATGCTATCTGAGTCTCATCATTTGCCGTGCTATTGTCCAAGAGAAGTTTTTACCAAGACTGAGTCGGCCCCTTTGCAGTTTGTCTCTTGCCCTCATGCTCGACCATCCTGAAAGTCCAATCAAGTCTTTCTTTTAAATCAATGAAGCCTTCAGTCTGATCATCAAAGATTCTCTAGTCCATGACCGATGAGCCATCGAAGACCTCTGGGTAGTGAATTTTTACACTCATATTACACTCCTACTCGAGTTTTGAAGATTTTGAAGTTGTTGCTCAAGCTCTGAAGACCTCATCTCAAGCCATCATGCCTTATCAACTTCTAGAATATGGATACTATACATGTATATATTTTTGATTTTGAGATGTAGATATGTTGTGTATTTCTCATGGCTACACTTTATATAGTTATATGACATGGATCTACAATGTATTTGATTGGTATCCATGATGTTATTTCATCTGGAGCATGGAATATCATTGGCATTGGAATAATTTCTTAATCTTCCACCCCGGGAATTCGCGAGCATAGATATGCGACTAAGTGTAGAACCAAAAATGGATAATAGAGGGGAAGAAGAAAAGGGAAAACCACGTAAGTATAGAACGCGAAAAAGAAAGGGATCAAAGAAATTTATGCCCCACACAACAACAATTAGTGATATAGAATTTCTCACTCCTCCACCCCGGGAAACCGCAAGCATAGATATGTGACTAAGTATAGAATAAAAAAGAGACACTAGAGGGGAAGAAGAAAAGGGAAAAATGCGTAAGTATAGAACATGAAAAAGAAAGGGAGCAAAGAACTTTATGTTGCACACAACAACACATAGGTTGATAATTATCAAGAGATAGAAACACATCGACTATGGGAAAAAAATTCTCAGCCAGGAAATATAGGTGGAGCTCAACAAACCCTGGTTCAAGTTAAAAGAGATGTTGTTTATATCTATCTCAACAAGCAATAGAAAAAATATATGAATTGGCATTCTTATATGCAAGTATCCAGACAGATTCATCGTAGGTTGACTGAGGCTTACGAGTTTGAGGAATCTGGGGTCGAATTGTAGATCACCGAAGTTTTGGGTACAATATGTATACCCTGAACACGGGACATGAGAGTTCGATAGTGCCTACGCGGGAACCTGTGACCATAAAATTAGCTAAGTATGGAAAAGAACAATAGTTGGTCGAACTCGTGATGTGAATATATAGATGGATATAGAATTTCTTATTCCTCCAGCCCGAGAACCCACGAGCATATATATGCGACTAAGTATAGAACCAGAAATGGATAATAGAGGGGAAGAAGAAAGGGGGAAAATGGATAAGTATAGAACAAGAGAAATAAAGGGAGCAAAGAACTTTATGCCTCACACAACACTTAGTCTGATAACTATCAAGCGATAGAAACACATCAACTATGGAAAAAAAATTCTCAACCATGAAATATAGCTGGAGATCAACAGACCATGGTTCATGTTAAAAGAGATGTTGTTTATATCTCTTTCAACAAGAAATAGACAAAATATGGCATTCTTGCATGCAAGCATATTCTAAAATATGAGGAGCTTCAATATATGCACAAATTGGATACGGTATGTAGATTAGAGTTTTGTAACCATACCTCCTAGTCTATGGACCTTTTACTATGATGGAGGTTTACTTTTACTTGTCGATAGTTCTTGTGAACTAAAAAACATGTGGTTTAAACGACATAAACATATTTACCATGGCATAGTAGAATAAACAACTGCGGATATTTGTTTCGTAAACATATCAAGAGCATAATCTATGAATCTCTACCTTCGACATTGTCATTGTGTTGGTGTTTGCAATGGTTCACTTCTCATGCCCATGTCACTTCTTAAACGATGGCTATGAACATGTGTATATTGTTCATACTGGAATGGTTGTGTGTTAGGCATACACATTGTATTTTTTGTGGCACGACTGTAGCCATACCTTCTGGGAGATTGTACTTCATCTTTCTCAGCTGTGGCACATAAGGATCCATCCTTGGGTTCAATTAGTATGTTCTTTTTTCAATGTATCAATATAGAAAATACAATGGACATGAAGGAAAGTTTCTACGAAGAAACACACGAAAAGAAGATGGAGCACAAATTTATTTATTTCAAGGTAGCAGAACAAAAAATACAATTAACATGAAGATGAGTTAATATATAGGAAGATATGCAATATACAATGAAAAAAAACAAAAGATTTGCAAACCAATGGTCTAAATATAAACATAGAAAATGTAAAACAGTTAGATATGGAATAGGGGTAGAAGCATGCACCTTTGTATGTATTCTTCTACATTTCTTGTTAAGATTTCTTTCCCTTGTCCATTTTTCCAGTTTGTTTCAATGAAGGAAAGCACAAAACACAATGAACATTAACGTAAGTTGATATGTAAGGAAAAAACAAGGAACATGTACATACAATAAATAAACTAGAATAAAAGGAATAGAGTAAGAATTAGTGTTATAAGAATGTACCATTTGTTTTTTCCAAAAATCAATGTATCGATGTATGTGTATATACAAAAAAAGTGTGTAAAAAAAATTGTTTCCAAAATCAATTACAAACCAAAAAAAACTAAGAAGTTGGATAACTTGGTTTTGTGCAACAAGCTAGACATATATGCTTTGAGACATAGAAATATGATTTTGCAATATGTTTGATGTATATTTCATAATTCAAGTGCAATACCAATTGTTCGTGATCAGACTAGTATGTGTCTAGGATAAAGACGTTGTATTGAGAAATGGGCACATTCGACCATACATGGTCAATACGTGCATTTTGTACATGATTTATCTTATCCAAAAGAAAGCAAAGACTGTATATGCACATGTTTTTTCCAATTCTTTTGTTCTAGCATTATTTTGTAGCATGTCAATATTGAAGTCTTCTACAATGACAATGGTTTCATTCAGATGCAAATTCTCTAATGGATTGGAAAGAACATTTAGTATGTTGGAGAGTGTTGCATGTGGAGAAGCATAGAGATTTAGTATTGCAATTTCTAATCCATGAAATGCATATGCTCCAAAATTGTTACATGTTTTTTCACTAATATCATCACCCCATGTGTAATGTAGCTTGATATGCAATTATGATTTGGAAATTGCTTGTTTTTCATGCATAATGCCATGTATGTTTCATGCAAGCACAAAATATTGGATTGCATTGTGTCATAGTCATTTGAGTATATCATTCATATGTGCATGTAGGTTGCGCATGCTAAGTGAGAGAATTGATACAGATGAGTTTGTATGTATGGATTGGTAATCATATTGTAGATGCCACTTTGTGCTAGTCCTAAGGCATTGCATCTTGATATCAACTTTGTGTTTGAATTTAAAATTATTTTTTGTAAGAGAACTTAGTAAATACAAGGAGTCTATACTTATGACACGGGATAGTGCCATGTATACAAGTCCATGTATTCAAATTCCGGCAGGGTCAAATGCAACACTATCAAGTGTTAGTTCTTGCGATCTGTGGACTGTACGTGCACATGCAAGTTTAATTGGAAACTAGTTTTGAATATTCAGTCAATCTATCTTTGCTGATGTCGATATTGGTTTTGATATTCATAAAAGAGTTGTCCAATCATGTGCAGTATTTGAATTATATAGATAAGCCAACTTGTTTGCTTGTCGGTGGCTTATATGCGGCTCATGGAACTTAATCCAGAGGACATAAAATTTTTATGTTTTGGTATAACCTTTGAGTATTCCATCTACACCATTTACCAAGCCATCCTATGAATCATAGTTGCAGGAATATATTTCAACTAGCATGTCTAAATTCAAGACAAGTTGCAAGTTCATGACGTGGCACATTTCCATGGTTGTCTTCTTCGAGGTCAATTGAATTGATGATGATATCATAGCCAGGGATTAGAGATAGCATGTACCTTTTATGCATTGCAACATCTTTATTTGTGTAGAACAGGTAAGGGAAGGTTGGGTCTGTTGGTGCAGGTCACATGCACCTTGAATTGATATATGTTAAGTCATCATGTGTTTGGTTGTTTGTCCGCATTCTATTCAGAATTGCAATAAATGTTTCATCTATATGGTGCATTGTAGTATGTAATTCAAATCATTTTATATTCTCCTTCCATAAGTCATGCGTCACTATTTTCATATTGACCATAGGTTGTTCAAATATCAAAGAATATTGGATGGGTTGCACCTGGTAAAGATCCCCATAGAATATCATGTCAATGTTACCAAAGTATTTGTTGTGCACATGTTTTATGTTTCTCTGTTGGTTGTCAATGGAATGCAAGAAGTGACTTCCAATCAAAGATGCCTCATCTATGAAAACAAGTTGTAGTTTGTCATAAATATTAGACACAGTATCTAACATTGCCTTTCTAAGTGGAAGAAACTGCAGCTTGTTAAAAGGCATAAAAAATGCAGAGTGGACTGTTGTTCCACCTGCATTATATGCAGTTTTTCCTGTGTATGCAACTATTAGCCCCTTTGGTTTCATAAGATCAGAGGAATTGTTTGAATCATAGATTCGTATAATCATTTGGAATAGTGCTTTCACTGTGAATGTCTTGCTTGTTCCCACCCTGCCTGTAAGGAACAAGTGCAGAGGAGTGTGCATGTTCAAGCATTTTTTAATTGCAATGTACTTTACAATTTCTTGTTGCTCTCGATTCAACAGACTTATGACTCTGTAGTATTCGTTATTTTCAATAAGGAAAGGATGTTTTGTGACTTGAAAGCCAAGATTGATACATTTTTCAATGTCGGTTTCTCGAGGAGGAGGAAAATCTGTTTGCAAGTCATAGGACTCACAAAGAGTTCTATTTGTTTTACGGTCTATGAATGTCTCATCAACATTGCCAGGGTTTTCTAGTTCATGAATTGCACTTTCTAAATCACCCCATGTTGGATTAACATTGTATGTAAATCTAGATTCATTGGTTTGCATTGTAATCTCATAAGAAATATACACAGCTTCCCATGTAGGGAAGTTATGTTTTAATGTGTTTTCATTTTGATCAAATGGAACGTACAACAATAGTTTTCTCTACAATAGTTTTCATAGTCAGTATGTTTGTTGTATTTGACAAAGCGTATTACATAGTTTTTTTGTTCTTTTTGATATGGGTGCACCATTTTTTTTGTAATGTGATATGAACTCTGCTAAGAAGATATGCTTAATAGGAGATGAATTCTAGAGGTAATAATAAATAATAGAGCGGCATAGTACATCCTATGAATTTTCAGGCTCTTGTTCTAGCAAAGACGGTGGTTTAAGCACAAATGTGTGTTTCTCAAGTGGATATGTGTTTATGAAGACACATTTCCTTGAACTACAGTGCAGGGGCAGGGAAAGTGCAATGTGGACTGCTTGTTGAGAAGACATTTGTTGAAGATTAAGCAATGTATTTCCAAGTGTACATATCATTTGCATAGCATCAATGTCACTTCTTTCATGTACTTTACGTATTCTTCTGAATGCACTTGTCATAGATTTGTCAACCTTTGTCATATACAAGGTACAATACGATGTTGCGAGGACATACCATGCATATGTATTTTCATTCCACATAACTGGCATGTCCTTGGAGACACTGTTGTTCCAAATATGGGAAAGTTCTCATTTAAGGAAAATTGTTGGTTGTTTAAGTGTAGATTGCAATGCTTGGATATAATCATCTTCTATTAGATTTATCTCTGTCAAGAAGTTGTCAAAGCTCATTAACTCATCAAAGTCTTTATGTTCTATAATGTGAACGCAGATTTAGCTTTCGGAGTGAGAACATTTACCTCTAAACTAATTTATTCTATGATTCTTGTTGTTCTCATTGGCGGCACAGGGAAGTTGTATTTGTAATGTGAATTTTTTCATTTTTTATAGCTTCTTGTATGATAATGTCTATGAACTTTGGTAAGTTTTGGATCCAAATGATCTATTTTTCATGTTATGTATTTGTCCACAAAATTCTAAATCTGTGAGTTGTTGTCATTTCCATACACCGGTGCACCCTCTATCCACAACAGTGCATGGTCATGCTCACTACCTCTATTCTGGAACTCAGCCACAAAAAAGTAGTCCGATATTTTTCCAAAGAACGTTTCATCATGGTATATCAATTGCCTCAATGCATTTAATATATGCCTATAATAGTGAGTACATGTCACTGGGTATTTTCTTATGAGGTAGTCAATGTCATTATTTTCCAATGTATCAGTTTGTTTTTTTCCTTTTCCTGTTCCTATACAATGTAGACATTGTAGCCACGAATGGATCCCAACGATGCTCTGCACTTGTAAATGTGATGAAAAATGTTGGTGGTCCCAATTGTCGGATCATTGAAAAATAGTTTTCTTGTTTTGTTGCAAATAGTCAGGAGAGATGCAAATGTTTTTGGGATTTTTTCTAGGTTTGCTTTGTACTTGACATCTTTGGTCGATAAATTTCTTCCCTATAGCTGGCCTTTTCTTATTTTCATCCACATGCAAAAGAGAACTTGCTCAGTTATTATGCGCATTGTTTTGAAAAACAAATTTTTTATGTGACAGGAGAAGTCACCGCTTGAATGTGGCAATTCACATCGAACTATATTTTGGTAAATGAATCATTTTGTAATTTCATTAGGACATGGATCTCCATAGAACAGTGTTGGGAATTTAATTTACTCAGCAATTTTTTTCTTGAATATTCCAAGAGGACGTTTCCCTTTAGTAGGTGCAATTTCGACAATCTTGTCTTGCAAGTCACGAATGCATTGTGAGTCAGTGAATCCATGTATCAATGTTACAATAGGTCTTTCATTCTTCGATTCATTGCTTCTATCAAATTCACTAGCAGTTTCAAAAGTCTGTGCAGAGCTGTCATCCCCTTCTCCAAGAACATTGTTCCAGTTATCATTTATACAAATGTTATGTGATTTGTACAGTGCCCTGGAACATAATTCTTGTAATGCTTTCATGACAAAATGCACACACACTTTACCTGTCTGATTTGCATTCTTGTATTGCAGAAGTCTTTTGAGAGATACAACAATTGTCATTGTATCGCTAATGAATTGTGGCAAGGATTTTTGTACAACATCTAGTTGGGCATGCACATTAATAATTGATCATGTTAAGCCCATTTTGGGTCATTTATATCCCGAGGGTCTTATTTGTGAAAATGTAATTCGTAGAGAAACAAGTCTCTCTTCAAGTTCTGTAAGTGTACTTACATCTGGTAGTGGTGTATTACATCTTATTTGGTCAGGCATTGCAAACTGTGACAATTTTCCATTTTCAAGTGATCATTTTCATGGAAGACAAATATTTCCACTGGAAAATGTTCTATCATTTAGTGTCAAGCCGAGGTATTCTACCTCCAAATAAGGCGTGAAATACTTAGTGTTTTTTGAGAAATTCAATTGATCGCAAATCACACATGCAATGGAAGGAGTGTCTTTAATTTGTTTCATATAAATTTGTTTTGCATATTTCTTCCCTAGACAAGCATGCATGGAAAGTGTTTGTTGGTTTTCATTGCTAGAAGTGCATGGTGTTCGCTCTAGGCCACAAAATGTGATTTTTTCCTCTTGGCCAATACCATGAYCATTGTGGGATATGCGGTTGTACCTRTTTCTCTCACGTATCTGTTTTTTCAACATGTGGTAGGTTAACTTATGGTTTCCACTAGAAACTAGTTTCACTTGTTGACAAGCCATGTTGGAGGTGGAATCGACATTTCTTATGATCATTTCATCCTCACTATCTCGATGATGCAAACTATGATGTTCTTTTTCATTGGACATGTGATGTTCTTGTTCAGTAGAAAGTACGAAAATGAGAGTGTGTTCCATTATGATTAAATGGCATGTGAAGCTTATGCAAATTCGATGTGGTTTGGGTGGCATGGACACTCGATCCTGAACTTGTAGTATTTACTATACTACCAATGTATTTTTTTCTCTCACATATGACCTTTTTCAAGTTGTGATAAGTTAGACTACATTTTTTGTTTAGGCTCTATATGGCCTCATGACAATTGGGATGAGTTTCATTTTTATTAAATAGCATGGGATGTGTATGCAGATTCGATGCGGTTTGGGTGGCATGGACACTAGACCCTGACCTAGTAGTATTTCTCATCAAAGGTTGATAATGGATATGTGGCATATCTGTTTTCAACGACATGATGTCAATTGTTCGATCATAGTTTTAATCAATACAATAGGAATGGACAGTGCCACCCGACACGGCTAACCAGACCTGGATATTTACTTTGAATATGATAGATAGCCATTGAAAACAGAATATGCCACCCTCTACATTTCATTTCTCATATGGCATTACCATATTTACAAGGTATTGTTGCCAACTTCCAATCATTGGCATACTTTCTAGGAGACAAGGTAGAAGGTGTTGATGCAAACAATTAAAAGCCTATTGTCTTCCACCTATAATTTCATTGCAAAAGGATTGTACAGTGTAAAGCCGCAGCGAGTTCACATAGAACTCAGTTGCTACCAAATAGAAAATTTCATTGAACAAAATATCTCCACAACTAGATGCAATACTTATCGCTATGTGCAATCCATGGGAGTGTATATGATGCATAATTTGTTTCCAATGCGACTAAAGGTCTTTGGAAATGAGGGACAAGTAAATATGAGGTCCTCCAAGATTGTATGTGGATAATTTTCTATAGATTAGTGGTTCATAGTGACCACTGACAAGATTGGAAACATGGAACAAGATGCAATATGGATCCCTAGATGCAGTTTTGTTGAATAGTAGATATCTTTTTTTTCTTGTCAATGACCATATTCCAATTGATATATTCAACCATTTTCACAGACACCGTATACAAAATGTATCTCCCAAAAGTCCCCTCTCATGTGCAGGCAGAGATGCAAATGCAAACAACCGCATCTTTGAAAAATACGTAGTGACATCATATATTCCATGCAACTGCCAAAGAAAATCAGATGCCAATTTGTATTGATACAAATCCAATGCCTCAACATCACCATTTTCCAGACAACCCAAGAAATAATCTATCAATCCATTACGTAGGTCGGTTGAGGAATAACGAAAATGAAATAGAACTTGAAATGCATCGACGAGGAATTCTCCCACAATATACGAGAATGCATCCAATCTAAAAATCCCATTGCTATGCAATACCTGGTCGATGTTGTCATGTACAATGGAGTTTGTATCTATTTCATAAAACTCAACATCTATTACTTGATTCATCTCTTAAGTTGTGGTTTTCAAGATGTTTCTTAGCTATATTAAGATAATATGGAAATAGGGAAAAAAAGAAAAATGAAAACTATAAGTCCAGGACTGCATACCAATTCCGCTATGTATCCTCCAACCTTCTTCCTATCAAATTCAATCCCCATAGTCGCTACAACATATGACAAACAAACAAACGTATAGTGAACAGTGAACCAAACATAAGAGAGAACACAAATGAAATAACACTATAATGTTTCTCAACACAAAGACCGAGTATTCAAGGCATATAATTTTTTAACCTATTCCACGCGTGAATCCCACAAGCGTTTCAGTGCTAGAATATGCTTTGCAAGACACAAAGGACAACATAAAACCAAAATGCAAACGGGGTTTTTGATTCATAGAATAAGAGCATGCCCTGTCAGAAGGTCCTAGCAGATGCTTGCTCCACAATGACAAATCTGAATTCGTTTTGTAAACCCCTTTGCATTGTTATTTTTGAAAGATCTATGGTACGATATCCAGGACATCGAAGTGGGTATATGTGATTTGAAGGGAACAACCTGGAAAAAATGCACCAAACACATGGTTTCCAGCAACAAAAAACATGAGGAGAGCATTTGATTTCCTTTCTTATATGTTAGTGTGGCTGCAACATATGTGGGTTCTATGTCCAACATCAACATTCAAAGCGGAACAAGAATTTTTGGAAAGGAACATACTGGGAAAAATAAACCAAATGTATGGTTTTCAGGACCAGAAAAATGAGGAGAAAAATTTGATTTTCTTTTTTATATGTCACTATGGTTGCAATAGAGGTGGGTTCTATGTCAAGCATTGACATTCAAGAACAAGTACAAGACAACAACACACTCTTGTTTCTCTACTTATAGTAGGCACACACAAAGATGTTCTGCAAGAGGATTTTGTCTAAGGAATTCCTAGTATTGAAAATTCTTGCTTGCAAGCTAAAACAATAAACAACACATAAGGAATAGGAATGAAACCATGGCACTTAAACTCACCTATTAATGAGGAGTCACAGAATCATAGCTCCAAACCATGCAAACTACAAAAACAACTCCAATTGCGGATAAAGGACCCCAACCTTGCAAAGTTGAAGCAAACAAGAGTGTTAGGGTCCTAACCCATACATAGGTAGAACAATATATTCGGATGTAATAAAGGTCAATATTAATAAGGCCTTGCAACAAAATAGAATAAGTCGAATGCAAGAAGACCTAATATAAGCTTCCGCTTCTAGAAGGATCTTCCTCTATATGCTTCTTTTGATAAACATATTTAGTATAAATAGGAGTCGAGGGTATGAGAACCCTAGCTTGGATATTATTGTAATAGAGCTCTTCTCAACTGGAGGTTTCCCCCTCGAAGAGGCCCGTGAACATTGCTTTCAGAATCAAAGTGATATTTTTGTTGTTATTCTTATATCATTTTAGTGCTATTGTGGTGATTGTTCTGGTTATATTGTTGTTATTCTACCATTTCTAGCATTTTATTTCTGTTCTGCATACTTTTTATATCTAGTATATTACAAGTGGTATCAGAGCACTTTCCTTGGTAGAAAGTGTGAGTTCATTTTTTTTTTCCAGGGTGGAGATGTATTCTGACATCTTTAAGCCATAGAGATATGTCATTACACGCATAACCCCGCGGTTGAGGGATTCATACACGCGGGAAATAAAATTGGTACATAAGCACACATATGTTTGCCACCCTTGTAACCCCTATTGGTACCCATTCGAGTGGTAGCACATCAGACAACACCCGTGTACGGATCGACCTAGATTACTTGAATCCCTCTTTAGATAAATCGGTCGGCCGCCTGACTACTATAGTGCCACCGAGAACAACACTCGAGAAGATACTCGCTAGTATCTGGGTGGTCAGGTAGTACGACTAAGGGTACGGTCTATCCTCCTTAGTTAGTGCCTTGAGATATTGGGCTGAGTACTACTGTTGGACCCCGCATGTATATCAGAGAGCTATAGCATAGGGAAAACCCTTGTCTGTAGAACCCTTGAATACCTAACCCTTGGGGACAAAAACATAAACAAATTAAAAAAAACACGATCTATTGTCGCGCAACTGTGTTCAGTTTGCCAAATCACTACACATTTCTTCATGGTTAAGCATTTGGGAATTTCATCACTACAGTATTCTTCAGACCAGAGTATAACTCTATAGGTGTAAAAAAAGAAAAAAAAAGAAAAGAAAAAAAAAAGAAGTCTGGAATTTTTTTCACCATTATTTGAGACCTATTCCATTGGATTCATCTCTTCACCCTTATCACATTCATACATATAATTTTTCAACAAAAGTTCTGATCCCACCCGCCCCTCTTCGGTTCCCTCATCCTCATGGCCCATACCCATAGCCAATAATTGGAATCTCGCTTCAATACCTTGCAATCTAGTCTCACCGAGACCCAACAAGAAGTGAACCAACTCAGTGCCAATGTTGTTGCCATCAATACAACCATGCAGTCCTCAATGGAGGAAATCAAACAAAACCTGACCACCTAGATTGAAAATGTCTTTTCGTCACTTTGTACCAAGCTTCATATCCCTACAGATAACCCTTCCTCTTACTCACCTCCACATACTGAAGGTGAACATTCCTCTCATTCCTGTAACTTTCAACACCATTACTTTCAACGTTACCTACACCTTCCATGGGTGGATGTGACCAAATTTGATGGCTCGGAGCCCACTGGTTGGGTAACCCAAATGGAACATCATTTATCTTTATACGACATTACAAATGACTTGGCCAAACTCCGGTATAGTGTTCTCCATCTAGATCAAGAACGTTGGCAATGGTGGCAATGGAGAAAAACTTCTCGTCAAGGGTATATTGCTTGGACACACTTTGTGGCAGAGCTTTATCAACGCCTTGACATTGAAACCAACCATTTGGGCTTGACAATGTTGAAGCAATTAGGAATAGTGGAAGACTTTATAGCTTCCTTTAAGTGCCTGTCTTTTCAGATAGAGGGCATGTTTGATGCCTTTTTCCGAGAGTGTTTTATCAGTGACCTCAAGGATGAGATTCCGGCCCATGTCCTCATGGATCAACCTCAGAGTTGGGTGGAGGCTACTAAAAGAGATAAAGAAGCACAACAGGTTGTATCTTCTCAAAACTGAAAACCCTCCTTTATCCCTTGCCCTAAACCAGTAAATCCCACTACTCCCTCCAATCCACTAAAGATCCAAAAATTGACTAGGGCTAAAATGGTTGAATGCCAACTCAAAGGCCTTTGTTATAATTGTGATGACAAATATTTCCCGGGCCACAAGTGTAAGGAACAAAATATTTTTATGGCCATCTCCGAGGATATTTGGGAAGAGGATGTTGAAATTCCCCTTATGTCTGAGTCACCTGAAACCACTGACATAACCCCTCCCTCAGACCCTCCCGAAGTAGAACCAATCATTTCCCTCAATTCTCTGATTGGCTTCTCTGCTCCCCAAACCCTCAAGCTAATCGGTTACATCAAGCATCAGAAGGTCATCATTCTGGTTGATAGTGGAAGAACCCATAATTTTATTCATCGCCTCATTTCCCAAGAAACTCATTGCTACATCCATGTCATCAATAATTTCCAAATCATGATTGCCAATGGTGGTTCCATGAAATGTGGAGGGCATTGTGAAAATGTGCATCTCCAAATTAGTGACTACCACCTAAAATATCATATGTTTGCTATCGACATGGGCAGTTGTGACATTGTGTTGGGTGCATACTAGCTAAGGACCTTGGGTCCCATTCTCATGGATTTTAAGGACTTAACCATGCAAGTCGACCATGAGGGCCACCAATATAAGTTCCAAGGCATCACCTCTAGTTCACCCTAGATCATTAGTTCCCATCGCATGAAAAAGATGCTCAAAAAAGGTCATTCTGGTGTTATTTCCCAACTCCATGCCATACAAGGAACAAAGACACCCTCGGTGCCACAATACCTCCAAGCCATCATTTCTAAACGTTAATTGGTATTTTCCACTCCCCAAGGATTCCCTCCTTCCCATGGTGTTCATGATCATTCCATTCGCCTTGTACCCGGAAGCCTTCCTCCCAATATTTGTCCATATCATCACCCCTTTTCCCAAAAAAATGAAATTGAGAAAATGGTCCAGGGACTCCTTAATGCGGGCGCTATCCTCCCTAGTACAAGCCGCTACTCTTCTCCTATGGTCATGGTCCTAAAGAAAGAAGGTTCTTGGTGAATGTGTCCTGGCTTCCGTGCCCTCATCAAACTTACCATTAAAGACAAATTTCTCATTCCTATGATTGATGACTTTCTGGATGAATTGAGTGGTGCCCAATTCTTTACTAAACTTGATCTTCATTCGGGCTACCACCAGATACGTATGAAATAGGCAGACATTCCCAAAACTACCTTTAGAACTTATGAGGGCCACTATGAGTTTTTGGGCATGCCCTTTGGCTTGTGTAATTCCCCCTCCACCTTCCAAAGCCTCATGAATCATGTCTTCCATCATTTTCTCTGCCATTTTGTCTTAGTTTTCTTTGATGATATCCTCATCTATAGAAAAACCTAGACAAACCATCTTGCTCATATGTATCGAGTTCTCCATCTACTCTCTCAGCACCCAATTTTCCTGAAACAATCTAAATGTGCTTTTGGTGCCTCAGAAGTAGAATACTTGGGTCATCTGGTTGGCAAGGATGGCATCAGAGTGTATCCTAAAAAGATTGAAGCTATGCAAGATTGACCTCAACCAAAGACTCTCAAAAGCTTGCATGGATTTCTAGGCTTAACAAGGTATTATTGCAAGTTTGTTAAGAATTATGGAAAGATTGCAACACCTCTCATTGCTCTCCTAAAAAAAAACTCTTTAACTTGGACTCTAGCCGTTGCTCAATCTTTTCAAACCTTGAAGATGGCCATGTGCACCACTCTGTTGGTCACTATAATTGCTTAATTAATTTCAAACAACCAAGTGAAACATAAATTATCAACCCAGGGAAGTCTTTTGTTTCAAAGATAGCTGCGCACTATATATGCTCAATTCCAAAAGCACTTAGTGTTGTAGTAAGTAAATCATTCTAACTAACTTGCTGAAATGAACTGAAGCT
>JASDQU010100946.1:12998-24411 GCA_032191745.1 Picea mariana | reverse complement strand
ACATTAAGTAAAGAGGAAAAAGTGAAAGAGTGTGATGGATAAAGATGCCTAAAATTAAGTAAAGGGGAAAAGTGAAAGAGTGTGATAGATAAAGATGCATAAAATTAAGTAAGGAGGAATGATCCATATGAAGAAAAGAGTGAGGATTTAATGATACATAAAATTGAATGAAAAAAGGCACAATTTTAGTCCATGTCATTTAGATAATTTATAAAATAAAGTAAATGCATTTTGTTTCAATAGACTTATATAAAGGACTTGAATCCATCTCATAATATTTAATATATATCATTAAAATAACCATTAATAAGTGCAAATTCACGTCAACCCAAATGATTAAGGTGTGGGTTAAGTTTTCTAGGCGGCCTAAGTTTAATACCCTTATGGTGTGTTTAGTCGAGAGGAGACACCCAAAAATCAAACCATGTTAAAGGTTGGTGCGACCCAAGATGAGTGCCATCCCTAGGTGATTTTGAAAAATTAGATGCCTCTTTCTAAYAAACAAAAAAAATAAAGTGTCAACTTTTATAATTTAATGTTAATATATAATATTTTTAATTGTAAATATTTAAAATCAAATTTTCTTCCATTATCAAAATATTAAAAAAATCATATCCAAATTCAAAGAGTACTTAATTATAAGATAATTTGAAAATATTTCAAAGATAAAAAAATTTGGAAAACTTATATCCAATATTTTGAAATTATAACTAAAGACAATATTGAAGAAAATCAATGGATCGAGATTATTCTTTGTTTACGGTTTAATAGCTAAAAGTTGATCTCATCGTCAACATATTCAACAAATTAGTTAATAACATAATACAAAAACTAACTACAAATCAAGACAGGAAAACCACTACAATATTAATAATTAAAAAAATTAATACACAAAACAATACTACAACCAAACTACTTAAAAAAATAGAACCTAACTTTTTCTTAATCCCTTTGACTGAGAATTTCTAGAAAATTATAAATTTTAGATATTCCACATAGATTTAAACTCAGATTTAAGTTTTTTTGGTTTCGATATTATCAATTTTTGGGAGTTCTGAAAATCTCAACTTTAGGATATTTATTGAGCTTATAGTCCACTATGAGGGAGATATATGATTCCTTTTTTCTGATAAAATGGAACATATACATAACACTCTAAAAAGACGTACAATATATAATAAAAGAATTATGAAATTATGAATCAATGGAAGATTATAATCTATTTGTTTAACATTATTTATCATCGACAAAAAATATAAATATTAACAAATATAAAATTAATATTATAAAAACTACTCATCCACAATGGAAACTCTAACATCCCCACTATAATCCCAGGTTTAATTAAAGCATAATGTAGATATAAATGTCATTATGACCAAGAGATGTAATATGCAAATTGTATTTTCCAATTTTAATAAAAATAATGTGATGCCGACTGTGGGGGATATGGACAGAGATGGGGGTTGAGTTTTCCAGAAGAGAAGGGAGTTTCTAAGAGGTTCCCAAGGGGGGATTATTTATGGGTATCAATTCAAACCCACTTTCCTGAATTTTATTATCATTGGGGATAACCTTCTATTTTCAGTTGAGTGTATGAAAGCCCAATCATTAAACTCATGTAAAAGGGTGGTTGTAAAAAGTCACATCCCATAGTTATTAGGAGCATGGGGATAAAGTACAATCAACACTGGGAAATCGATTTACTTGGGGAAAAAAGAGGAAATTTGTATGGTGAGAATTGTAACAACCCTAATTAACTATGTAATTATCATGAATGATAAATGTTAATTTAATTAATTATTAAAATAACTTTATGGAGACTTTATAATATTATTAAAATTGGTAGATAAAGTAATTAATGGGATGGATAAGGTGGTTGAGGAATTAATGGGGGATAAGGCAGTTGGAGAAATGGATTCGAGGGAGGAAGATAAGGGAGAGGGGAGAACTTGGGAAAGTGCATCTTGGGTTTTTGGATATTTGGTTTTTGGTAAGGTAAGAAACTTTGGGGGAAGCAGGAGGAGAAGCAGGAGGAAGAGAGGAAAGAAGGGGTTGGAGTGAAGAGTTTTTCTTGAGGACTATCACAGGGGCAAAATTGTTCTTAGGAATTTTGGGCTCGGGTGCCAGGAAACTGCAAGGATTTCTGGAGGTAGGGAGTTAGAGAGTTTGTTCCTAGTTGGATGGGAGGTTAATACTTAGTTTGGGAAGGATCAACATTAACGACAACATTATCCACCAAAAAGGGACTCAATCAACTGAGCTTCAAGTTGAGATAAATACCTTATGCATTTTCTGCTATCTTTATATTGTTGTTAATTATTATATTACTGTTAATGTATGTCGTTGCTTCTAAACTGTCAATTAGTATGTTGTTAAACTGTCAATCATTATGCTGTAATAGTAATTAAAGAAGTAGGTTAGAAATAATTTATTTATTTATATTTATTTTATGAGGCTTTGTAATTGAAGGCCTCACAAATGGTATCAAATCCCGGTTTCAAAAATGAAACCTTGGGATTGAACAACCACTTAGTTGTGAAAACTAGTTCCTAAGATAGCATGTAACCTACAACCTGAACCTTGGACTGGAAATAACCCTAAGGAAACTACCCAAAAAATTATTGGACAAGAGGGTGAGTGCACCAGGGAAAAGACCCTGTCACACCTCTTCCAGTCTCATGTCTGTATGCTCCTTGTTCCACTGTTCAAACCTCTGTACTTGCAAGCATCCTCCCCTTCAAAATAACCAAAGGAAATAATCATATATGTGTGTGTGTGTGTGTGTGTGTGTGTGTGTGTGTGTGTAGCTCAACACACAAAAACATAAATAAATATACATTTATATGAATAAGAAATATATTGAAAATATATAGAATAAGATAAAAATAAAAATAAAAACAAGACTCATGTTATCCAAACTCCACATTCTGACTAGACAAGATAAGAATCAATGGTATTAGGGATTGATTTTCTTGTACGGGTTTGGAATGACCCCCCCTTTTTTTTTACTGGCCACATAATATTGCTCAGGATATGACTTGAGGAAAGGACAAATTTCTCTCTATGATACCTCTTCAAACCTACAAATCGAAACTGTGAAGCCACATGGATATGATATCTTTAAAAAAAAGGTAAGTCTAGATTTAGACTATCCAATGAGATAATATTGGGGCTACATATACATGGAACCAATACTCACGATTTAATGAAAACAAATAATGTGAGAGAAAATCGATGTTGCAATCAAATGTTAACCTTAGGGTTTGATGAAAAATAAAACCATAACAACTTACAAACCCTACACACTGGTTATAATTGAAAAATATGAGATCGACCAGCATTAGATATTGGCAATATCTCAAAATAATTTTTTTTGTGAAAATTAATTAGGGTTAGATATACATAAAATAAACCATGCAAACAAGAGATAAATCCCTCTCGGTGCCAACCTTGAAAAATATTCTGAGAAAAAAAAAAGCGAGTTAGCATATGAAATTCGAATGGAAGATGGGTCGTTGAAGCTCCAACATCTGAATCTAAACTTGCAAACCAAGTACCAGGCTGAGAGGAGCCCACGAGAGGTGGTTTTATTTGCACTACGCGTCTACATGCACTACACACCAAGCACTTATCTCAAAGGCAACGCTCATGATGACTAGTCAAGATGCACAGCCTCACAGATTGTAGACAAGAACCATTCCATCTGCACCTAGGATCGACGAGTACATGGAAGATTAACGTTCGATATCGAAATGAGAGTTTCCCTTTCGCAAGTTCGAGAGGCCTTCCTGGACCTGAAGAAGATTAGAGCTATGAATCCCGAGTCTCTGTGTGTTATTTAAGACTCTGAAGGCAGTGCTCACCACCAACATTGACAACACAGACCAAGTGCCATGGCCGAATGAAGGAGCCATGAAGGAAGGAGCCCATGAGGGGCATTCTTTTCTTAATGCGCCCTCTATGCATAACGCACCACACAACCCAAGACAGAGCGCATGAGTGAGTTTTGAGCCAAGAATCAAAGCTTGACACAAGGTCAAAACCCAGGACCAAGCTAATACCAAGAAAGAAGCCAACAAAGGGAGACCACACCGGCACCTCCTCTACACATGGGTCCTCCTCTGCTACTAGCCCCCCTCCAAAAAAAATATATTTATAGTAAGGTTAAATATCATAGCGCATGCACACCTCTATAGCTTGGAGAGAGGAATAATTTGCAAGAAATTGGAAGAGGCCGGCCATGGTCTTTCCCTATGATCGGTCGACCCTAGTGCTAGAGGTCCTGCTCATTCACCCCACGCAGAGCAGAAACCCCAGCTGAGCAAATGAAAAAAAAATGAAATTGAACAAGAGCGCTTTAGTGAGGGGTAGGGTTTTGGGTGATGAGAAAATTGGAGGGAGAGGCACGTGGGTCTCATGCGAGAACCCACTTTTCCCACCCTCCACTTCATATTTAGGGTTTTCTTTTTTTTACTTTTAAATATCTATTTAATTTTTATTTTTTTTAATAAAATTTAATTATTTATTGATTTATTTTAATGATAGATTATAAGTTAACCTAATAATTAAATTAATTCATTAAATGGATTAATTAAATTATTTGATTATAGTAATTAATTTATTTATTTATTTTAATGATTTATTAGTTAATCTAATAAGTAAATTAACATTATAAAGTTATAATGTTAATAATGGGTTTGTAACTAATGATGGATTAATTAACTAATATTGTATAATGGTATTAAGTAATAACATACATTATATATATGATTAATGAACTTAATAGTGTTATATTATAATTAATATTATAAATATTAAAGGTCCTTGTAGAGTGGGGGAAGTTTGATGCGTGTTATGGTGAATAGTTAGGGTATAATAGAAGGCATTACATAGGGGATTTGATGCACATTAACGAGTTTGTTATATGGATGGCGTAGCTAGAAAGGTGAGAGAGTTAGTATTTTACTTAGGAGAAGACATCGAGCTTAGATTCTTTAACCCTGACCTAGCCACGTACCCTAAAGAGAGTAATGTCTGTTTACAGACAAGTAAAAAAAAAACCTTATGCCTAACCTTATGTTTACTAGTATAAGTTGAGCGAATGTGAACTGCCTTTGAATATTCCCTGAAAAGCATTTGGTTTGATGCAAATTCAATTATTCCACATGGTTAGGACTCAGGGAAACTGAGGCCGAGGAGCATCGTCACAAGGACCACCAATGTCGGCGCTGCCACCACCATCGCTTGAATTAGCTCTCATTTTGCGCACTTTGGAGGATATTAGTGAGACTTTAAAGGGGAATCAGTCAGTAGATGTCAAAGTGGAACCCCCGCTATCTAGAGTGGGTAACCTTGAAGCATCGAGGGATTCAGAGGGAGGGCCTCCACCCGAGGACATCACTAGAGAACTAGAGAAGATCAAAATCCCAGAGTTTGTCAGTGGTCATGCCAGTGAATGTGCAGAGGCATGGTTGGAAGAAATGACAAGATGTTTCTCCTTAATAGACTGTGCTTCCACATCAAAGGAGAAAATAGAAATCTTTCAGTTGAGGGAAAGTGCCTTGAACTGGTGGGGTAACCTGGAGGGATAGTTGCACCTTACCCCAGACATCATCTCATGGGAATTTTTTGAGGAAAGGTTCCCAAGGAAATATTTGTCGACTTACTACGAGGAACAATAGGTGGAAGCATTTCATGCTCTAGTTCAAAGAAATAGGACCGTGGAAGAGTACGAGATCAAGTTCATGGAGTTGGTAAAATATGTCTCATACATGGATATTGATCAACGATAGGCATAACATTTTTTGTATAGGTTAAACCCTAAGATAAAGGCCATGGTATGGATGTGGAAGCTGTCATCAGTAGCAGAAGCAGTTGAAAATGCACTTTATGCAGAGGAGCATATGAGCTTAAACGAAGGTATGAGATCGAATTTTCCACAACATCCTGGATTCGTGAGAAAGGACCCTAGGACATTCTCATGGGGAGGAAGCTCTAGGCCACCTCCTTATGGAAATAGAGTCACACCTAGAACAGTTGCTTCAGGTATCTCAATGGAAACGAGTGCAACATCCCACTCATCACCAACAATGTAGGCAGGTTCCATCTTAGGGTAGTGCATAGGTTAGTGCATAGGTTCCATCTTGTGTTACGTGTTGGGGGTGTGGAGGACCCCATTACCAACGTGACTGCCCAGAGTTGCAACAAGGATTTGTGCATAGATAAGGAAAGGCCCCGATGGGAAGATCGAGTAGTAACCACCAGATTTATGCAATGGTTAATAATTGCCAGGTAGATCATCAATCCACAGTGGTGGAGTCATCAAGTACGCTAAATCTTGTCAATGTTAAAATTTTATTTGATTCTGGTGCTACATATAGTTTCATTTCACCATTTTCATTAGAAAAGTGTGGGTTGGCAGCCTACGAGCACGATGACTTTAAACAAGTCGAGATGGCTTCGGGGGAAAAACAAGCGGTAGGACCTAGCGTTGATAATTGTATAGTAAACATGGGAGTGTGTACTACTAGGTTGAAGGTATACATCACTACTCTGGGGATGTATGACCTAATCATTGGAATGGATTGGTTAGAATCCCATCGAGCTATGGTAGCTTGTTTCGCGAAAAGGGTGCTTTGTGTTGACGATGAAGGAAGGCCAGTAGAGATCCATGGTGTACGGAGGAAGGTGTCTCTACAATTTATCTAGACCATGAATTTTAAATGTTGCATGAGGCAAGGGTGTCAACTATATGTAGTGGAAGCAGCCAATGAAAGGAAAGGACCCATTTTTGTTCAGTACCCAGTATTGTTGGAGTTTAAGGATGTTTTTTCCGAAAGCGTTGTCGGGGCTACCTCCTGAGAAGGAGCTTGATTTTACCATTGAGCTAAAAATTGGTGTAGAGCCAATTTCCAAAAATCTGTATAGGATGACAGTGCCAGAACTTTGTGAGTTGCAGATGCAGTTGAAAGAACTAGTCCATTTAGGGATAATAAGGCCTAGTGTCCCACCTTGGGGTGCACTAGTAATTTTTGTGAAGAAGAAGGATGGTTCCTTACGACTGTGTATAGATTACAAGGAATTGAACCGTGCTACAGTGAAAAATACGTACCCAATGCCACAGATAGATGATCTCTTTGATCAAATGAAAGGAGCAACGGTGTTCTCAAAAATTGATTTGTGATCAGGGTATCACCAGTTAAGGATTAAGGAAGGTGATATTCCTAAAACTACATTTCGAATTCGGTTTGGGAATTACGAGTTCATTGTAGTACCTTTTGGTTTGACCAATGTGCCGGCAGTATTCATGAGCCTCATTGACGCAACCTTTGCTCCTCAGCGAGCAGCCGCTCCCACCAGGATCTTCTTCTTCCACGGGCCCGAAGAGTCAAAGTACTCTTCCTCTCCTCTCGGGAGTCCACCACCCACAGTAACTCCTTCGGCGATTTCCCCCTCCTTCAGAAATCGGGATATCGCAACTCGAGAGTTCGCGATTCACACAAACACAATTCACATGCACAACCAAACCCCAGACCCCGATGGTCAACGGGTCAACACTCTCTCTATCGGAGATTTCCCTATCGGGAAATCGGAGGTTGTGGTGCCGAGCATTTCATGCAACACAAAACCCCGAACCCCGAAACTCCGATAGCACGCCACCTGTCCTCCACTCACTCTGGAGACCCCACTCTACTACGTCACCTATTTCGCTCGTGTGATCGGGGATCGCGGGATCGCGATTTTACCGGTCGCAATTTTCTTGCATTTCAAAACCCCGAACCCCGATTCTCCGATGCCACCTGTCAGCATCTCATGGTGAGGCCTAACGCCTTGACACTTGTTTCCCACTATGTCTTGTGGACCCACCTTGCCACGTCCTCTTCAGGATTTTGTGGATTGCGGATCCATGATGCAAGTTTCCTTGTGGTCGAAAACCCCGAAACACCAAACCCCGATTCCCGACTCCTCGGGATCTAGTGCCACGTGTCCCTGCTATGATCGACGGTTCCCATTTGATCGGGAAATCGCCGATCGCGATTTTAATGTGCAAGCATTTCACGACCTAGAAACCCCAATGCCTCCAACCACTGACTCGCCGAGATCTTCCGCCACGTGTCCTCCTAACGATCGACGGCTCTGATCAATTCGGGGAATCGCGACCCGTGATTCCAAAGAGTATGAAACTCTTGCTTCGTCAAATGACGAAGCCCGATATGTCGATACACAATGGCTCTTGATTCCTCCTACACCTCCAGTTTAACACCCATGCAGCTTCTCCAGGATCCAACGATCCTCGGGATTTCGCAATTCTCATCCGCAAACTTTGACCATTGATTCTCCTTCTTTGGATATTTCTTTCGCTTCAAAGCAGTTTCTGCTCGAGCCTCTTCTGGGTCTTGCTTCCAGGAATTTCGAAGGGTCTATCCCTCCTGAGCTTTCTCATGTAGCTTCGACATACTCAGAACTGCGCTCCTCTTTATGTTCTCCCCAGGTGGAGAATATAGGGCCTTTGAGGCTCTCCTGCTCCAGCAACCACGGTGCTGTCTCTCCTGAGCTTGCGTAAATACTCAGACCCCTTGGGGGATTTATTCCTTCTCCCTCTGATGATCAATATCGACGCCTTCTTGGCTCCCTACTCAAGCAACCTCCGTGCTGAGTCTTTCTGGGTATTCAGCAACCCGATACAGGTCCCTCAGTGGACTCCGCTTCCTTCAAATGATAGAACTCAAAGAGTTCTTACCACCTTCTATCTGCGTACTCCCTCAACGCCCTTCTGGCGGAGTATAACTGCCACAGAACACCCAACAATTTCGCTATCTCTGTGCACTCACGCACTCCGCTCAACGTCCTCCAGATAGAGCTCCTCAGAATCCTCAACAGAATTCTGGTCTTCTCGAACTCACAACAGAGTTCCTCCTCACACGCGCTCAATACCCTCCAGGTAGAGTTTCTACAGAACTCCTCAGAGGTTCTGTTTACAACAGTGTCTCAGATACACTGCTTTGACTATTGAGGTGTTCAGCAACCCCAAAGTCCTCTTTCTGTATGAGTTGTTGTCTTCAAGGCTTGTGCCCTCAGCACGCCTTTGTCTGACTCCTTCGAGTTCAGAAGTGCCACCTCTGTGCACTGGGATTCAGAGTCTCAACACTCTGCCATGCCCTCATGGCATGAACCCTCAAAGACCTCTCAAACCTGAAATCAAACCAAATCCCTGCAAATACATGATAACAATACACGATTGTAGCATGAAATGAACACACACATACAGACATGCATAAAATGACAAAAGATGCAGGAAAAACTGCTCTGTATTAATGATGGAAAAATGCCTGTATATTTTACAAGGTGTTCTCGAGCTCTCCTCAGCTCCACATGCATTCTATCTACATGTATCTCTCTCTCTCTCTATTTTTTCCAAAATGAGATCTCTCGATCTCTTTTTACCTGAGGCGGCTCAATCGAGCGCTTCCCTCCAGGATTTACCTACTCTAATTAATTACAATCAATGGATGTCTAGTCTGCTATCCAGAACTAGATCTCAGCCAGATCTACAATAAATGCCTATCTTATCTACAGCCTGCGCAAAGACATGGCATTCTTGGCTCACCAGCCTAAGACATTTATTTACATTGAATTCAAATTCAAAATGAGGCTGCGCCTCTCTCTTTAGCCTTTGAATGCGTGCGTGCTGATGTGGCGGACTGGCTGGCATGGAAAGATGCTCCTGCATCATACTCCACAGCTGCAAAAATCATGAGCTCCTGCTCATGAGCTTCCCCAGTAATTGTTGGAAGTCCCCCTGGATCCCAAACAAATGTGTGGAGATGTCCATTTGCTCCATTCTGCTGCTGCTGCTTCCGCTGCGCTGCTGTTTCCTTTTCTCTACCCAGCTTCTCTTCGCTGGTAGTTTGCGCTGATCTCAACATCAGACTTCTGATGTCCTCTATCTCTCGGTCCAGCTGCTCCTGTGGCTGGCTCTGCCTTTGCAGTCTCCCCAGCTGCAAAATATTTTGGCCATTGGGCAGATCATCATGATCTCCCATGCCATCTTTTTCATCTTCATCTGTGGCCCTCAATCGCCACTTTACTGCAATCTCCAGTTCTGCAGTCTCTTCTCGACTGTCCTGCTGTTCAGTCATCCTCTCTTCTCACAGCTCAAATTCTGTCAGCTCCCTTGCTGGCTCTGGATTGTTCAACCAATCCTCCAACATCTTCAACTCCGTCTCCCATGGAGAAATAAATGTTCTTGCCTGCTCCTTGGCACCCTTTGCTGCTAGCCTCAGTGCTACATCTTCTTTCTCTTTTTCTGCAACTTCCCAGGTTGCAGTCCTTTCAGCTCCACAACTGTAAATGCTGAGCCATTCCTCAGAATGCTCGTCTTCCTTTTTAACTGCTTTTGCATCTTTTGCTGTCAGCCCAAATGCTGCAGCTCGCTCAGCTTGCTGGCTGAAATTTTTGAGTTGTCCCTCCGAACACTTATTCTTCTTTGCATCTGCTTGGGCAGTCCCAGATGCCTGCTCCAACTCTTTTTCTTCGACAGTCATCTTCAACTGTGACTGCTCTGCTGTCGCTGAATGTACAACAGAATTTTCTGCCTCCTCCTGGGCAAATGGCAGGAATATTGAAACTCCCCCAATCATTATTTGGCCCTCCAAATCTCATGTGGTCAGCTGCACCTGCTAATCCCCACCAAATCCTGAGCTAACTTGCTCATTCCCGCAATGTGGAATGCTCCCGCTACCTTCCTGGCAGATTTTGAGATCCATCGATCCCATCTTCATCAACAACCTTTGCTGAATTGAACTCTCCCTTGAGTCCAAGAGACTCTCATACAATCTCGATTTTCCATCTCTGCCCTCCAGGCAGCTTGGTACGCTTTCGCTGCCCTCTTGGCAGTCCTTGAGATCTTCACCTAATCTCCTTTCATCGCCCAGCTGGCAATGCAAAGTTTCCTGGCTGTCCTCACAACAGTCTTTGAGATCCTCAGCCGATCTCATTTTTGTTCCCCTGCCCAACTGGCAATTAGAAATTCCCTGGCTATCCCCATGACAGTCTGTGAGATCCTCAACTGACCTCAACTCATTGCCATCATGGAAAATTGGAATTTCTTCTGCTCTACCCTCATGGCAACTCTTGAGATCCTCAGACGACCTCATTTCTGTTTCCCTGCCCAACTGGCAATATGAAATTCCCTGGCTGCCCTCACGACAGTCCTTGAGATCCTCAACTGATCCCAATTCATTGCCCTCCTAGCAAACTGGAATTTCTTCTTTTCTGCCCAACTGGCAGTATTTGAAACCATCGACTGATTCCAACTTATCCCAATCATCGCCACCATCGAGACTTTTCCCTGTCTCTGGCCAACAGTAACAAACCATGTTTTCTTCTGTGGCCCTGGGGTTCTCAGCAT
>JASDQU010100945.1:504502-530336 GCA_032191745.1 Picea mariana | reverse complement strand
GAAAGGCAGGGGGGGTCTGAAATCGCACCTGCGCCGTTGATCCGAGCGCCGCAATCCTTGCCATCCAGACTTGATTTTCATTTAATCATGGGCACATTGGCACCTCGAACTTAGGACAAGTGGGTTTTAACCCATCCTTTCGCATCCTAACCCCCCTTTACAAGAAATATCGCTAACACATGCAGTAGGGGTTGAGCTCTGTTGGTGTCAGTTGTTCGGCGATCTCAGAGGTGTCCAATAACGGTGGAAAATATGGCCGAAGGAGATCCACATTGAATATTGGATGCAGACCAAGGAAGAGTGGAGTGTTGAGCTCAAAATAATTTCTACACACATCATTGGTGATAGTGTAAGGCCCATAATGAAGTGGGAGAAGATTTTGGTGGGGCCTGGTAAGACGCTCCTTCTAAAAATGTAACCAGACTTTGTTGCCAACCTGAAACTGGTGTGGTACCCTGTGTTGATCGTGGTGTTTCTTATACTTAGCATTGAATTTCTGCAAAATCTCCTGGACCTATTGGCAGATGTGTTGAATCCACTCAATGAATCTGGTGGCTTTATTGATCACAGACTGATCAGGATATGAGTCTGTCTATGCGGTGGAAAGAGGAAGTGCAACATCAATGGGTCCCAAGGGTTGGAATCCCATACCTGTCTGAAATGGGTTATGGCCGGTGGAACTATGGAGAGCCCTATTTTAACTGTGTTGGACATATGGGAGACTCTTGTCCCATGTTTGGGGATTCTTATAATTGTACATGCGCAAGATGTGCACAATCATCTAATTGACGACCTCGTTTTGACCATCGGTTTGGGGGTCGAAAGCAGTGGATTTTTTGAGCTTGGTGTCCAACAGAGACCAGAGACTCAAACAAAAGGTGTTGAGGAACTTCTTGTCTTGATTGGAGATGATGGTCTATGGGATCCCAAAGTGGACCAAAACTTGTTCAAAGAAGAGCTTGGCAGTATCTGTCACTATGAAATTCTTCTTATAGGTTGTGAGGATGGCCATCTTTGAAAACCAATCAACGACCACAAACACGTAGTCATTTTCTTGCTTGGTGGACGGCAAACCAGACATGTAATCCATGGAGATGGATTCCCATGGCTTCTCGGGAATAGGAAGAGGGGTGTATAAGCCTTGCTTCTTGATGGTTGGCTTGGAAATGGCACAGGAAATTCAAGATATGATATATTTGTTGACATATTGTCGAAGTTTTGGCCAATAAAAATGTTTCTGAAGAACGGCCACAATTTTCTCTACACTTAAATGTCCTGTCACCCGACTGTAATGGGATTCCCAAATCATATTTGCACACTCACTTGTAGGAACACAGAGATGGCCCAAGTGGCATAATATTATGTCCTGAATGTGAAAATCAGTGACAGTGGCACCTGTATCCAAGACCTGATATGTGGTGGCGAATTCTGGATATTGTCGGTAAAGTTGGGGCCACTCTGATGTTTCATGTCCACAGTAATGGAGCATAGTGGTGAGTGCAACCACAGGAGGCCTATTGAGGCAGTCGGCGACATGATTGGAGATACATTTCTTATATTTTATGTTGATATGGAACTGTTGTAGGTAGGTGGACCACTTATGATGGTGGTAGTTCTGCAATTCCCCTTGTGTTTGTATGAACTACATAGGATTATGATCAGTGTGTATGATCGTCTCTTTCCCCATAATGTAATATTTCCATTCACATCATGCTTGTACAATGGAATTCATTTCCTTTTCATAGATGGGATATTTCTAGACAGCATCGGAGAGTGTCTCACTATGGTATGCCACCATATGCCTGTGTTGAGTGAGAACTACGCCCATAGCATAGTCAGATGCATCAGTCTCAATCATGAATGGTTGTTGCAGATCAGGAAAGGAGAGTACTGGAGCTTAGCACAAACGATGTTTCAAATCATTGAATGATATTTTTTGCTCCTTCCCCCACATGAACTTGGCCCTACCACCACCCTTGGTCACCTAGATGAGGGCCCAGGAAATATGGGAGAATCCCAACATGAACTGTCAATAGAAATTGGCTAGTCCCAATAAGCTTTGAAGCTCAATCAGTGTGGTCGGGGTTGGCCAGTCATGGATGAATTGGATCTTAGTTGGATCAACATGTAACACATACTCATCAACAATGCATCCCAGGTATTGGACCATGTTCATGCCAAAAGAGAATTTTTCCAAGTTGGCATAAAGCTTGTGCTACCGCAGAGTTCTCAAAACCTGTTGAATATGACGCATGTGCTCCTCACACGTTCTATTGAAGATGAGGATGTCATCCAAATATATGACCACAAAGGAGTTGGTGAAGGGTCTCAATACATCATCCATCAGCCTCATGAAAGTGGTTGGTGCATTTGTTAATCCAAAGGGCATGACTAGCCATTCGAAGAGACCTTCTTTAGACTTGAAAGTTGTCTTCCAGACATCAGTTGGTTCGATGGGAACCTGGTGGTAGCCAGACTTCAGGTCAATCTTGTTGAAGAAATTTCCCCCCTTGAGTTGGTCAAGAAGGTCATCAATCCTGGGAATGGGGTAGTGTTCCTGACTATGATTTTGTTTAAGGCTATGTAATCAATGCAGATTCGTCAAGTCTCATCCTTCTTCTACACTAGTACAATCGGGCTTCAACACGTGGAGGAGTTGGGTCTGATATTCCCCTTTTGAAGAAGCTCTTGGATATAATTCCTGATTTCATCATTCTCTATCAGTGAGCGTTGATAGACTGGTCCATTAGGTAGAGGTGTGTTGGGGGTCAAATCAATTGGATGCTTGACTTGGCAGTGTGTTGGTACCCCTGTAGGTGAAGCGAAGATGTCTCTATATTTTTTCACGATCCCGTCCACTTGCTTCTGTTGCAAAGAGAGGCATTGTGTAGAGGCCACGGATGTGGCAGAGCCCTTCTGCTTACTATGAGCATAGATCACAAAGAATACGAACTTCACGGTATGTGAAATGACCTTACTACATTGCTTAGGAGTGATGTAAGCGAGAAAACCCCCTACGGACTACACTAGGGTTCTAAAGTGCAGGCAGAGATAACTATCTAAAGTCTCCTACTTTTAACAAATATCCCGACATTACCCCACAATCATACATAAAAAGAAAAGTATAGGGATCCGGTAGTCCTACCTTAAACTCTGCGTCTGGTGTCGATCCCTTTGCACTTGGTTGTTTCCCAACTGCAAGTCTCCTCCCAAGGCTAACCTGCATTCATCAAAAGACAAACAAGAAACTACAAGCATGCATTCTACATATGGATTAGTGGGTTAGATATCATAACCAAAATGCAAATAAATCATGAAGATTGAAGACATCATTTGGCAGGACAAAAAAAGTGTTTATTTATATTAATCTCACAAAGTTAGTTACAATATGAGACCGACAACTGCTCCTTGAACTCAGTCTTGGGCTCCTCTTCACCATGCACCAACTACTTCCACGTATGCTTCTCCTCTTCAGTTCTCTCTAGGGAAATGGAAAGGATTTGGAATGGAGGAAAAAAGGGCTGCAAAGGGGAATTTTGGCTCAAACTCACAATGTGGTTGCAAAATATTGGGACAAAGGGGGGATATTGAAATTGGCAGAGTTTCTTTGCTCTCATGTTTTTTTTTTAAATGGGACCCCAACACCTTCTCTTATAGGCCAAAAATATAGGTATTCGGTTGGGTAACTGGCTATAGGCAGTCAAATGATTAGTAACTGCCCAAAAGCCCATATCCATTTGCAATTTTTATTTTTTGTGCTTTTTGTGAGTGTACGTGGGATGTAATGGTGTAGCAAGCGTGTGTACATGGGCATTAGTGGTGCAGGGCACATACATATTCAAGAAAATTATTTTTTAGAAGAGTTGTTCAATGATGACATGGAAAAGTTAGCAAGTAAGATGGCTTGATGTGAGGTATGCATGTCTGGTGAAATTTAGGGTTATAACAGATGCCCCCTAATGTGTGAGGTCATAAGAGCATCTGATGTCCAAAATACATTACAAATATTAACCAACGTACGAAGTGAGTGAGCCCAGAGACTAGAGTTCAGGAGGTTCCATCTGCAAAATAATAATTTGTCTCACCGAGGCGGGCATACCCATGCTCGAGATGAAATAAAATCATGGTTGCCAATCAAATACACTGCAGATCCATGTCATATAACTATATAAAGTTTATCTGTGAGCAATACATAGTGGATATACATCTCAAAATCAAAAGATATACATCTATAGTATCCATCTTTAAGAAGCTAATGATGCTCGATGGCTGTAGATGAGGCCTTCAGAGCTCAAGCAACAACTTCGAGATCTTCAAAACTCAGGTAGGAGTGTAATATCAGTGTACAACTTCACTACCTAGAGGTCTTCTATGGCTTGTCGAAAACAAACAAGAGGATCTCGGTGATCAAGCAGAGAACTTCATTGATTTTGAACAAGTACTTTATTGGTCTTTCGGGGTGGCCGGGCATGAGGATAAGAGACAAACTGCAAAAGGGCCAACTCAAGTTTAGTAAAAATTCTCTTGGACAAAAGCACAACAAATGATGAGACTCAGGAAGCATGCAATCGACATAAGTTCACGATGTTGGAGGCAACGTGAAATCTCCATATGTTTGGAAGGATAACCAAACGGAGGAGGATACGGCTCTATGTAGAGAGAATAGCTTCCTAAGGCCATATTAAATCCCAGAGCCTGACGAACAAAAGGAAGGATATGCTTTGTCCAAGGGCGACTCATTGTGCTGTCAATAAAAAGAAAATACTTTTCCCTTCCTCTTTTGGGGGTATATTTGATTTTTTTTGTCTTTTTCAATCATTTTGGAAAGCTTGAAAAAGAATAAAAGAATGCTACGTTACAAAGGAGGAACGAGTGTCGCAGACATACTAGTTCCAAGCACAAGGAACACACTGATGCTCAGAGCAAGGAGATATATGCAGGAAAAGGACACTCGGGAAAAATCCTCCATGGGTCAAGGTGTCAAGACGTAGAGGCAAAGTGCTACAAGGCTTGTGTATAAGGCATGCTTCAGATGGTTCAGTTAAGAGCAACATGGAGCTGGCATTAGGACAAAGACGCAGGAATGAAATTGTGATTAATAAGATACAATGATAACGTCCTTCGATGTAATTTTAACGAGCCCAAATAAGGTAAGCTCGGTGTTTTTTCATTTTTAGAGAGTCTGAAAAAGCGTAAAAGGAGACTCCACTGGGGTACCTTTTTTGAAGGTAGTCTAGTCGGTTCTAAAAAGGGGTAAACTAGCACCAAAAAGACATCTATTCAAAACCATTTTAATGAGTGTGACAAAGACAAGATCACTTGGCAATATTTTCATATTTAAGGAGTCTGAAAAGATCTTAACTATGGACTCCGTAAAGGATGTTCTTCTGGACCAATTTAACGAGTGTGAAGAAACAAGCTCATTCGGCAATATTTTCACTTTTAGGGAGTCTGAAAAGATCTTAACTATAGACTCCGTGGGTGGTTCCTTTTTCATAGATTTATTCCCTCAGGCCCGAAAAAAGGGTTAAAATTATACCTGAGAATACTCTTTTAGTGAACCGAAGTTCCTAGAGTATACCTTTGTTCGTAACAATTGACTATTCGGACCGAAAAAGGGTTAAACTACCGTCGAACAGACGTGCCTTCAAATTTTAGTTTGGCGAGCGTGAAGAGAAACAAGATCACTTGGCAATATTTTCATGATTAGAGGGTCTGAAAAGGGCTTAAAAGAAGACCTGTCACTATTTGGGAGTTTCGAGGGTGAGGTCAAGAGTGATAATGAATCATGCAAATGAGGCTCAGACTCGTAACCAGGAAAAAAAACCAGTAAGGACTCTCGAGCCTATAGTCATTAACAACGACATGGACGCCAAAAGCAATGAGGATCTAACTAGGGCGTCCATGTAAAGGCAAACTCTACCACTAAATTACGACACTTTTAAAGAAGAAAATATGGTTTTGTGTCACAACTCGGTGGGGTTGATCCTATGGAAAAGCAAAAAAGACAACGAGATGCAAAAAGTGGAGATGGAAACCTAACTTAGATGCAAAAAGTTGGAAAAACAACTTTTAACCAAAGGACCTTTTAAAAATGACCCAACTCTCAAAAAAATTCCCAATTCCAAAAGTAACACGTATCGTAACATCCCATAAGAAACTCAAGAACCATACTAAATGATTTTCAACCCAGAAAAAATGACAAAAGGGTTCGAAAAAATGATAAAAAGGGCAAAAAAAGTCTATAAATAGAAGCTTGGCAGCTCATTATCACCATTACGAATTGAGAATTGACCAAAAATCCAAAAACACCCTTTTGCTAAAAAAGTTGATTCTGGGAGCTTCAGTGGATGAAACGAACTTCCGCTTGGACCAAGTAAGTATAAATCAACCCCTCTTGCATTTCAATACTTCCCTTTTCTTCATTTCAGTTTTTTTTTTTGTGGGGGGCACTCTTAAAAAGGTGTGGCCCTGCGTGTACACAAGAAGAAAACAACTTTCTCGCATGCATACATGACTGTGCTCACCACAACCTGTGTACACCCTCAAATGCATGGAAAAAAAATTGAAAAACAATGTTTTAAATCTCTTTTGAACTTGTAAATTTGCAGGATGTACGTCCATTGGAGAGAAAGGGAACATGAAGACATTGATTCTTTGGTCTCAGCAGACCCTGTTTCTCTTGTCGTATTAGATCAATGTGGGTTTTTGAAATTCGTCAAGTGGGCACAACCCAGACTACTAAATTCCTTAGTAGATTACTGGCACCCAAATGCCGAGGCATTTATACTCAAGGGACAGTCGTTGACTCCGACGACTGAGGATATCTATTTTCTGACTGGCCTCTCGAGGAGAAGGGAACCCGTCAACCGTTGTGATTTTCCTCTTGGGCCTCACAACATAACCGAATTGATCGGGCTACACTGCGAGGCTGGCACAGATAAAATGGGTTCTCAGGTGCCGATCCACAAAATTTCCAACCTATCACTGCAAGTGATAGTTTTTCTTATTGGGCGGATCACTAGATCCATGACCTTATATCAGGCCTCCTAGGCACATATGCATTGTGTGGTACAGTGCTTAAATGCACGAGTGTTCGAGTGGATAACAACCATGCTGGAATGCATGAAGAGACAGCTGATAGAGTGCCATGTGTGGGATAACAAAAACTTTGGGTTCGGGGTTGTTTATGCTCTTTCTTCTTCGAGAGGGTACCCAGTCTTAGTCCACGAGAGACAGTGCAAGGGCATGAGGCCTTCCTCCCAGTATTATGTAGATGGGCGGCATTGCTGCCAGGAAAGGGGGGCAGAAGGACCATAAAGGCCTTCGATGATAAGTTTTTTAACTGGTGGGCACGGCAGATTCCGAAAATAAAAGACTACCCCTATGTCGGGATCAACTTTTTTAGGGATCCATACATGCCCGTACCTCCCAGAGGTGATCGAGGAGAGATAGGTATGCTTTTTTTTCAAAGTTATTTAATTTTTATTTCTTTTTATATATATCATTTGTATGTGTACCAGAGTATTTGAAAACTATATATCTATTATGTACAGATGTGGGACCAGTGCATCCAGTAGAATTCTCGAGGACCAGGCAGCATCCTCGACCAAAGGTAGGACCAGCCACAGCCGTTGGACCAGCAGCAGCAGCAGGGTGACCTCCAGCCAGAGAGGCTGATAGAGTATTGAGACGGGTGGAGCAGAACCTCACCGCACTCACTCGCGTAGTCCCTATGGAAGAGATCAAGGATATTCCACAACGATGCAACCTCACGTATTTGGGGTGCCACGGACCTGGGTACAACTTTTCTAGCATTTGGCAAACATGATTGTTCACTACGGCAGGGCCAACAGGCCCTACCCTTAGCTAGGTTGGACTACTTACGTGCCGAGGGAATTTTTGTATATTTTTTGAGGGAATAAGTATCGTGACTCTAACTAGACATATATTTTTAAGGTTCTTGCACCCACCTATGTACTCTGATACTTTCGATATATATATCCATATTTTCATCTTTTTATGTCTTACGGATTATATTTATTTACAAATGTATTTACATGTGCATGTGTGTGTTTTTTTCTTATATGTGTGCACTATGCCAATCTAATACATGGCTAGCTAGAGTATCTATGATTTGATTCAATCTCCTAGGAACATGGATATATGTAATGTAATCAAAGCTTTGTTCTAAGAGACATACCCTAAGGAACCGTCGGTGTAGAGTAGGATCATAAATGCGGTAAACCCCATTTAACTGAAACACAACCAGTTGTGCATATAAGTAGGCCCAAAGGTGAGAGATACCATGCAACAAAGTGTCATGAAGAAACTCTAAAAATGTGATGTATTCGGCCACATTGTTTGTGTCGTCACCTAAACAGATGCCTCCTGAAGATAGAAACTGGCCCTGAGGTGTGAAAATCACCCAAGTTGCAGAAGCAAGCCTCTGAGTGTTCCAGCTAGTGTCATGCACAAACCCAACAAACACCTATGATTCACTTGACATCTGCCACAGTGAAAAAGACGACATCAAAAATGACACGTCCATAAAACCAAAAAGACAAAAACTAAAAAGAAAATGTATAAGAACTATACATATGTACAAGAAGTTACCCAAGGCGACCCACCTACGAGTAATACTTCTTAAGGTACATCCCATTTCTAGGCTCCGCCAAAGCATTTCCCTCAAATTCCACCAGACTATAAGCGCCCTTCTTTAGAACCTCATTCATGATTAAAGGTCCGAACCACATGGGTTTGAACTTGCCTGCCCTTAGGGGATCCTTATCTTGGTCATAGACCAGGACAAGGTCACCTTCAGTAAAAATCCGAGGAAGAGCGAACCGATCATACTGAGACTTGAATTTTTTTTTGTGAGCCTCGTTGGCCAAGGCTGCATCCCGATGCTGCTCATCGAGCTTCTTAAGATATAATAAACGCTCTTCAAGCGGTGAAGTGTCTGGCACTCTATAGGCAAGACTGCTTCCAGCCCGTAAACGAGTTGAAAAGGTGAGAAACCAGTTGCAGTCTTAACAGACCTTTGGTAGGCCCATAATGTAGAGTACAACATCAAATGCCAATTTGACTTGGCCGAATTGATCATTCGTTGTAAAATAGTCTTAAGGGACTTATTCACAGCTTCCACCTCACCATTCACTTGTGGTTAGTAGGGTGACGAATGTTCTTCCCTCAACCCAAGATTTGGTGTTATCTAGGACATCATTTTATTCTAAAAGTGACTGCCATGGTCAGTGACAATCTCTCTTGGCACGCCAAACCTTGCTATTATCTGTTTAAACAAAAAGAGAGTTGATGTCTCGCCATCATATTTAAACGTTGGCATAGCTTCGACCCACTTCATGAAGTAGTCTATTTCTACGATGATATAAGGGTGCCCCTTGTTGAAGGGGGATTGCATGTAGTGTAATCAATCCCCCACTTAGTGAAGGGACCAACTGTGATGACGGGAAACATGGGAGTGGGGTGTGCCCTCATCTTCCGAGAAAATATCTGACACAAGTGGCACTTCTTGACCGATTCAACACAATATTTGATTAATGTCGACCAAAAGTAACCAGCTCATAGAATCTTTTGGGATGTTTCCAACCCAGACAAATGACCACCACATGCTCTAGTGTGGCAATCGTTAAGCACGATTTCCACTTCTTCATGAGTGAGACACCGGTGAATGATGCAATCTACACCTCGATGATATAGAGTGTCCTCGAGTATGAGATAGTTGTTGGCCTGATGGCGTATACGGTGACGCTCATCACAAGAAGCAGAGGTGGGGCACTTCAAATTCTGGAGATAGACTAGTATATCTCCATACCAGGGGTTCGAAGATGCAATCAAAAACATGTCTCCTTTAATAGGAGACTCCTTGGGTATAACATCACTTGATTTGACCAGAAGTTATAAGATGAGTTCTGCGAAGACCAATGACTTTTTGGATTTCGCCAAAACAAAATCCAAGTCAAATTCTTGGAGGATGACTATCCATCTACTGATCTTTCCACCGATTACACGTCGTGTCAACATGTATTGAAACGGATTCACAATGGCAATGAAGGTGGTCTTTTGAAACAAGATATAATGATGAAACCATTGGACAACATGAACTGCTTCCAACGCAAGTTTTTCGACGTGGGAATAATTGAGTTTTGGTCCAACCAGGCCTCGGCTCAGGTAATAAATCATGTATTCTTCAAGCAAATCATCCTCTTGAACCAAGACCATACTGATGGTCGACTCCGTAGTGGCCAAGTACAATAAGAAATCTTTATTATAATTGGGTGGTTGAAGAAGAGGGGCAGACATGAGGGCACGTTTCAACGCTTTGAAAGAGCATTGAGCAGCTTTGTCCCAATGAAAAGGAACGTCCTTATTTAGTAAATGCATGAAACCCTTTATGATCTCAGCATAGTTTGCGATGAAACGCCGTAAAAAAAATTATTTTCCTTGTAAACTCTAAAGTTGAGGGACTGTGCACGGGGGAGGCAACTGAATTATCACCTCAACCTTTAGTGGATTGACCATGATCCCTATTGTCAAAATTATGAAACCTAGCAGACGACCTGAAGTTACACAAAAACTGCATTTGTTTTGATTAAAGCAAATCTGGTAGTAGAGACATCGTTCAAAGATAAGTTGAAGGTGTGTGGTATGATCAACTCTCTTACGAGATCGTGATGATAAATAATCAAGATAAGCCTCAACTATGTGTTTGACATCGTGGAAAGCAAAAGACATGGCCCACTAAAAAGTAGCTCCAACATTTTTCAAACCAAAAGGCATATTCCGATAAGCGAATGTACCCCATGGACAAATGAAAGCAGTTTTGTGTTGGTCTTAAGGTTTGATCTGTATCTGATCGTATCCCGAAAAACCATCCATCAAAGAAAATACCTCGCAACCTGTGCATTCATCAACTATCTGGTCAATAAATGGCGTGAGGAAATTATCCTTTTTACAGGCCTTATCCATATCACGGAAGTTCATACATACGTGAATCGTACCCTAGTGTTTGTTGACTGAAACGAGATTTGACACCCATAGAGTCAATTGGATGGGGTATATGAAACCAGTTCCAGGCAGTTTCTCTACTTCAGCCTTGATAGTTGTTTCTTTCTTAGGATTAACTGGACGAAGCTTCTGTCGGACCAGCTTAGCATCAGGATACGTCGTTATTTCGTGTTCAACGATTCTTGGATCTATGCTTGGCATTTCCTCATAAGACCAGGAAAACACTTCGCAGAATTATTTAAATAAGTCCTTGTAGATTCAAATCTCCTTGGGGGAGAAGTCCGCTCCGACGAAGACATTCTCCACGACGCCAAGGGTTCTAGAGATATCAATAGGTATCATTTTAGCGATGGTTGCCATATTTCCTTCAGTATAAACTGTGTGCATAGCCAAAGGATTGATAGGAAAAGACCTATCTCCAGCCATAGTTAAAGTAAATTCACCTGCTTCTATTCTTCTTAACTCTGGGAGGAAATAAGATCTGTGATGGAGATCATCCCAGGGTTTGTCCGGACTAGTCATTGCCTCAATAATCGCCTCGTCTGAGGGAAAGACTAAGTCTAAAGAATTAGTATCGGTGAGGGAACCTTGAGCCCAAATAGACTCGAGAACCAGATATAACTCCTATGAGGGAGTTGGATCGGGATCAGCAGAAGCTTGCTGGACTATAGAGTACACAACCTCTGTCGCGAACAAAGGCATGGCCATTCCATGGTGCCCTGTCCCTTCCATCGTGGTTGATGGGGAAGGAAGAGTCCACAAATCATCAAAGTAATTCATACGAAATGACGAGACTTGAAAAATTTCAACCTTAGACTGGTCGGGGACCGTCGATATGAACTTAACGTCGCTGGAAGGAGGCGGGTAATCGAAAGTACCCATCAAAGGTGGGCACAAACCAACCCCTACATTGATGATGTTGAGTTGAGGGTTATCAATCATCGGGACCATGGATTCCCCCGATGAAGGGTCAGGATGGGAGAAAGACAATTGATCAATGGACATGATTCGGCCTTCATGTGGAAACAAAAAGACTCAAAAAATGGTAGTGACCATTGCATTCATAGCATAGGTCCAAGTCCTTCCTAACAAGAGATTGTAGTTGAGAGATGCATCGACCACTTCAACCTCAACGCACATGGTCTTTCCCCCTAACTGCACGGGGAAAGAGGGGATGATTCCATGTGGTCGGAACGAATGACCGTCGAAAGCGGTAACAAGAGTATGTGACGGAGATAAAACGGGTTGGCCAATGGCCTTCCAACTTGCCAATGACATCACGCATGTTGAGGCACCCTCATTAACCACCATGTGGAAAATGTTCCAAGTAAACATTTTTGTGGTGTAAGCCACTACTATCTGAAACGCCATGTGATAAGGGAGATGAGGTTTTAAGTCGTTCGTATCAAGCATGATCGTTCTCGGATTACAAGTCTCAACAGATCCAAAGGCAGCTAATAGAGCCTTTCTCTGGGAAGGGAAGCTCTGGAGTACCTCCAAAGAGGACATTGCACAAGAGGCTTGAGACAAATCCTCCACCACAGAGTAGTTCTGGGCAGCCCTTGCATTTGGATTGTGGGAAGCTTTCTTGAACGCACCTTTTTGGATGTGTGTCATTGTTTCTCCCAACGTATTCTCAATCTGGAGAGGAAGAGATGGGTTTACATCTTATTTACCCTTCTCATAGGTGTTTGGAATTCTATAGTTGCGTGTCCTAGTTGCTATATCAATGCTACCTTTCATCATATACACATTCACAGATGAAGGATTACTTGAAGATGGAGGGGGTCCCTGACTGCCCCCTTCCATGCTCATAGAGGCTTGAGTTAAATGTTTCCCATGTGGAAATGGGTTTGTTAACATGGCAGGTTGTTTTTGTGCCAAGAACTTCTAGGCCTCTGCAAGCTGAGGGCACAGGTGAGTCGGATGGTCTTTTGTGCATAGATTACACAAATACTTTGACTTCTTCTTTTATGTGTTTCCCCCACCAGCATTATCAATAGGTTTCTTATCCCCCTTACCCTTCTTTCTCTATTTCTTCTTTCCGTCAGGTTGTTGGGTGGCCTTCGGGTTTTTTTATTTCACACTGTGTACATCCAACATTTGAGTAGGGGGAGCAATTGACCCTATGGTCTGGTTGGCCGTTGTCTGCTGTATTGACAATTGTTGTAATTGATTCGACAAATGATCAGCGGGCTTCATTTGCGTTGAACCAACAATACCATCGGCATGTGGTCAAGATCTTTGTCTGGTCTTGTCAAGTATCGACTGCGATGCATCTGGAAAAACTCCGTAAAGTAAACCAGACTAAGAGTAAATCATCTCTAGTTGTTGAGCTCTCATTATCGCTTCTTCTTCTTAAAATTCCCCCGACGTTGTGACGTCTTTAGATAACTGAGGTACCGAAGACTTAAGGAACCATTCAAGCAAGAATGTTGGTGGCACTTGTACTTTTATCAAACTCTTTTGGCATCTCCATTATTGGTGATCTAAGATATGGTATGCCTTTGTTTGCCCAAAGCTGGCCAGCAACTCGATGTCGGTGTCGTATCTCACAAGTAATTGAAAACGGTTTAAGAAAAACATTGCCAATTCACCAAAGGTAGAGTATCTTGAGTGGTCAAGCTCGATGTACCATTTCACATCACTCCCTATGAGAATGCATTGAAACAAATGCAACTGGATGGAGTCATCTCTCAAAGAGTTGGATGATCACCATAAATGGAAGGTAGTCACATGATCACCTGGATATTCATCAGGCTTAGCTTCGAACTTTGGAATGTCTGAAGGAAACTTGGTTGGCATAGGAGGCCAACACCGATCGTGACAGATGGGGTTGTTTAATAACCTTGTCAAGTCTGGCAAGTGCAAAGTTGCCAGAAACGGTAATTTGGGTTGTTGATTATAACCAGGGAAAAAGGAGCCTGGAGTTTGGCTAGCACCAGGTTGCCAGGAAAAGTTAGGTTTTTGGCCATGGTTCTGGTAATAACCATGGTTTTGACCAGCGTATGAGTTCTTCGCTTGTTGAGACGTTATCGACTGACTCCCGTAATAGGACGTAGAAGTTTGGGCTTGCGTTGTATTCCAAGGATTTTGGGAAGGATTACTCCCTGCTGATCCGACGGGCATGGGTCTTGAGCCTTGCCCGAGGTTCCATTGGCTAAGGAAGGGTTTTCCCTCAGTCGACATCCCTAACAAGGTAAATGATCTCTACCATGGATTCCAAGGTCCTTGCGAGGAAGGAATTATTGAGTTTGCCCCCTGTGAGGGAATAGTACCCTGCATAGGATTTTTTTGTCCATAATCGGGGTTGCCCCCGGCTGAGACAACAGCTGATGAGAATGCGTTGTTACCAAATGTGTCAAACAAAGAGAATGGTGTCGAACCTACTGGCATGTTATAAGAAGGAATTCCTTGACTACCTGCTCCAAATGAACTATAGTTTACATTCAGTCTGGCGGAGTGCTGGTGAGCACCGCCGAGCGAAGGGGACGAAGGAGGTATATGACCCCCTCCATAAGGGAAAGCATTATAGGGAGATGAAATTCTCCCCATGGATCCTTACAGAGGAGCATTTGAGCTCCCTACCCCTAGACCTAAATTCTGTAGAGTGGAGTAGGAAAGGACAGAGTTTGTATCGAAGTCAGGCATCATGTATGAGAACAGAGGGCATGTGGCACTCTGGGTGAAAGGAGAAGTGATCGTCACCATAGACGGAATCAGACCATTTCTCAAGGTAGAGGTGGTCGAGACCATAGTGGTCCGGACCAGCGACGGTTGGTTAGGAGGTGGAAAACCCCCTGTAGTAACAGTCGTAGAGGGAGTATGAGGATTCCCTGAAGAAGTAGCAGCATTTGTCTCCATCGCTTCTTGTGACACTACCTAACACTCGTAAGGGTGAACCTGTATGACGATGGGTGTCGATAGATTGGTGATCGGAGGGTTATATGGACCAAGAGCTTCCACTCCAAGGTCAGAAATGGTTGGTTCCTCCAGAATCGAATGTTTTCCTCTCAGAGGTGGGTCGGGCACAGTTTCTTGTGGCCCGGTCGCCTCAAAATACCCTTGTTGGTCTATTATTCACCTTAACGGTGGCGGGGGTGGCTCTAGATCAACCAGTGGTAGGCCAAGAAGCCTTCGCGACCAGCGGAGCTCTTGATCCTTCATGGTGTGAGAAGTTCAACGACACACTAGGGATTTCTCTTAATGTTAAATACGAGCACACACTAGAAAAATCTCCTATGAGATAAGACAAGCAGATCATTAGCTAGTTGGAAGAACAGTTACACCAACCAACACTAGAGCAACTTACCGGTGCAAGTGAAACTTGAATACGGAAGCACCCTCTGGGTATACTCTGCAAAGTGTGGCCTAGTGTATACCCTAGGTACCACGGTATACCCCCGCAGTCACATGTGTAAGTCACTACGATAAAGGAAACTAGGTTTCCAGTGCGTGAACAGTCACCAGGCGGGTACAGTCGACATTCGGGTGGATAGCAATGAGTAGGGTATCAAGCCCGAAACCTATCAAGGGTATCGAAATCAAGTGTTCTGGAAGATGACTGAGGACCTCGAATAGATTCGAAACCCATGAAGCTCCATGGAAAATGCGATCAATGGAATCCCAAGATAAGCCCTCTATATGTGTTCCCCACTACACTTGTTCCGGCTTTGCAGGGGTTATCTCCACTACCTTTCCTCATGAGACCTCGTGTTTATCCCCTGTGTTGGAGGGGGGTCCTGGATAACTTTCAACATTACTAGACTTTCAAGCACTCCCTTGCACATACTCCTATGTTTGTTTTTTATTCTTGAAGAGTTTCCTCTCCAATCCTAAATCAAGGCTCTATCCCAGACTAAATTGATGGACCCTACAAACACAAAGTCTAATAACTTTTGATTAAGCCTTAATTTTAGTGGTTGTCTTAAGTCAAAGGGAATGGAAGTGAAACCAGTGATGTTCTTTAAGAGACAAAAGAGAAGATCATGAAATGAAACTGAAAACAAACTACTTCTTCCTCACAAATAAAGATTTCCCAATTTAAACTCTTTCACCAAACTTTTCGTAACTATTTTTCTCAGATCTTTGAAAAGAAAAAATTAAAACAAGATTTCACTCAACTACGAGCTACTTAATGTCCTAAGTATTCAAATAAAGAACTTAAGAAAACTTTCTTTTTCCTTGATAAATAAAGCAACTAACCTAAACTACTTTTAGCAAACAAAGAAATGAAATATTTTTTTTTATTTCAAAATGCTTCAAAATAAGAAACTTGAAAATGAATTATTTTTCTTTTATTCTAAAGCAAGCGAAAGGGAAAAGTGAATACAATACAAGACCAAGAAATGACTTTTGGACCCACTGCGGGTCGCAGGGAGTCACTGACCAAACCCAACAGGATGATCAGAAAAGACACACAGACTTGTCTGAAACCCTAACAGAAAAAACACAAGAAATCTCTTAAAGAATAAGCTAAACTGAGGTCAGACCTAAGCTACAGACTGCCATAACAGAGACCAGGACTAGATCAAGAAAACCCCTGAGAAGTATGACTTCTGACAGGGAAGAGGATGACTGCCTCTTCCTTAAAAAAGATTTTCTCAACACGGGCACGTTAGTGACACTTCAGTAGCCAGTGTATGTATGCAGGTTGTCCAAAGGTAGGGTGCGTATGTATGCATGCAGACCCACTACAGGCCACTTACACCTCTATAACTTCTCAAAAAATGAAAACTAACAATCAATCAAACCAGGCAGGGAGTATTGGTATTGAAGACTAGAATCCCTTAAAGACACAGACACTTACAGAAACTCGGAAAAAGTAATTAAACTAATTAAATCACCCAAAAAGAATATCCCCTAAAAACCCTAGAGGTTTCCCTAGTATGGTCGCCAATTCTGACGTAAGAAATAAAACCCCCTACGGACTACACTAGGGTTCTAAAGTGCAGGCAGAGCTAACCATCTAACGTCTCCTACTTTTAACAGTTATCCCGACATTACCCCACAATCATACATAAAAAGAAAAGTATAGGGATCTGGTAGTCCTACCTTAAACTATGTGTCATGTGTCGATACCTTTGCGCTTGGTTGTTCCCCGACTGAAATTCTCCTCTCAAGGTTGACCTACATTCATCAAAATACAAACAAGAAACTACAAGCACGCATTCTACATATGGATTAGTGGGTTAGATATCATAACCAAAATGCAAATAAATCATGAAGATTGAAGACATCATTTGGCGGGATGGAAAAAGTATTTCTTTATATTAATCTCACAAAGTCGGTTACAATATGAGACTGACAACTGCTCTTTGAACTCGGTCCTAGGCTCCTTTTCACCATGCATCAACTTCTTCCACGTATTCTTCTCCTCTTCAGTTCTCTTTAGGGAAATGGCAAGGATTTGCAATGGAGGAAAAAAGGGCTAAAAAAGGGAATTTTGGCTCAAACTCACAATGTGATTACAAAATATTGGGGCAAAGGGGGGCTATTGAAATGGGCTGAGTTTCTTTGCTCTCGTGTTTTTTTTTTAAATGGGACCCCAACACCTTCTTTTATAGGCCAAAAATCTAGGTATAATTTGGTTGGGTGACTGGCTATAGGCGGTCAAATGATTAGTAACGGCCCAAAAGCCCGTATCCCTTTGCAATTTTTATTTTTCACGCTTTTTGTGAGTGTACACAGGTTGTAATGGTCCAGCAAGCATGTGTACGTGGGTAGTAGTTATGTAGGGTGCGTACATATTCAAGAAAAATGTTTTTTATAAGAGTTGTTCAATGATGGCTTGGAAAAGATAGAAAGTAATATGGCAGGTATGCATGTCTGGTGCAATTTAGGGTTATAACAAGGAGAGATTAAAGAAACAGCATTAGGTGGTGCCACCTATGGGATCATGTACAATTGTCTACCAAAGTAATAATAACATTGTGGGGTCTAGACTCATAAACAGCATGACGCTTCCACAAATATGGTTTTCCTAAAATAATATCACAAACTTCAAGGGGAGAAATATCACACAGTACCTCATCTTTGAAAGGCTTGATGTCATAGGGAAGATGGCACTGTTGGCTAACACGAAGATCTCTTCGTTGACGAAGCCAGTCGATGGTGTAGGGTTGCGGGTGCAGTGTCGTTGGCAAGTTCAGCCACTGGACGACCTCTGCTAAAATCAGGTTCTTCTGAATGTTGTTGTCGACAATGAAATGAATCGAAGCCCCCTTGACCCACATCTGCAAGTGAAATAAGTGTTCCCCTTCCTCTGGCTCTTCCGATTCACTTGGCTAGAATTTGGTGGTAGCGATCGTGGCACTGGGTTCAGCATCGATAATTTGCTTCCCTCCTTCAGGATTTGACTTGGAATCAGAATCGGCCTCTGACTCGGAATCCTTTAGCTCATCCACGAGGGATTTCTTGGAGCGGCATTCGTCAGTGTTGTGCCAGGGACTCTTATGGTACTCACACCATTTTCTTGTGTCCTTCTTCATCTTCTAGTTGTCCTTCTTGTGTTGTGGCTTGGACGGATTGTCCTAAGGGTGGCCATATTGACTTGGTCCCTTGTTGTATGGGTTGGGGTTTCCTTTTCCCTGCTTCGGCTGTGAGGGGTTTGCAGATCCAAACTCTCGTCATTTCTTCTTAAACTTTTGTTCAATCTTGATAGCATATCTATAAGTCATGCTCAATGAGTCGATGTATAGGAACTCTATTTCTATTTGAATATATCTATGAAAATAGTTGTGGTATTTGAGCACCAAATGACGCTCAGAATCTTTGATACCCAATTTTGTGCGTAGGGTATGGAAAACATTGGTGAAGTATGGTATTCTCTGGTCCCTTTCTTGACGTAGGGTGGTCCATCTGGTATACTGGTCCTCGTAGATTCCAACAGGGTAGTATTTTTCTTTAATGGCGTCCCAAAAGGAATCCCATGTAGGGCCCACCACAAATATTGCAGAGTCCTCGACGGATCTTTTCTCAGAGTAAGTAACCCACTAGTCTTTAGCATGGGGAACAACCTTGAGGAGTGAAAAAGTGATCTTTTCCCTATCGGAAAAATTGTGGACCGAAAAATATCCTTCGAGCAGATTCAACCATTTATCTACATCATCTACATCTATCAGTCATTCAAATAATGGAATATCAAAATTTTCATGTACCTTGAAGGGGGTTGAATGGTTTATTGATGAAGATTCTTCTCCCATGGGAAGTCGTTGAAGGATCTGCGCGAAGTTGTCCATCATTTCATTCCTTTGTCATGCGAGGGATTCCTCGAGCAACATTTTAATAGGATCTACTGCTCCATAATATTTATTTTCATCTCCCATGGGTTGTTATCGGGCTCGGCACGGTCGATCTGGTAATGGCTCGATTGGTTCAAGTCCCAACTTCTTGTACACAGACCTTGTCGAGGACATGCACAAAGAAAAATAAATGAAGAGCAGACTGCTCAGATACCATTGATCTAGTTTTAGGAGCGGAACAAACTAATTAATAGACTGAATATCATAAACACGGAGATAGGAAGAATAACACAAATATCCAGTGAACAATATCTTCTATTAAATAATGAAATAGGCTAAAACTGTAAAACTGCAGAACTGAAACTTGTTTGAATGGTGGTAGTTATCTCTGAGAAGAGATGTGGATGCTACCTGCATCCGTCTGAGCAAAATGGATTACAATGAGGCTCCATAGGTTGTTTTCATATTACTTATGAATTCCAAAACCCTAGACATCAAAAAACCTAACCCTAGAAGGTGAAACACCAAAATTCATGTGGGCCCTATGGGTAAGTTGGTGTAATTTGGTACCTCAACTTCCTAGGGTTGTAACTTTTGCATATGACCTATGTTTTAGGCACGTGACATCCCATTGGAAAGGTCTTTCAAATATCTACACATTATGTCATCAAATTATGACTTTGTTTACAGTCTGATTGTGGTGAGTCGGTCAAACAATGTTTAGGGCTCCAAAACAACCCTGTAAGTATATCAAGATGTGTTGACATGAAAACATACAAAATAAGCCATTTGGATTAGGTGAGAGGCCACCCGTATCCACCTGGAGAATGTGTGAGGCTTCAGATAGCCCCAGAAGTGTAGAACTCACAATTATAAAGCATTACAGAAAGACATGTTGAATCAAAAACGAACATGAGGATCTAGTTGGAATAGGTGGATTGCCACCAATATCCACCTGGATCAAGAAGTCACCCACTTTTGAATATTTGGATCACGTGCATGGGCCCGTGTACCCTCTGAAAAGAGGAAATCATTAGATTTGTAGACTATTTCATGCATTTTCCGTGGGATATGTAGATGGTGTGAAGGGTTACGAGTTACTTGATCCCTCTATGAAAAATCTCATAATTGAGTGCAATGTTCAGTTTGAGGAGACTCCCTTGCATGCACCATTGGAGCCACATGCAAATACTCTTGTACCATTTCCTGCACTACACATCAGTGATGATGAGACTGCTCACTTAGAACATGGTTCATATCTAAGCTTGGAACCTGATTCAAAATATGATGAACATGTCAATGATGAGCATGTAGATGTTGAGCCACCACAGATGCCCAAGTGGGAAAATACCACCCTACAAAAAGTAAGAGACCTTGTGGGGGATCCATCATATCATAGGAGTATGAGGTCTTAGTTTGAGAAACCTCCTCATGCACTCGCATCTACCGAACCAATGATTCCCATGCATTTCTATATGGTTCTAACTTCATACCCGTAGACCTATGTAGAGACTACAGGGAATCCCTTCTGGAAATCCACCATGCAAGAGTATAACTCTATCCTAGAGAACCAGACTTGGGATCTGGTTCTGCTTCCTTCAGATAGGAAGCTTATCAGATCCAGATGGGTCTATAAGACCAAGAAGGAAACAGATGGACAGGTGATCAGGTATAAGGCAAGAATGGTCTCCAAAGGATTTCGACAGATCCATAGGATAGACTATGATGATACCTTTTCTCCTGTAGCAAATATGGAATCCATCTTATTGGCCCTTGCTATTGTGGAAGAAATGGGGTGGGAAGTTCACCAGATGGATGTGAAGAATGATTTTATACACGGGGATATCTCAAAGGAAATTTACATGGAGAAGCCATAGGGGTTCATTCAGAACTCATCCTTAGTATGTCGACTGAAGAAGTCCCTCTATGGCCCCAAGTAGGAACCTAGAGCATGCAGGTGTCTGAATATGGATGCCTACTTGCTCTCTCATCACTTTTTCAGATGAAAATCAGATACAAACGTCTACATGTTGAGGACCTCAAAATGCTTATTGATCTTAGTTATCTATGTTGATGACCTCCTGATCACAGGAAGTTCGGCCTCAACCATTGTCACGCTCAAATACATTCTGCATGACAGGTTCTCTATGAAAAACATGGGTCCAATGCACTATTTCCTTGGTCTTAAGATCAGTCAGGATGCTTCAAACATCAATATATCTTAGACTAAGTATACCAGGGATATGTTGGTTAGATTGCACATGACCGACTGCAAGTCGAAAACCACACCCTTTTTGTTTGGGGTACATATTGAAGCCAGAGGCGGACAACACCTTGTATCGACAGCTTGTGGGGAGCCTTCTCTATCTCACCCACACCCAATTGGATCTCTCAGATGCAATAGGAGAAGTTTCCAGGTACATGCAGGATCCACATGAGCTACACTGGAAGGCTACCAAGTGCATCCTTAGATATGTTCAGGGCACCACAACTTATGGGATCCACTATGAAACAGGCTGTGCATTGGATCTCATGGGATTCACTCATTATGATTGGGCTGGAAATAGCACAGTTCTCAAGTCAACATTTGGGTATGTGCTTAGTTTGGGTTCTGAACCCATCTATTGTTCAAGCAAAAAGCAATCAGTTATTGCTCTATCGTAAATAGAGGCCAAGTACAAAGGAGCGATCAATGTCATTATTCGGGAACTTTGGCTCCATAACATATTCACTGAGATTGGCATCCAGTTTCATCATATAAATATCATTTGGTGTGACAATCAGAGTACTCTCAAGTTTTCCAGAGACCCAGTGCAGCGACAACGGACCAAACACATTGAGATCCATGTGCATTACAGCAGAGAGTTGGTATATGACAGGATCATCGATTTGTAGTACTTTCCATCCACCGAACAGACTGCATACATATTCACCAAGACATTTATTGAGCAGAAGCTCCACTTCCTGTGCGATCATCTTGGAGTGAAGGACACAATTGCTTATAATTTGTCTTTCCTTTTTCATTTTTTGCATTGTACTTTGAGGGGGGGTTTCCCATGAGGTTTTCCCTCTTTCCTCTATTTTTTCAGTGTTTCATTCTTATATGCATTGTACAATGGGTACCTAAAATGGCCTTGGTTGTTGGGATCCATTCATCATGTACACCTTAGCAGTGTTCAAGGGGGGTGTTGGAGATATTACACACTCACCTAGGTAATTTTTTCCTAAGGTTGATAGTCCAATGTTGAGAACGCTTCCTTAGATGAGAATATTCTCTGTAGAGAATATTCTCCTACAAAATAGGGTGCTTCTATTCAGTTACACTCATTTATTCTAGTGGAAGTCATTCATGCATGGCAACCTCAGTTTTATTACCATCAATTGCATGTGTTTCTCTCACTTCCACACATGTGACTCAGTTAACCAATGATTGCATGGATCAGTTAACTAGGACTAGGTGGCAGTTTACCTCAGTTTTTATCAATGAGTGTCTAGATCTCTCTAGGTCACTACTATGGAAAATTTGCTTAGCCATGTAGATTATATCATGTGTATTTTACCATTTTACTCATTGTGAATACAATTCTTGATTATTTTCTCTCATCTCTTCTCTCCTTCTCTCAATTTGCAAGATTTGTACGAATTGTTGTTAACTAGATTTTCTATGTAGTTTTTGTCATAATTCTACAGTACTATGAATGATTTAGCATTTTTTTATAAGTTACAAATCCAGTTAACAACAAGACTTGAAACCATTACAACAATATACTCGTTATGAGCTCAACATATCACTTGTATAAATTGAACATGAGTGGAGAGGATAGCAATCAATCCTCCCAACCACCCAAACTAAACCCAATTGACAATAACAACTATACTTATACCTATTATAATAATTTGTATTATAATATTTTTTATTCATTTTATATTTCACCTTTCGAAAAAAATTATTAATATCTGGCATGAACATTAACTTCTAACCATTTTTACACAATAACAAGGGAATTAGTTGCAAAGCAGCTAGAACAACGAAAACAGACTGGTATTCTCATTGGCCTCAATGGGCCTTCTTTATAGGACACGGGATGTGAACAAAAAGGGCAGAAGCTAGCTAACATAGCGACCTTACAGACAAGATAGCAAAGCATTTAACAATTAATTGGTACGAAATGTGGTGTTGAATTTGATAACGCATTTTCACTATAAGTGGATTCTGTGGTACCAAGCGCATAGCCATGGGAAAATCTGAACTTGTAGGTTCCTCCAACCACAGCATACTCACTATGCAGTTGATCGAACCTAGTAGTTCCGTGCATCTCCACAGTGTTGTCATTATATTCCTTACTCTGAAAGAGTAAGACGATCATGAGAACCATTAAAAAATGAAGCTGAGAAACGGGGTTTGTATTCACGTACATTCCTTGCGCCAGGCCCACAATATTGTCAGATTCGGATTCGTTGATTTGTGGTTGTTCGTTTATGACATCACAGAAAACCACAAGGGTTCCAAATTTTCTCGAGTCTGAATAAGAGCCATTCAATCCTGCAACTGGGAAGGTCGTCTCGTCGTTGTTTCGAATCAAATTATCATGCATGTAAAACACCATATTTATCTCACCTTCTCCAGTAGTCTCCATGACAAGGGTGGCCATGCCCATGGCCAAGGTAGAAAGTCATCTCATTTTATTACACCGAAAGGCGTACACCTATTGATTATGGGTACATTGAATAGGTGTTTAGTGCTTAATCAGTTTTGTATGGACAAGATTAAATATTGATGGAATATTCTTAGTAGTCCCAATAAATCAATGGTTGTGATTTTAACCACTAACTTCCTCACTATTATAAAGACATCAATTTACATGTTTATTTTTTTACTTTTACTTAATCATATTTAAAATTTTGAGTGATTAGGGTTTCATTTTCTAGACCAACTTAAACCTTTGGACTTCACCAACCACGTTCTAGACACACTGCCTCCTTCCAGCCAACTCCTTTTGTCCACCTCTGGATCGTGGGATGGTTCAAGTTTTACAAGCCGTCCTTTCGAAATTTACCAGCCACAAATTTGTGGTTGTGGTAGTTAATATTAATTGATTAACGCAGTGTGTATTTGTGTGAGAAAGTGTTAAGATGAATAAATAGCTTCCACTGCTTGGGAAATGGGAAAAATGTGTCCACCTGCCAAGCAGTGTAGTTTGACTACAGCGAAAATGCATGGAAAACCAAAATTCATTAAATGTTCTTGCTACACTGGGTCTCATCCATTCCTTCCATGCATCCAGGATCCCACATGTGACAGCATCTATCTTTTCCTTAAAACACATGTAACTTTTTTCGGGTTGGGGTAGGTTGTTCTTCTTCTCCTTGGCAATTTGTTCTTCCATTCTTCTTCTCACCACCTATTGTCGACCCACTGAGCCACCGAACTAGCTTGTCTTGTGTGGTGTCCACCATTTTCTCTCTACAGGAGCCACCGAACAAGCTCGTCCTAGTTGGTGTCTGCCATTTTCTCTCTACTGGAGTCTGCACAAGCTTGTCTTGCTCCCTGGTCAATGCAGTAGAAAAATCATCTAGTGATGGCATATTCCAAGTAGCTCCAAGAGAATTCTTGGTGGCATGAAATGTAGAAACAAGGGATATTTTTCCAAAGAAGATGATGCACCAGAAAAAGAAATCTTGGGGGAAAATAAACTCGTATCTGAAGAAAACTAGGGAACCATAGGTGGCAGTTTGGCTTTAAAATATTGTTTCCACGAGCCATTTTATGGGGTCATAATGTGAATCTTCATTGGGTAAGTATGTCTATAATTATGTAAAACAACACAACACAACTATCTTCTTGTGTATTTTCGATACTGAAAAAATCTGAATGCATGGAAAGTTGTTATTGAAAAACATGAAATAATCCAAGGATTTTAAAACCTAGGAATAAGTAAGTATATTTTATTTTTGGTACGTATTGTCTACATTCATTATTTATGTTTCTAACTAGAGAAAACTAGTCGAACCCAGGAATCCAAATATCTTCTCAGCTGAAAAAACAAAATTATTTCTCAGACTAAAGAAACCTCCTACCAGACCTTTCTATTAGTACCTACACTTTGTCTTATTTATTTGTTTTTGCGGTGGTGATGTTGAGAATCTAGTCCCCCAGGAATGTCCCTTTTCAGTTACGATATTTTGCGCCCGATCTCTCTTTCTCTTAATGATAATATCCTTGATCATCCATTTTCACTTTTAGCTTGCCCAGAGTACCATGTTGATGATAATCGTTGTCCTGAAATTAGTAAGACGACTTAAGAACGAATTAGAAAATGAATACATAATATGAATAATTTGTTCATTGTGTTGCAGAAATAAATTAGGATGAGCTTGTTCATGCAGATTTGAGTGTGTGACAGCAGCTTGATCTTTACTTCCACGGTAATGCTTTACTGCCACCATTTCATGCTCTGTAGTTCATGTGTCCAATCAAAAAACATCCCAGATATTGATGATGTAATATCAAAAACGGATTAAATAAATATAATGTAGAGGTTATTGATTGCATCTAGCAATGT
>JASDQU010100945.1:487409-504155 GCA_032191745.1 Picea mariana | reverse complement strand
GCCATATTTTTAGTGGTAATGGTCATAGATCTCTTAGAACGGCTAGAGGACATTTCTATTTGAAAGAGTGCAACACTAACAAGCAACGCCAAGGTGATAATTGCAAAGCATCTAAGCAGGTTCGCCATGATACTGGGGGAGGTAGCCAAGGGAGAGAGTCAATTTACAACATCCCACTTCAAGACAAGTAGGGAGATCAAATATGGAAATGGTTGCATCTTCTACATATCATCTGCATACTATTCATCTTCCAAGAACCTCGACATATCATTTGCAGACTATTCCTCTTCAAATAACCTTGTATCATCCGCAGAATATTCCTCTTCAAAGAACCTCGACGACCAAGGTGGCTTGGCTTGACGCTCTTCAAAGTTTGACAATGTAACATACATTCCTTTAATCTATAATTTAGTAGTCTAGCGGTGATTTCAACCGAGGACACTGCAAGTGCTTTGTTCTTGTTGGAGTTGTTGGTGGAGTTAGCGTTCGAAGGCATTTCACTAGCAAATTTGGGTCATTTTGTGACGGCTATTTTGATGCTCTTGTGACGTTATGTCGTGGATATTGCGATGAATCTTGAGTCTCTCAAACGTCGCTTCACGTGACATGGCACGTGTGACAAACCTGGACTAACGTCGCAAGAGCAACGACACTAGGGAAGTTGTTAGAAATCGTTGAAAGAGAGACAAAGTAGGGAAATCGTTGCAAATGAGACATAGTAGGGAAATCGTCGCAAATGAGACAATGTAGAGATATCATCGCAAGCGTGACAATAAAGAGAGATCATCTCACACCCGAAAATATAGGCAAAGTACGGAAAAAGTTTGCGACAAATCATATTTCGAAGCGGTCATCGCAAGAGCGACGAAATTGCTATACAATTTTCGTGATTTGTATACCAAGTTTGTCACAAGATTTGTAGAGGTCGTCGCAATTGCGATGAAAACAAGGTATATTGCCACGAAATTGCTATACAATTTATGTGATTTGTATAGAAAATGCATCGCAATATTTGTACAGGTCGTCGCAATTGAGACGAAAAAGGGGTATATTGCTATACAATTTTTCGTGATTTGTATAGCAAGTGTGTCGCAAGATTTCTATGATGCATTAAAATTGCGACGATAATAATTTATTTATATATATATATATATATATATATATATATGTGTGTGTGTGTGTGTGTGTGTGTGTGAGCCAATTATAGAAGGTGCTATGATTGCACACTAAAGAGGTCATCCAAGTGAAGTTGTTGCATAACTCCAAACCATCTTCATATACTCAATTTTGGTAGGGGCCCCTTTCCTTTTTCTTATAAAAGAAAAATAAGAGGGTTGTTGTGGCCACAATAGTTGGTTGGTTGGTTGAATCAGTTGACTGACCCGACTGTTCAAACTAACTATATTCTTAAAACAATTACACAATTGTATCAAAAAACAATACTCTAAATTAGATTTACATATTTAACATCTCACTGGCCTCAAAGCCTTCTTTGTCCTAAAAAGGTGAGGAAAAATAAATACTCAAACCTTCCAAAGAAATTATTTCTTTGTTGTTTAAATAAAATTTGATGGCCTTATATATGATTTTATATTATTTTTTTATATTTACTCATGGGTTATACATTTTAATATGGTGCCATTAAATACCTTCTTAAAAACACACGCTTGAGGTGTTTCTAGCTAAATTTATCATGTTACCGCTTAAACTCTCGCCAAAGGAAAGTCCTACCCTACGAGGGAGATCTTGAGGAAATAGATAGGGAAGTCGCCCACTATCACCTTAGTTCCCTTACCTATACATTTCTAGGCCATGGTTTCTAACGTAAGGAGGGTTTTCCTAGGGGGCTAATACTAAGTCCTATCATTGCATTTCTAGACAGGTGAGGACAAGGACTTTGTTTGACTTGGGTTGACTTCTCTAAACTGATTCTTCAAGAAAAGTAAGAGAATAAAATGCTTAATGAATGCTTGGAAGGAAAACACTTACTTTATTCAACACAACACACCAATGCACCATTACTCATAATTACTGATCAAGCAATATAAAATGTTCAAGGTGAAACTTTCTAAGTAAAAAGTATATATTCATTCACAAGATAGTCATCATTTAGAAAATTTCATATGTGCAAGAAGTGAAGCATGAACAAGTACTTATGAAACATTTAAGCATGAAATTGGGTCGTTATGATAGCAATGAAATAGAGCATCATTGTAACAAGTTCATAACCAATATAAGTTTGCATCCATTCAATAAGTATATGCCATGAAACACATGAAGTGTCACTATTGTAAAGAGAGAATAAGGCAACGAGCTAAATGTAATAACTTTAGAAGAAATACAATGCTACCAGATTAGCAAATTTCATTATTGTATGTCAAGGCATAAAAATTATATCATTAACCAAACTTATCATTCATTCATCAACACTCAGAAATTAATTTGTTTATCATCATACAATATAGATCAATTCTTTGGAACCATGATTGTAGCATGAGTCGACCCTCTCAACTAACAAACAACAGAAATGTTGCACTATTTGGGTAGATTGTTTGGGGTGGTTAGGGTAGGAATGTATCATGGTCAACCAACCAAGCCAAAAGACATGCAAACACCACAAAATATGGTTAACAAACCTTCATACAATAGTGAAAGGAGGTAACAATTAGACTAATTACAAGGTCCTTTGGAATTCCTTAACATATTTTGGCTTCTTTGGGATGTGGAAAACAAGGTGTCATAAAAACATTGCAAGACATCAACACTTTAATCACCATTGAAAGTGGAAGACTTATGCATTTTTATGACAGTCCTGTATAGAGTTTTGGATAACACATAGGAGGTAATGTCAAGGCTTGAAACTAGGTAATTTATCTCTCTTCAAAGTCGTTTGGACACCTATGGAAATGAATATAATTAAATCCTCGAAACATTGGAAAAAGAGGAGGGTTACAAATAGCCCCGCACAACAATAAATCTCGATAGAAAAGGGAATACTAGATGTTTATTTTACAACTAGTTAGCATGATTTGAACTAATATAAATCAATGAGGCTCAATGCAATCTAGATTGAGGATAAGACATTATGAAAACCTTTCCTAGTACTATCAAGGTGAACCGAAAGGTTGGCCAAGCAAAAGGATAGAGCCATCAGATGTCCTACCTTAATGCATGAACAATAACTTCAATGATAAAATGGGTAAGGTTATATAACTTACCTTGAGAACCCTCCCAAGTGGAGCATTTCACCCTTAATTCTTTGGCCTTCTAGCAGCCTTTTTATTCCAAAAAAGCCTTTAAAAGTGCTTATATAAACCTTGAAAATGACTAAACATTAACAAAGAAAAGAAATAGATTCTCAAACAAATATTAAGCCAAGTTTCTCATTAATATCCAATGGTTTTAAATGAGGGAGGACTCTTCCCTTTATAGGTGAAGAGCCTCCTCAAATACAATACAACACAATGTGCTAGCTCAATACTATGAGGTCAAAACCATTAACCCAATCAAAACCATGGGAAAATACAACAAATCATCTAACAAATCCCTCAAAACCCTCCAAGAGCCAAATGACCCTAAAGAATGGTCCAAATATAATAATAAATTCCACAAGTGTGGGCTAGAGGGAGAGAATAAATTAGGTGCACTCCCCAATAAAGGTGAAATTTTCCCATGAGAGGGTGAATGATTGAGTCAACATTGTCCAAATACTCCCAAAGATCCTCCAACCAAATCCTCAAATGATGGAAATGTCCAAGTCTGGAATAACGAACTCAAGAAGATGACATTACCTCTCACATGTGTGAGCCATCCAAGTAAAAAATTCTAGATAAATGGCATGTGTGGCCTCCTCTAGGTGGGTGCTTCTCAAGTAGATAAAAATAAAGCATGCCACATCATCACAAGGTCAAAATAACAACTTATAACCACCTCCATAATTTGTAACCAACTCCTCCAATGCATTAATAACTCCCATGTGTGGTCCAAGGAGAGATAAATAATGCATAAGTGTGAATGAAACGTCCAATTGATAAAGGAGAATGAATTTGAGTGGTCCATGTTGTATGTGTGGCAACATGGCATCCCTCTCATGGATCGATGCACTATCATGGATCCCAATGCGGTGACATGAATCCCAAGGAAAATGGTATGGATCCCAATGTATGTAGATATGATCATATATGAGTACATGGATCCCAATGTAGCATCATGGATCCCAATGCAATGTCATGGATCTTGAGGCATAATACATGTATCCCAATGCACAATACCCACTTGAAGTGATGGGTCTAGCCTCTTATCAAGCCATTAATTGGTAGCACCTGGTGACATCTCTTAGCACAACATAAAAAAGGGGGTTGGTTTTAATATTTTCCTAAGTATTACCAAGGGGAACAACATTGACCCTTATGCATGCATCAATTCCTAAGATAACACATATTTCCTAAGCACCTAGGTGAAAGATAGGAAAAAATAATTAATAATGATAAAAGGGAATGGGGAATGAGTTCATGTGATGACCCTCAACGTCTTAGACATGCACAAGTCTTATCAATCATTTATTTATTCATCCACCTTTATTTAGATATGATTTTTACATATAATATCCTTCTATAGATAACTTAACATTGAGTTACCATTCTTAACATTATTTCTTACTACCCCTTTAAGAATTGTTTTTCTTAATGTTTGTTTTATCAAACAAGTTCCATTTATTTAGATATTCATAGACAAACTAGAGACTAGGGGCATTGGCCTCATAGGGAGGGAGAATTGCTAAAGATTTATATTTGGATTTTGAATTTATCTCTTCACCTCTTTTCCTTATTGGATTATTGACTCAGGCTTTATCAATTTGACCTTTGCTTTTGACCTTTGAGAAATCATACATGACCAAGATGCAATTTTTTATATGGATGGAATGAATAACACTCGAGAGTTGGAAAATGATTAGCAATTTGGATGTGGATAATGATATCTATCCTAAGAACCCAATGGTATAGGTTAATCCAAGATATGACACACTTCTAACATAAAACATGTTCCTCAAGGTACTACAAGAAAAGTCATAGAGCCATGTAATGTTATGAAATGCTACTAGGCAATCATTGGGTGTTTACCACTTTATGATGAGATAATAAGTTACAACATCGTTTCCAAATAAGTATTGATACATGTAATGTCAAATGAAGCAAATAGGAACCATGCCATACCATACAACAATGCATCTATCATTTGAGGAGTTGTCATGAAAGTGAACTACACCATAGTTGAGCTAGCACGATCATGTTTTTGGTGTAGATCAAGAAGAACTCTATCTAGATCTAGGGAATATGAGCATGACACATCATGCAAGAAACAACTTGAAACCCTTTCTAGTGTATCCAAAAATGTGTCACCCCTCATGGGGTAGCATCTAGATCCTACTCGTGGACATGCACTCTGTGTGAGAATGTATGAGAACTCCATAATCTTTGTAGACTTGTGACCTACACACCATATAACTTGGAAAATGAAACAAAATTTGGGGTGAATCTACCACCCTAGTTAGAAATAAAAAACGCTTGGCACAAATAAAAAAAATTCACCAAATATAAACATGAAAGTAAAGCAGGAAAACACGCGTAAGAAATTATTCTAAGTAAAATCAAATGCATCAACAAAATTAGGCAATGCATGAAAGTAAACACACAAAAGAAAGGAAAACATGAATGGAAGGGAAAAAATCATTCTAACTACTGCTCAAAGATCATATTCATGCCTACCCTATTGGATAACTAAGGGATGTGGTTGCTAGGTGAAATAAAATATCCAAATCAACCATTCAAGGAGCTTACTAACATATGGAAACCTTCCCTTGTGTTTGGTTATCATCCAAAACACGGATATGCCAAGCATAAAGTGGGTATCAAGAATAACCTAACTCACTCTCAAGTCTAGAACCTAGGTAAGGTAATATATATGGAGTAGAAAACCCAAACTATACCAAGGTTTGACATGGCCATTTTCAACCCATCAGGTTAATCCTTAAAACTTATTATTGCATCTTCCCAGAAATTTATTTCTGCATGTTGCACCAAGTTTAAAGTTTGCACATTGCTTGGAAAAGATGCTTGCCACATGTCACATGTCACATGACTTTCAAAGTTGCATATACCATGTCACAAGATTTTGGAAGTTGAATATTGCATATTCAAGTTCTATTTGTTGCCTAGACTCCATAGCCCAAGAACAAGGCACCAGGTCTTGCTTGGATTCTCACATCTTGAATCAAGGAGTATTGAATCAATATATACCAAGTCTTATAAGAGAAGCTGAAATTGTTATTAAGTGTATAACAACATTACATTCACAGATATATACAAGCCATAGAAATATCCTTGTGTATATTATCATATGAAAAAGTACCCATAATGTCAATGTATTATATGCATCATTACATGTTCAGCTATATAATGTACATCTAATTGTCTTATAAAATTATTACATGACATAATGGATTTCTTTTAGTCTTATTTTGTGCTTTCTAGGTCTTAAGTAATTCATCCATCTCCATGTCTTCATTTACTGGGTGCTCTTCAGCAGTTGATGTTGTTTCAGTCCTTTCACACCGAGTACATTTGGTCTCGTACCCATGGCATGGATGCTTCCATGAGGGGCCGTCACATACAAAAATCAAAAATATTAAATTTATATGGTCAATTTTTAAATATCATTGAAGTAGTTCATTAATATTAAAAAAAAACTCTGCAATGTAATTATTTACCTAGTCCTCCAGTCGGCATCGTTTGAATAGTTGTCGGCATGTTCACTTGATCTTCAGGTCTAGGAGGATCAACTATGACATTCTCTACCATTGAAATGTCAAAATTTATAAGTACAAAATTTATAAGTACGGAATTATTAAGTATATGATTAATATATAGATATTTTATCGTTGTGGGCCTTAGTCACAAGAACATCTTGGGGTTGCACCTCACTGGGATGGGGATGTTGTGGAGCACCTTGATATTTTGGTTGTGTTGCACTATCAACACTCTATTGTCCAGTACTAATGGTTTCGTTGATAGTGTTGCTCCCCTGATTAAAACAAAGTAAGACATTAAATTATGAACGATATCAAACATTTACATATTTTATAAGTAATGAAAGGTTAATGTGGACTGATTTTTATTTACCTTATCCCGCAAAATGGATCTTGGGGTCTGCCCCATGCTTTTCCTACGATCAACCACGGCTTTATAACCATACTTGTAACCAAGTTGGAGGTCTTCCTCCGTGGTTTCAGTTCTGAAGTCGTCGCCCTAAATTGCATAAGGGTATGGTTTTTTAATGTTTTTGGCTGCAATTACCTGAAAGTTGTAAGGCGATACAAATAATATTCTTAAGATGTTTGGGTACTTATGATTCGTGATTGAAACCTTGAGTAGCCTCCTTGGCCTAGCTTGTGTTGGCCATGTTTGGAAACCCTTGCTTTGTTTTCCTTCGAAGTGTTAGGAAACCTATCATCAAAATTTTCATGTATGTTATATATAACCACACCTTTATTTAGATCTAAAGAAAAAATAAAGTTGGTATTGAAATCAAAATATTGTAATTTACCTTGGTGTACCAATTATTTGTTCTCTTGATTTTTTCAAAATATTCTCTTTTGCATCATCAATTATCGCCTTCCACTCCCTCTCTAGAATTGAGGGAGGACGCTCATACCTAGGATTTCCTACCAAGCTTCATCTATAAACATCCCGCGTATATTTTAAATATTCGTCCGCTACAGAGGTGACCTCTTTTTTATTGAACGTGTCTACTCCAAAGAGGCCTTCAAGATTATCCATAAGTTCCTTTTTGAGATTGGAATTTTGGAAATTCCACCTCATGCATAAGGTTGCCCCAAAAATCAACAAGGCCTTGCTCTCTAGGTGCCTATAAAAATGGCCGTTTCCTACACACAAAAAGATATGATCATTAATTTAAAATTAATAATCTATATGATTTCTGTATGAGAAGGACAACAGTAAATGATTAAAATATGAATTAAAACTACCTGGGAGTCTTGATTGTTTTAATGGAAGTCCATTATCGTCAACCAAAAATGTGCACGGAAGGGTCCTTGTGCTTGTCACACGTCTAGCTCAAGAAAATGCAACCATGTCAACCACATCACCATGAGACTCATCTCTGCCACCATCTCTAGACTCTGACCAATGTGTGGATGTCTGGCGGTGTGTTTCATCGCTCCTATCTAAATTAGGTGTGGAATATGGAGAAGTAAATAGTACTCTAGTAGTTGTATGACCACCCGTATCAAGACTATGTAGCATCTCTGTAGCGCCACTACTACCAACACCAAGCTGAACAGGCTCCAAAAATGTCTTTGTAAAAAATAAAATGTTTTTTTTGTGAGATAATGTAAAAGTTAAAGAACAAAGTATCATAATTGAACATATGAGTGCATTAAAAAAAAAACCACTTTAAATTATGGTTATTACCTTATATGTGTTAAGTTGTGACATAAGGAGCTTGATCTTTGCTAGGACGTCAAGAGTTTGACCTGGACAATCTAAGAAGCTAGCAAGTTCCTTGTTCGCTTTAATGATCTTTTTTTTTATTAATACCAACGGATCAGGGAATGAATAAAACCCCTCATCATCGGCGGAATCATGATCAACATGGCCTGCGGACTACATATAATTTCAACAAAAAAAATGTTATTTCAATAAAATTATATAAGAAAATAATAAAAATAACGTAAAATGAAAGTGGAAATTGATAATCATTTACATGTTCTATGGCTGGCCCTTTTCCAAGATCATCCTGCCACATTAAATATCATTAGAACCCCCAAATATTTAAAAATTTGTTAAAGATAACAAAAAAACAATGTTAAAGATAATATTTACAACAATGTTAAAGATAATAAAAAAATATAATGCAATAAGTAGAGGTTTCTTAAAGAGGTGTTGCATAAGTACCTGCACACTATTAGTCAATGTTTCTATTCAATTCAAATGGTAATCCACTAATAACTCTTCCCCGGGAGCTATCTTTTTTATTGCGCACAGGACTACCCGATTCTCTTCATGTCCCTCATATATGCAATCCGGTTGTTTGTTTGTTGTACCAGGTCATGTGTTGTTTATGAGCCCTGCGATATTGTCGGAAGCTTTAGGCTTTCCATCAATATAGATAGTCGCTCTCTTATTTTTATCCTTGTTTATTACTTGTATATAATTTGCGGCAAGTGCATATCTCCACATACTTCGCATGTATTGGACTAGCTGCATCCAATTGTTATAATTGTAACATGGTCCGACATAGTCCATCTATTCAGTTACTGTATTGTATTTTACAATTATTCCATCCATGGAAAATAGCCCCAAGCCATGCAGGGAGGATGGTGTAATGCAATATGTCCTATTGTTGACAATGAAGTCAACATCTATAGGAGGTAGTTCCTTAGGTACCCATTGATTCACCAAATGCTTATACATGAGTGGCACCTCTATGTCTCCTATCCTCTCATCATCATAAGACCATGATCCTCCTTCGGCAAGAAAACATTTCATGTGTCTACAAAATTTTCTTCTGACTTTTTCACCTCTGGTCCTTGTTTGTTTATCATATCCACTAGATGCAGTCACATTTCCCTCTATTTGTTCTAAGATTTCCTCACTTGACAAAGAAATATATGGCAGGTACCTATTTGGTTGTACCTTCAATTGCATGTGCATGTGTTGATAGTGAGTAGTCCATCATCATCCCAGTTCCAATTTATGAACTTTTTTTTCTATATTCAAAGTTCTAAATAAAAAATTTATATCTTTAGTTTTGGATGCACAATTAGACTAGCGTGAAATTACCAATATTAGTGGTCAACAACCCAATTTAATGTGATATCCCTCTTGATTTTGGGCATATTAAGGACATATTAATGTGATAACACTAAGGACATGATAAGTTTATCATATGGATCTAAGAAAAAAATAGTAGTAAGGTTGTTGTTAGTTGGATTTGTGCAAATTAGAATTATTATAAGAAATGTCCATTGAAGATGAGGGTCAATGCTATGGAGTAAGAAATCCAACCATCAGTTGGTGTGTTGCAAATCTTGGGTGCTTTAGTTGGAAATATGTATAAGGAAAGCCAAGAGTAGAACTATACAAATATTAGTTTTGTTCAAGACAAGAGTAGAAATATACAAATATTAGTTTTGTTCAACCCAAGAGTAGAACTATACAAATATTAGTTTTGTTCAATCCAAGTTGAAGAATAAGTTATTTATGGTGATGGTTAACAATAGTGCAACCCACATTTTTATGTAGGAAGTAGTGGTTGTTAAACTCAATGTGCAGTTGAAATTGGTGCAGTCTTTTTTCAAGGCAGTAAGATATAGTAGTTAGTTGACAGAGACATGTAGAATTTAGTTAGTTTTCATGCCCTCATGAGCAATTGTCCAAGAGTCCCTGAAATGGTTTGGGATGTGACTTGCAACTGGGCATAAAATGAATATCGAGACTCGGATTGAGGAGCCATCGAATCTAATGGATTACTGGGATAGGATTTCAGCTAGCACACCCTCACTCCTGAGTGCCATGCCTTGGAAGTTTCTTTACTCATTGATTTCGACAACTAGTGTTTTGCTCAGTTTGAAGCAATGCAGCATTTGGATTAAGGGGTCCAATTTACGAAACCATGACTCGGGAGCGGATGGACAATTTAGTCACCTAGTACATGCCTAAACAATCTTGTAGCATCTCATGGAACTCAAAAATGTTGCTCTCTTAGTCTTTTATGGCCTGAGTGGGAATTGGCCAAGAGTCCCCAAAATGGTTTTGGATGCGACTTGCAACTGGGCATAAAATGAAAACCACGACTCGGCTTGAGTAATCGTCATCTCTGTTGAATTCCTGGCATAGGATTTTAGCTAGAGCACCCCTCACTCTTGGTTCCAACCCCTTGGAAGTTGTTTTTTTCATTGATTTTGATCACTAGTGATTTGCTAAATAAGAAGCAATGCAACATTTGGATTTAGGGGTCTAATTTATGAAACCATGCCTCGGGAGCGAATGGAAAATGTAGTCACCTATTCCATGCCTAAACAAGCATGCAGAATTTCATGGAGCTCAAAAATGTTGCTCTGTTAGGCTTTTATGCCCAAGGATGAATTGACAAGATTCCCCAAAATGGTTTGGGATGTGACTTGCAACTAGGCATAAAATGAAAATCGATACTCGAATTGAGGAATCATCGCCTCCCATCGATTCCTGGCATAGGATTTCAGCTAGAGCACCCCTCACTCCTGGTTCCAACCCCTCAGAAGTAGTTTTTTTCATCAATTTCGATAACTAGTGCTTTGCTCAGTAAGAAGCAATGAAACATTTGGATTTAGGGGCCAATTTACGAAACCATGCCACGGGAGCGAATGGATAATTTTCTCACCTATTTCATGCCTAAACACACTTGCATCTTCTCACGGAACTCAAAAATGTTGCTCCATTAGTCTTTTATGCCCTGAGCAGGAATTGGTCAAGAGTCCCCGAGATGCGACTTGCAACTAGGCATAAAATGAAAACTGAGACTCGGATTCAGGAACCTTCATCTTTGTTGGATTCCTGGCATAGGATTTTAGCTAGATCACCCCTCACTCCCAGTTCCAACCCCTTGGAAGTTGTTTTTTTCATTGATTTCGATAACTAGTGCTTTGCTCAGTAAGAAGCAATGCAACATTTGGATTTAGGGGTCCAATTTACGAATCCATGCCTCGAGAGCGGATGGACAATGTGGTCACCTAGTCCATGCCTAAACAAGCATGCAAAATCTCATGGAGCTCAAAAATGTTGCTCTGTTAGGATTTTATGCCCCGAGGATGAATTGCCAAGAGTCCTCGAAATGGTTTGGGATGTGACTTGCAATTGGGCATAAAACAAAAACCGAGACTCAGATTGAGGAACCGTCGACTCCAATGGATTCTTGGGATAGGATTTCAGCTAGAGAACCCCTCATTCCCAGGTGCCATGCCTCGAAAGTTGCTTTACTTATTGATTTTGAGAACTAGTGTTTTGCTCAGTTTGAAGCAAACCAACATTTGGATTAAGGGGTCCAATTTATGAAACCGTGCCTCGGGAGAGGATGGAAAATAAAGTCACCTATTCCATGCCTAAACAATCTTTCAGCATCTAACGGTACTCAAAAATGTTGCTCCATTAGGTTTTTATGCCCTTGGGAGAAATTGGCCAAGAGTCCCCGAAATGGTTTGGGATGCGACTTGCAATTGGGCATATAACAAATATTGATACTTGGATTAAGGAACCGTTGACTTTGATGGATTAATGGTATAGGCATTCATCTATAGAACTCCTCACTCATGAGTTTCATGCCTCAGAAGTTGCTTTAATCATTGATTTCGAGAACTAGTGTTTTTCTCAGTTTGAAGCAATGCAGCATTTGGATTTAGGGGCCAATTTACGAAACCATGCCTTGGGAGCGGATGAATAATTTGGTCACCTATTCCATGCCTAAAAAATCTTGCAGCATCTCATGGAACTTAAAAATTTTGCTATGTTCCTCTTTTATGTCCTGAGCGGGAATTGGCCAAGAGTCCCCGAAATGGTTTGGGATGCGACTTGCAATTGTGCATAAAATGAAAATCGAGACTCAGATTGAGGAACCGTCATCTCTGTTGGATTCCTGGCTTAGGATTTTAGCTAGAGAACCCCTCACTCCCAGTTCCAACCCCTCGGAAGTTGTTTTTTTCATCGATTTCGATAACTAGTGCTTTGCTCAGTAAGAAGCAATGCAACATTTGGATTTAGGGGTCCAATTTATGAAATCATGCCTCGGGAGCGGATGGATAATGTGGTCACCTATTCCATGCCTAAAAAAGCATGCAGAATCTCATGGAGCTCAAAAATGTTTCTTCGTTGGGATTTTATGCCCGAAGGATGAATTGTCAAGAGTCCCCGAAATTTTTTGGGATGCGACTTGCAACTGGGCATAAAATGAAAACCGGTACTCAGATTGAAGAATCGTCAACTCCGATGGATTCCTGGGAAATGATTTCAGCTATATTACCCCTCTCTCTCGAGTGCCATGCCTCGAAAGTTACTTTACTCATTGATTTCGAGAACTAGTTTTTTTCTCAGTTTGAAGCAAACCAACATTTGGATTAAGGGATCCAATTTATGAAACCGTGCCTCAGGAGCGAATGGAAAATACAGTCACCTAGTCCATGCCTAAACAATCTTACAGCATCTCACGTAACTCAAAAATGTTTCTCCATTAGGTTTTAGTGCAATTGGCCAAGAGTCCCCGAAATGGTTTGGGATGCGACTTGCAATTGGGCATACAACGAATATCGAGACTCGGATTAAGGAACCGTCGACTCTAATGGATTATTGGGATAGGATTTCATCTAGATTACCCCTCACTCATGGGTTCCATGCCTCAGAATTTGCTTTAATCATGGATTTTGAGAACTAGTGTTTTGCTCAGTTTGAAGCAATGCAGCATTTGGATTAGGGGCCAATTTACAAAACCATGCCTCAGGAGCGGATGGATAATTTGGTCACCTATTCCATGCCTAAACAATCTTGCAAAATCTCATAGAAATCAAAAATGTTGCTTTGTTAGTCTTTTATGCCCTGAGAGGGAATTGGCCAAGAGTCCCTAAAATGGTTTAGGATGTGACTTGCAACTTGGCATATAACAAAAATCGAGACTCAGATTGAGGAACCATCATCTCTGTTGGATTCCGTGGGATTTTAGCTAAATCACCCGTCACTCTCGGTTCCAACCCTTCCAAAGTTGTTTTTTTCATTGATTTCGATAACTAGTGCTTTGCTCAGTAAGAAGCAATGAAACATTTGGATTAAGGGGTCCAATTTATGAAACCATGCCTCAGGAGTATATGGACAATTTGTTCACCTAGTCCTTTCCTAAACAAGCACGCAGAATCTCATGGAGCTCAAAAATGATGCTCCGTTAGGCTTTTATGTCTAGAGGAGGAATTGCCAAGAGTCCTCGAAATGGTTTGGGATGTGACTTGCAAATGGGCATAAAATGAAAACTGAAACTCGGATTGAGGAATCGTCAACTCCAATGGATTCCTGGGATAGGATTTCAGCTAGAGCACCCCTCTCTCCCGAGTTCCATGCCTCAGAAGTTGCTTTACTCATTGATTTCAAGAACTAGTGTTTTGCTCAGTTTGAGGCAAACCAACACTTGAATTAAGGGGTCCAATTTATGAAACCATGCCTCGGGAGAGGATGGAAGATACAATCACCTATTCCATGCCTAAAAAATCTTGCAGCATCTCATAGAACTCAAAAATGTTGCTCTGATAGTCTTTTATGCCCTAAGCGGGAATTGGCCAAGAGTCCCCGAAATGGTTTGGGATGTGACTTGCAACTAGGCATAAAATGAAAAATTGAGACTTGGATTGAGGAAGCATCATCTTTGTTGGATTCCTGGCATAAGATTTTAGCTAGAGCACCCCTCACTCCCGGTTTCAACCCCTCAGAAGTTATTTTGATTATCGATTTCGATAACTAGTGCTTTGCTCAGTAAGAAGCAATGCAACATTTGGATTTAGGGGTCCAATTTACGAAACCATGCCTCGAGAGAAGATAGACAATGTGGTCACCTAGACCATGCCTAAACAAGCATGTATAATCTCATGGAGCTCAAAAATGTTGCTTCGTTAGGTTTTTATACCAGGAGGGGGAATTGCCAAGAGTCCCCGAAATGGTTTGGGATGTGACTTGCAACTGGGCATAAAATGAAAACTGAGACTCAGATTGAGGAACCGTCGAATCCGATGGATTCCTGGAATAGGATTTCAGCTAGAGAACCCCTCATTCATGGGTGCCATGCTTCGGAAGTTACTTTACTCATTGATTTTGAGAACTAGTGTTTTTCTTAGTTTGAAGAAAACCAACATTTGGATTAATGGGTCCAATTTATGAAACCATGCCTCAGGAGTGGATGGAAAATATAGTCACCTATTCCATGCCTAAACAATCTTGCAGCATCTCACGGAGCTCAAAAATGTTGCTCCATTAGGTTTTTATGCCCTCAGTAGCAATTGGCCAAGAGTCCCCGAAATGGTTTGGGATGTGACTTGCAAATGGGCATATAACAAATATTGAGGCTCGGATTAAGGAACTATCGACTCCGATGGATTACTCAGATAGGATTTCATCTATATCACCCCTCACTCACAGGTGCCATGCTTCAAAAGTTGCTTTAATCATTGATTTCGAGAACTAGTTTTTTTCTAAGTTTAAAGCAATGCAGCATTTGGATTTAGGGGCCAATTTATGAAACCATGCCTCGACAGTGGATGGATAATTTGGCCACCTATTCCATGCCTAAAAAATATTGCAGCATCTCACGGAACTCGTAAATGTTTCTTTGTTAGTCTTTTATGCCCTGAGCGGGAATTGGCCAGGAGTCCCTGAAATGGTTTGGGATGTGACTTGCAACTGGGCATAAAATAAAAACTGAGACTCAGATTGAGGAATCGTCATCTATGTTGGATTCCTGGCATAGGATTTTAGCTAGAGCACCCCTCACTCACGGTTCCAACCCCTCAGAAGTTGTTTTTTTCATCGATTTTGATAACTAGTCCTTTCCTCAGTAAGAAGCAATGCAACATTTAGATTTAGGGGTCCAATTTATGAAACCATGCCTCGGGAGCGGATGGAAAATGTGGTCACCTATTCCATGCCTAAACAAGCATGAATAATCTCATGGAGCTCAAAAATGTTTCTCCATTAGGATTTTATGCCCGGAGGAGGAATTGCCAAGAGTCCCCGAAATGGTTTGGGATGTGACTTGCAACTAGGCATAAAGCGAAAACTGAGACTCAGATTGAGGAACCATCGAATCCGATGGATTCATGGGATATAATTTTAGCTAAATCACCCCTCATTCCCAGGTGTCATGCCTCGAAAGTTGCTTTACTCATTGATTTAGAGAACTAGTGTTTTTCTCAGTTTGAAGCAAACCAACATTTGGATTAAGTGGTCCAATATATGAAATCGTGCCTCGGGAGCGGATGGAAAATATAGTCACCTATTCCACACCCAAATAATCTTGCAACATCTCACGGAACTCAAAAATGCTTCTTTGTTAGGTTTTTATGCCCTCAGGAGCAATTGGCCAAGAGTCCCTGAAATGGTTTGGGATGTGACTTGCAACTGGGCATATAAAAAATATCAAGACTCGGATTAAGGAACCGTCGACTCCGATGGATTACTGGGATAGGATTTCATCTAGATCGCCCCTCACTCATGGGTTCCATACCTCAGAAGTTGCTTTAATCATTAATTTCGAGAACTAGTGTTTTTCTCAGTTTGAAGCAATGCAGCATTTGGATTTAGGGGGCAATTTATGAAACCATGCCTCGAGAGCGGATAGATAATTTGGTCACATGGTCCATGCCTAAACAAACTTGTATCATCTCACGGAACTCAAAAATGTTGCTCCATTAGTCTTTTATGCCCTAAGCGGGAATTGGCCAAGAGTCCCCGAAATGGTTTGGGATGCGACTTGCAACTGAGCATAAAATGAAAACTGAGACTCGAATTGAGGAACCATCATCTCTGTTGGATTCCTAGAATAGTATTTTAGCTAGAGCACCCCTCACTCCTGGTTCCAACCCCTCGGAAGTTGTTTTTTTCATCGATTTCGATAACTAGTGCTTTGCTCAGTAAGAAGCAATGCAACATTTGGATTTAGGGGTCC
>JASDQU010100945.1:422448-442856 GCA_032191745.1 Picea mariana | reverse complement strand
TCAATTAATAAATTAACATATATTTATATAACTTCGAAAGTATCTGAAAAATACAGTACACATGTAGTCACATTAATATAATATAAAATAACTGAATAAATGGGTGAATTTTCTTACCTTTCCATCTTTCAAACCATATTCTAAATCAGTTTCCCTCTGTGTAACATTGGCATCTCTGTTACGATGAGCTTCTCTAACCAATTCAGACAGTCGTGGTTTTAAACCAGTCTCTTCTTTCCCATTTAAAAGATCTTTTTCAGTAGTATGATACCTATGGTTCTTAGGAAGAAGGTGCCTATACTCATCAAACACCATCTTTCCTAAACTTTTTTAATGACAATACTTCATCTTAGGGCCACAAAATAGACATGCAAATTTACCCTTTATTTGAAGACCTGCAACAAATGGATTAATGTCAATTATACGATGAGATTATTTAAAAATTAAGCATGCACCATGATAACATTAAAAAATTATATAGTATTAAAGAGCAATATTAGAATGCTACATACCACAAAAATGTGTTAGTCGAGGGGCATCATGAATTGTCCATAAATGTATTCCACGAAATTTAAATTTCTTCTCCCTGATTGGTTTACATATGTCATACATTGTGATGCCAACCCATAACTTTAGTAGCTCGTCGATAAGGGGATCGATATATACATTCATATCTTTAACCTGGTACTTACCTAATTGTTTGAAATTACACATAATTACTATAGGAATGATATCATGTAATATATATAAGTAAATAAATAAACGAAAGATTTATGCAAAAATTGAAACAAATGAAAATGTTGCATTCAAAAAAATAATGTAAACAAATACCTGGAACAATCATCGTCAACATTATGTGCTCCCTCTTTATTGACATCCAAGGAGGAATGTTATTGTTGATAACAAAAATAGGCCACATTGAGTAAATATACCTAAGCTCTATGAATGGATTAACACCATCAGCTACCAATGAAAGCCTAACATTACGAGGTTCATATTTGAAAGCTGTCCATTTTTCCTCAATTTCCATAAATGCAGAACCATCAACGAGCATTCGAAGAACACCATATCCACGTCTTTTACGTGCATGGTAATCCATAAATTGTGCTATGATTTCACACCTAAACAATCGCCGCAAACATGGAATTATGGGAATATGATGAAGAACCTTTCGAGGCACCCTTTTTGTTACTTGATCAGTTCGATATCTATTGATAAGACATTGCAGACATTCTGTTTTCGAAGCATGTTGTCCATAATAAATAATATGGTCATTAGGACATGCATCTATAGTTTGATAATCCATTCCAATGCCTTTCATAATGGAATACAAACCTTGATATGTGCGAGGTAAAATATTTGATGATGGTAACAAAAATTCACCTAACAATCTACAACATAACAAATAACTAGTTAATGTAAGAATATTAATCATAAAAATTGCATTCTTATTTTACACATTAAGTAACACTAAAAACAAATAGAAAAAAATCAACATTTATGTATAATATGAGATGAAACATATTACATACCTTAGGATCTGTGTCATACAAGTGTTCGACAAATTATTCATAACCTTTAATTTCACTAGCAACAATGTAGCGTAGAGAAGATTTTCTCTTGATCCTTCATAAAGTCATTTATTTGCCTTTTCTAATAGAGGTTCATCATAAATACCAGCATTGTCCCCATCCTCATCCGGCTGCGAAAACAAATATTGGATCATTTGACTTGTCCCATCATCTTCTTCCATGGGATCATTAACTTGATTTTTCACATCATCTTCTTCCATGAGATCCTCATTTTCTTGGTCATGATGTTCCCCAGTTTGTACAACATCATTTCTACTAATACTTGGTGCAATATTCTGTGGAAAGTTAGAGGGTAACTCTAGCTTTATAATTACAAACAATCATGCAAAATTAGTGTATACTATAACAAACATTCAAACAATATATATACATATATATAATTCTATATAAAATTAAAAAAATAAAAACAGATAATGAATATATAGCTAATTACTATGGGACGATATTCATTCGATCTACCATCAATGTGCCCATATTTCCTACAATGTTTTGTAGCTGTTTCTATTAAAATTCTTACAGGACGTATGAGGCAACATTTTTTGCAAGAAAAATAACATCTACCATCACCCTTTTCACCCGCTTTACTTTTTCCCCCACCTCTAACTATATTCTGCGACATTCTTCCGCACAACTTCCACACAAAAATACCCTTTCGGAACCGTCGTTGTTATAGCAAGAATGTTGCAACATCTTTAAATCGTCAAATATTTATAGGTCAATTTAGGTCACGGTCGTCGCAATTGCGATGACCGTGACCTAAATATATATATCTTTTTTTTTTACCTATTTATTTGTTATATTTAGGTCACTTTGTCGAAGATGGGAATGGTTATAACGATCAATTCATCACTCTTGCGACGAACATTGACTATATCAATTTAGACTTTGTCAAAATGTATAATAGTCAATATGGATAGTATCAAAAAGTGTAATGGTCAATAGTGAGCATTGCTCTTGCGAAGAAAACACAAGTTTGTCAAAATAGAGACAATAGTCCACCATCTCGATGATCATTGAAAAACAGACGAAAGTTTGGGTTTGTCGATCAATGAATACGAGGTGGATTTAGATCAAAATTGAAAAATTGAACTTTTTCTCTTGAATTTTGCGACGAAAGAGTACTTTCGTCGCAAGTAGTCATCGCAATTTTTTCAATATGTAGTAGTGACACAAGCTGTCTTCTGGAAGGGAGTGGGCCTTGCTCCATGAGGTACAATTCAGTATTATGGTGAGCATCATTTGAATATCTAATCCGTTTGATTATGTTGTATCCTAGATTGCTCTAGATTTCATGATATGTGCTTGGACATTATGCATTTTTTCTTGCTTCACCTTGGTGGTTGACATTGTGCCCTAGTAAGTGGTCTTCTTTGGGAATGGGTTTGCTACTGGGAAATCCCTTAATGAGCCATCGTACCATTCTTGACCATACTTACCACTTTCCATCATTATTCCTCTTAATTTCCTTATCTCTTCGGATTTTAGGGCATATTGACCCAAGAAGGGGTTATCCCTCATTCTATGGGAAGAAGGGGCTAAATTCCTATAGGGGTTGGTGTTGGGTAAAATATAAAATCCTTATATAAACCTTCCAGATGCTTTGCCCAGGGATCACCCAAGAAAGCAATGAAAATCTTATATTTGAATAAAGGGGACCCACAATATAATAAAATGCTTAAAAGGTTAGTTGAAGGATAAGAGGTCTCATCATGAACCAACCTATCACATTCATGGATATCTAGTGGTATGTCGTTGTCATCATTTGGTCACCAAACCAGGGCAATGGCTCTTAGTTGCATCGTTGAGAGAAAGGGGGTCCCATCACGAACCAACCTTCTCATTTCCATTAGGTATTTGTGGGTGACATTGCCACCACCTGGTCACCACATCAGGGCAGTGACCTTCAATCTCTTCTTATGCTATATTGAAAGAAAATATAAAGAAAGAAAGATAAAAGGAAAATGATGGGCTTGGAAAAAGTGCATTGCGGACGAAGGTACCACACACCCTCTACAAAGGCACCCATGAATGAGACATTGTGACCCCTAATATGTCATGAGCCCTATGCCCATTGAGTCTTGACCCCATCCAACTCATACACTTTACATGGCTTAGAGAGGGACCTCTTGGAATCTCTCCTTGACCTAGGGAAAGATCTACCCAATAGGACACCTCCTCAACCCTCCCATACTTAAGTTTGACAAGTCACATAGTGCCTTTGAGCTACTAATTGTTTGATATAGTAATATTTGATGCACATGCTTAGATGGATTATTTATTGATTGGATCCACTTATCCTGGTGTTATGAATTGAGATCCTTGGAGGGTGTGTCCATTTGTCTTTGGAGGACCTAGATGGTGGACAGTTTTGGGAGAACAAGCCTAGCTTGAGATTCCATGGGGATACAAGCCCACAAGTTGGATGTCAGGGGCCCACATGCCAGATGAGAGATATCAAACTTAGAAGGCCTCAAATATGACTTGGACAACATATCCTAGCCCCACATTCCAAACGTTTTTCCTAGGAGAAGAAAAACATCACTTCTAGAGACATGATGTCACCTAGGGGGTTAGGGATTGGCGGTGAGGTGCCATAGATTTACACATGGATGTTTGAGGAGGAGAAGGGTCTTCACCATGTATGAGTTCTTAGATGCTTGACACATGGCCTTTGGAGGCCCATCCACACTTCTCCAACACCAACGACTTCCTCAAAGTGGCAAAACGTCGCCTAAAGGGGTGACATCCTCCTAAATTAGGGTTTAATTTGTGCAAAAGATGAAATTTTAAGTGAATTGTTTAATATTATTTTGTTAAGGGGGAAATATTAGGGTTTTTGACCCCCAATATTGTGTTTTAATCCTTAATTTGTGGACAATCTATGTTAGCTAAATTTTGTATAAATGGAGATCATAAGATCTCATTTTAATCATAACTCTCCTCTTGTGAGAGGATTTGGTATGAATTTTTCAGCCTCCTTAGCTATTTTATCTCTTGTGCACTTGTGTATGGCTATGTTTTTGAATGGTTAATGGAAGAAGTGATGTGCTAGCCTTGGAAGGTTATTTTCTAGCTCGTGTGGTGGATTGTTTTAGCATATCTCTTGATATTGGTATGGTTTTTACTCTCTTGCTATCATTTTATTCAAGTCAAGTATTGTTATGCTAGGAGATAGGTGGGAATTATAAGGGCATACACCTCCTCCATATTATTCTCCATTTTATTTCTTCATCTAATTAATTAAGGGTTTGCTAAGAGAAGTATAAGGGCATACACCCTCTTAGCATAAACCCTGGATTAGAGAAACTTGCCTTGGGGAGTAAAAGGGCTTACACACTCAAGGAGATAGCTTCTCTAAGAACCTTGTGACTCCATTAACCCAATAGTAAAGGCACTAGTCATTGATTTGTTGCATTGGAGAAATCAAATATTGCATTGGGAAACGTGAATTTCGATCATTTTTACTTCTTGCAAAGTGGATTGTTTTCCTTGTGCCTTATGCACCTCACAACCACTAGTTCATCCTCATATAAGGGATACTTATTGATTCTATTACAAAATTTTATCTTCAGCCATTAGGGCTGCAAAAAACCTAACTTACTTGCTTTAATAAATCTCTTACCAACCATTGGTTTTTGCTCAAAGTTTGCACACTTACTCTCCTTGTCCTAGAGCACCTTTTGGCGAAGTTTGAGGGGATTCCACTAGCTGATTTTATTGTTGTAATAAATTTAATTTTATAGCCATAAGGCTTATATAATTTGCTGCAGACGAGTGTTTACAACAACCTTATATTTTGTGCTAGAGTTTTGGTTTTTTCATCTTGAGTTTAGCTAGTCTTTCTCTTGTATTTTCTACTTGATATCTAGAAATTATTGATCAGATTCTAGTATCATTTATTTTCTGATATATAATTTTATCTACTGCTGCAAATTAGGGAAATCAAGCTTAACTTGCTGATCCAACTAGCATATATTGTTGCAAAGTGTCTTTTCTTGTGTCTCGAGCAGATACACTCATCTGGAAAAGCAATATACCTGTGGGGAAGTCATTAATTGACTTGCAAGGCATCTATCCATACCTTTATTTCCATATAGAATTGAATTATAGGGGATTATTTTCCACTTCCCTCCATCCCCGTCTCAATCCCCCTAGGGTCACCGGGATCGCCTCCCTAGAGTGACCTAGTAACCCTTGAAGTGCGGGACCTACATCGAGGTGACATTGGGAGTAGTATTCCCATAGTTGTAGCACTTGTTCCATGGTTGGGTTGGTATTTTCCAAACCTACAACTTGCGCTATAACACACCTAATCCAACTGGCTTATTTTGGAAGTTTTCATGTCAGCACATCTTTCTATAATTCCAGGACTGTTTTGGGGCCCTAAAAAGTATTTTTATGACGTGCTACTGTCAAACTATAGACACAGTCATATTTTGATGGTATAATGTGTAGTTCTCTAAAATACCTTTCCAATGGGCTATCACGTGCCTAAAACAAAGATCGTATGCAAAATTGACAACCTCGAGAAGTTAATGTACTAACTTACCCAAACGGGGCCCACATGAATTTTGTTGTTTCATATCCTAATGTTAGGTTTTTGGATGTCTAGGGTTTTGGAATTCATGTTTATCATAAAAAGGCCCCTTCAGAGCCTCATTGTAATCATCTTCTTGTGAATGAGTGTAGCCATCACATCTCTTATCAGAGATAAAGATGCTACCATTCTAGCGAGTCTTGCACTCTGTATTTTTACAATCTCTTTACAATTATTTCATTGATAGAAATCAAGTATTGTTGTATTTCGCTGTTTATGGAAATTTTCATAAGTATTTCATTGGAATATATTTTCTTTCATTTCGTTTCGAAAATAATCTGGATCAGTGGTATCAGAGCAGGTTTCTCTTGATCATTTTTTAGTGCATGTCCTTGACGAGGACTGAGTATAGCCAATTGGGTCTTGGGATTATCTCTCTTGAGGACAATCACTCTCGCATGCCCAAGAAACCCTCGATGGCAACATAAAAGAAAAATGATGGAGCATAAGATTCTATTAACCTGTTGCTCAAGCAAGCTCTCATGCGACGGAGGGACATAATGATGGAGAATTTTTCATACATCCTTTAATGCTTGCCAATAGTAACAAGTGCATCTTCATCAAGCGACCATTTTGGAGGAACCTCTCCCTTCAAGGTACAAGTTAATTTTTATATTCCCATATTTGAAGGTCAGATAGATGTGGATGCCCTAGAAAAATGGTTAAATCTATTAGAAGGTTATTTCTCTATTCATAATATTTCTGACAAGGAAACAATAATATTCACACTCCTTAAGGTTATCCCCCATGTCAAATATTGGTGGAAAACTTACTGGGAGAAAAGTTCCAGAGAGGAATCTAGAATATATGGGGCCAAGCCCACTTGGGATTTTTTTGTGGATACGGTCAAGGAACAATACTACCTTGTTGATAACTATGAAGACCAATACATGATATGGACCACACTATAGCAAGAGAAGAGCCAAACAATGCCAGAGTTCAAAAATACTTTCCATACCTTGCTCACCAAGCTGGGTATCAAAGACTCCGAGCGACATCTGGTTCTGAAATGTCGTGGGGCTCTGCATAGGTACATCCAAACTAAAATGGATTTCCTAAACATCTCATCATTGGGAGATTCCTATCAATATGCTGTCAAAGTTGAGCAAAAATTTAGGCACCAGAAAAAATGTGAATTCGATTTTGAAATCTACAACAACCAAAGCATGGTAAAGATGACCCTAACCAATAGCCTCTAGAAAACCATTCCAAGACATAGGACAAGAAGGGTAAAGGAAAGATGAATAATGACACTGGGAAGTGTTGTGACTTCCACAAAATCCCCTGGCACAACACAAATGAATGTCGCTCGAAATGGTCATTGGTGGTCGAGGTCAAAGACACAGAGCCGAACCATGATTTAGAATCTGATCTAGAAAATATTGAAAACAAACATATCATCGATGCAGACCCCACTGCTACTGTCACGGCCACAACAATTCAACCAGAAGGACCCCGTTGCATTTCATTGTTGATAATGATATCTAGAAAAACCTCATCTCAGCTAAGGTCGTCAAGCAGTTGGGGTTGGTCAACAACACCACACCCACAACCATACAACATTGGGTGGCTTCACCAGGGACAAGATCTTCGTGTCAGCCAGAAGTGTCGTCTGTCCTATGATATCCATCCCTTCAAGGATGAGGTGGTGTGTGATGTTTCCCCTCTTCATGTATGATGTTGTTTTGGGCCAACCATGTATGTGGAAACATCATGTTGTCTATGAGTCTAGACCTCGTAGTGTCATTATTACTCTGGGAGATCAGCTCTATAGGATACCAGAGGTAGTTCCGACTACTGGTCCACCAAACAATGCTGCAACATAATCTCTCATACTACAAAATTCATCCTCTTCATAGTATATTCAAAGGATGCACAAAATACCACCACAACCATTGTAGCCTCAACACCTTCTATCAAGCAAAAATAGATTGTTGAAGAGAAAGAAGATATTGTTTCTTCACCTACAATGGTGCCTACACCAGGCCCCGTCAAATCCAAAGACAACAAGTTGGTGGAACAGATTCAAACCCACCAGTAACAGATTTGTGACAGTCTTCCACAGACCAAGCAACACAACTTATCCAACAAGGCATGCATTTCACCAAGATTCAGATTTCAAAAACACTTTCCCCTCTTCTCTGGGAACTCAATGCAATGGATACCATTGCTTCCTAAGAGGGGAGGACTGATCCAGGTGGATATTGGTGGCCACCCACCTATTCCAACTGGCTCCTCTTGTCGGTTTTTAGTTCAACATGTTCTTTTGTAATTCTTGTAATTTTCGGTTCTACACTTATGGGGATATTTGAAGCCCTACCCATCTTCTAGGTGGAGACTAGTGGCCATCCACCTAATCCAACTGGCTTATTTTGGAAGTTTTCATGACAACACATCTTTCTATACTTCTAGGGTCATTTTGGGGCCCTAAATTTTTTTTTTTTTATGTTCCATAGTCAAACTATAGATGGAGTTAGAGTTTGATGGCATAATATGTAGTTCTCGAAAATACCTTTCCAATGGGCTATCACAGGCCTAAAACGGAGATCGTATGCAAAAATTACGTCCTCGGAAAGTTAATGTACTAACTTACCCAAACGGGGCCCACGTGAATTTTGGATTTTCATCTCTTATGGTTAGGTTTTTGGATGTCTAGGGTTTTGGCATTCATGTTTATCATAAAAAGGCCTTCAGAGCCTCATTGTAATCATATTCTTGCGAATGAGCGTAGCAGTCACATCACTTCTAAGAGATAAATATGCCACCATTCTAATGAGTCTTGCACTCTGTATTTTTACAATCTCTTTACAATTCTTTCATTAATAGAAATCAAGTATTATTGTATTTATATGTTTCTGAAATTTTCATGAGTATTTCATTTGAATATCTTTGCTTTAATTTCTTTTCGAAAATAATCTGGATCAACCATGGAGAAATGATTGTTCACAACACTAGAAAAGTGTTACTCTTGTTCTTGTTATTGTCATTGTTTTTGTTCCGGGCAGGTCACAAGTGATAGCTCTTAAAGAGAGCTATTGTGATGGTTTCATATAGCAATAGATTAGATGGTCTCTAGTTTGAGATATAGAGTAGACTTTCCAAGAATGGAATTGTGGACATGACAATATACTTCCATATACTGAAGGATAAGAGAAAAAAGTTAGAACCTAATGAAAAGAAGGGTAATTTTGTGGGATACAAAGTGTCTCACAAAGAGGAGTAGGAGGATCTGAAGGATGACCATACATATCCCTCTAGTTTAGTTTCTCATCCTTAAAACTATCAGGAGGAGCCAACAGGGACAATGGATCTATCTAGAAATGTTGCAGTGACCAGGAAGAGGCCAGCTTGTATTCGTGACACTTTACAAGATGCAAAGAAGCATACATCTCCCAATGATACTTTTAGGGAGAAAAAATGACCTCAAAGTTTCTAGAGTTATATGGCATTGATCAGTTACATCATTGATTCCAAACCTTCCAGTTATGAGGAGGAGTAGGTGTCTCCACCAGCGGTGAGGAAGATAGCCCCACCAAGTAGCAGAGTTTAGAGGGAGTCATCCCTTAGGATCCAGTAGGGAGGAGAAACCTCCCAAGACAATTCATAGGAGATAAGACTTCAAAGGAAATCAACATATACAGAGGGAGTAGATGGCTACCGAGATTGTACAGACTTAGAGGGAGTTAAGTTTCATAGGGATCATGCAGACTTAAAGTGAGCCTGATCTCAAAGAGAGGTAGTTGGATTAGAGGGAGAGTCAATAATTTAGAGGGAGTTCCCCCTCAAGTGCAGGTGGAAGAGAGACATCTTCCAAGAATGACAAAAAGATGTCATGAGTTGAGGAGGCCAGATAGAAGATTCAGAAACAAGAGGCTTCTGGGAGATGTGAGACCTCCTGGGAGGATTCCCTTGTTTCAGTAGATTTTTCTTCAGTGATAGAGGGAGTTGACCTCAAAGTTCGAGGTGGAGGATCTTGGACATATGTATTATTTCTTGGTATTAGAGGTGTGATAGAGATCGTATGAGATCTTCTTGAGCCATGGGATACTGATGAGGTTTGATATGATGGACTACAAGTCCATGGATACACCTATGGAGACAAATATGAAGAATTTGAGTGATTCTGCTTCAGATTCAGATTTGGTGGATCCCATGATGTACATGTAGTGGATTGGATCCTTGATGTACCTAGTTAATATCAGGCTAGATATTTTCTTTACAAAGAGCACCTTGAGCCAGTATTTGGTTGAAGTCATGATAGTTCCATTGGGTTGCAATTAAGCATGTTTTGAGGTACCGACATGATACAGTTGGATATGGTTTATCTCAGATGGTTACGTGAGGCTACAAGTATATACATATTCTGATTAGGTAGGGAGTGCAGTAGAAATATTGAGCAACTCAGGGTGCTACTTCAACTTGGGATTAGTTACGATTTCTGGGATAATCTAGAAGCAGGCTACTGTAGCACTTAGTATAGCAAAGATGGAGTATATCACACCTAGTGTCGCAAGTAGTGAAGCAACGTGGATTCATAATATTATTGCAGGACTTCATCCGAGACATAGTAGAGAAGCGAACAGTGAAGCTCCAGTACATATCCACAGATGATAATATTGTGGACATTCTCACCATGCCTATGTCCAAGGCGATAGACATATGAGTAACATCGGGTAGACATTCTCCCAGAATGGACATGCTAACTTGGCTAAGGAGAATGGCCTAGGTGTAGTCTTTCTCCTTGGTCATGCTGACTTGACAAGGAGTGATAAAAACTCGAGGTTCTCTAGATACAATCTTGGTGTGATGCTTAATGTCTCCCTCGCTAAGAGGGAGTGTTCATGTTTTGGGAAGCATCAGGAAAACATTCTCCTCATATTGGCCATGTGACTTGGCTAAGGAGAATGGACTAGGCGTAGTCTTTATCCTTGATCATGTGACTTGACAAGGACCAACAAAGACTCGAGGTACATATGCATCAGACATACATTCTCCTGAGATGGCCATGTGACTTGGACAAGGAGAATGGCCCATGGCATTGATGTTCTCCATGTATTAGCATTGGAAATACATTCTCATCAGATGGCCATATGACTTGGCTGAGGAGAATGGCCCAAGTATAGTCTCTATCCTTGATCATGTGAATTGAAAAGTATTGAAAGAGACTCAAGGTGCTATGTGGGAGAAGTATACATCAACTGGGTGCATGCCACAAAAGATTACACCAACCATGCTCAAGGACAACCTTTCTATGAAAGAAGAAATCAAAGAAGTACAAGAAGACCCATATGACCATTAAAGAATCCCCAGGAAGCAGTTGAAGACTCAAGAAGAGAAGCCACCCTCCAAAATTAAAAGACATAAAAAAAAAAGTGAAATTGAAGGCCCAGGAAGAGAATTCAATGCCACATAAAAAAGACATGCACTTGGACAAGTATAAATAAAGGTAGAGTGATTTCATTTGGACATACATAACTCTTCTCTTCAAGTGTGAACTAGCCAGTTGTCAGTTCCAGTGGTGATATTTTCACTATCTCTTGGAGTCCTTGTTATCCTGGTGAATGTGCCACACTTGGAGAGGCACTAGACTTGGAGAAGCTCTCTCTTGGCTATATCTTGGCTATTCTATTGAGACGCTAGCTCTTGGAGGCACTAGGATTGGGGAAGAAATTCTCAATATGGTATTTTGATCTATTGATGGTGATGTACTGGTAATATCTTGGACTGAATTATTTTATAAGAAAGGTTGTTGGGTTTTCTCCCAAGGTTAGGTTTCCCATGATAAATTCTTGTGCTCTTGTGTCTACTGTGCATGGTTAATATTTCTAGATCTTGTTATTTTCACTACATTGTTATAGTTGATATTTTCAGTGTATAGTTATTGTATCATAACTGTGGCATGAAAGGAAATTTTGTATTGAAATCATAAGGAAATAACTGTCAGATTTGAAAATCTAAAAATTCAACAACTAGCACGAAGCAAATTTTCCACTTATGCCTTGATAACAGTTGCATTCTTAGGATTAATTAACTATAGTTTTCGCTGAACAAGATTAACATAACCATATGTTTTAATCTCATGTTCAACAATCTAGGGATCTATGCCATGGATTTCTTCGTATGACCAAGTGAAAACATTGCAAAATTCTTTGAAAAGAGCAATATCAAGTTTAATTTATTTAGGAGAACAATATGCGCCAATAAATATATTTTTGACAATGTCAAGTTTCACAGAGATTTCAATGAGTATTTTTTCGAAATGTTTTCCAAGTTATCCTCCTCATGAAAATCATGCATGAGGATAGGGCATTGCACCAATCAATATCTTCTAGGAAAACAAGGCTTTGAGAGCCAACCTCCATTTTTTCCGATTCATGAAGAAAAAATGATCGATGATGCATATCTTCCTAAGGTAGTTCCAACTCTATCATTGTTTTTAAGATAGCCTAATTGGAAGTAATAACAACATCTAAGAAGTCATGAGAACTGGGAGGGTTGACATCCCAAAAAGGTGAAGTGAACTGATCATACTCCACCCAGGGATAGATATTTTGATCGAGATATATAAAGGCCAATTTAATAGCTTGATAAGCAATTTAAGCTACAATCAAAGGCATACATGACCCTAAATATCCAACCTCAGAGGGATGGGGCACCACTCACCAATATTTTTCAACAACAGGAAAGTCAAAGTGGACTGGGTGCAAATGAATGAAATCTATAAATGAAGGTGATGTAGAGAATAGGTCAAGTGCATTAGTGGTTACATATTATATTGCATAGACAGGGATGAGTCCATGTAACATACAAGGGGAGGGAGGGTGAAGGTACCCATAAAATATGAATCCTTAAACACCCCTGCACCAATACTATCAAATGTGTCCTAGGAATCATTAATGAATGAAATGTTAATTTCAATGTCAGTTTTGGAGTCAAGTGTGCAATAGGTTAACTAGTCAATGGTAACCACCTTTCCTTGATGAGGAAAGTGAATCACTATGGAAACTGAAGAAACAATCACTATCATTCCATATGACTAAATGTACCATAGTAAAATATTATAATCAAGAGGAATGCCAACAACTTTTACTTCAATCAAAATAGTCTTACCACTCAACTCAATGAGAAAGGAAGTGATGATTCAACGAGGTTTAAAAGAGAGGCCATTAAATTATTTCAACATTGTGGATGATGAAACAAGCTTAAGAGAACCTAAATCGCTCCAATAGGATAAACACATGACATAGGTTGAGGATTCTTCATCAACAACACCTCAAAAGATGTTGATTTCACATGATGAAACTTCAATTTGAAAAACAATTTGGTGAAGAATCCTAGGCTTAGCCTAGTCAAGATTGAAAGTAATAAAATGAGGTTTCTAAAGGATATATGCCACCAATAATAGTCAACAATTATTTACACTGCATTGGGTAGCTCTGAAGGACTTCTATAATAGACACAATGCATGTTTCCTAAGATAAATCTTCCACAATGTTGTACTTTTGGGAAACTCGGGTATTGGGATTATGCACAAACATTCTTAACACGCCTTTCAAGGGTCAAGGAATTGTATCATTAGATGATTTCTCTATGTGAAAAAATACACTGGGTTGTGACAAAGATGGTTCTTTTTTAGTGAATTAATTCTTAGGATCATCATAATTATGAATTATGAGCTCCGACTTCTATGAGAACATCGTGTTCACTCATATAAACAATGGAATTCGAGGTAAAAGATTATAAGAAACCATTTGTTGTTGCTACAGAGGGAAATGATTAATTAATATGATGGGTTTCTATTGAGCTCCTAGTTAAGCCATATATCAATGAATCTCCTCCATTTGAGGACACTAAGGAGTAAGAAGGTCTCCAATGCAAATTTTACAAGGAAATTTAAGCTTTTTATTCTCCTTAGTATCCCCAATACCATTGTTTGGATTTAGGATAGCCCCTTACTTAGGATTGGAATGTTTCTTTTTATTATTATTATTTTTACCACCATGTTCTAGGTTATCCTATGAATTCAATGACTAAACCGAATCAACATTAGAGGTATGGGCAAGGATTGGGGAATTTGGAAAAATGAGCACAATTGTAGGTAGATTGTGATACATGGAAATTTTTCCCATTTATTCCATCAAATATCCAATAGTGGCATGATTAGCAAACCTAATCACACCATCAACATGTCATCCCATAGTAGGTTTCAAGGGGTTGGTTGACAATCGAGGTGCATGAGGTATCAACTCATATAACATGTCAAACTAGGATCAAATAAAGTCCAGTTATTATGCTCACATAATAAATTTTTCCTTGATGAGGGCCCGTAACATAGCAACATCTTTGGTAATGTTGGGAAGTAAAGACTTCACGAACCAATCTGCCAGAAATTGATACATGATTTCAACTTAGATGAGTTGACGCCTCTATCACCATTCATAAATGTGGCCATAAATGTGCATGGAGGTACTCTAATGTAGTGACGTCAAGAGTTCAATTCCAGTTTCATAGCAAATACGAAATTGAAAGTGTGTCAAAAAATCCATAGCCAACAATGAAAAATCATGAAAAGAAGCACAAGGCAACTCAATGTACAACTTGGTTTCACTCCCCATCAAGGTTCTTTGGAAAATACAAAATCAAACAATATATTCCACCAAGGATTTGGATGAACAACGGAAGTGAAAAGTCATCACATTCATAGAAGGATCTTTACCAAATTTTTCGTCAAACTATGGGATGTATCAAGGTAACTTAATAGGGAATGATAAACCATAAAGGATGATGGTGGATGGGATATTTTTTCAACCATGATAGGTTGGGTAAATTCAAGGTTGCAAAAAATGGTAACCAAGTATTAGAAATTGAGTTGTGATGGCTAAAGGAAGGGTCTTACGACTTGTTATGTGTCATACTATCACCAACACCAGTGCCTCTCGGGACATTGTTTCCCCTAAAACATGAGTAGTAATGGTTGAAGGGATAACATTCAGAAGAATATTCCAACCAAAAGGAAAACATATGTTTGGGATTGTTGAGATATCAATGGATATGATGGAGATAGGTGTATACTTGTTCTTGTTACTAAATCCATAGGTGTGCCCTCTATCAAAAGAGAAGTTGGAATTGGGAAACTAGGTGATTACTATAGGCATACTAAAAGTAGGTAAAACTTGGGAATAAACACTTGGGTTGACAGGTGACATCCCCCAAATAGCGACATCATATGTTTGAGGTACATGGATAGAAGGACTTATCCCACTGACTAGTGGTAAGGAGAGGCCACCTAAGTCTCCTCTTGACATGTTAGGAACAATGGGAGTGGATCTTCCTGCACTAAATGAAACAATACCACCTGATATCATAGATAAGATGTGTAAGAAAGAAAAAGGACCACTCAAATGAGGTTCACCCACTTTAACAAGTAAAGGGTCATTATGATTTGTTAAAGGAGGATTGAGATCAACTAGATGATTTTCATCAAGGAATTCAATATCTAGTGGGGAAACTCCTTTGAAGCTAGAGTAAAAACCTCTTTGGTTGTGTCAGTGTGTGTGTTTCCCTCTAAAGCATCAAGGATGGTCTTAGGAATGGACAATCACCTTTGAATTACTAGAAGTTCCTCAATATTAGGAGGAGAGCCTCACTACCTCCTAAAGTGGTGAGTAGGATAGTTATCCACGATGAAATATTCTATGGTCGAAAAAAGAGTTTCCATTAAGTTAATAATTCAACATGTGTCTAACTAGACACAAATAAACACAGAGAACACCCTAAAAATATATAAGAAACAACAAACAAGAAATCTTTGAGAACAAGGCCTTTCAAAGACTAGTCTAGGAGAATGAGGGGCCAAAACTAACCAACCAAGGTGTGAGAAACAATTATAGTAACTCTCAAGAAAAAATCACCCAAGGTGAAAGTACCCTCATGAATATAGACACCCTTCAAGGGAGATAAGGTAAATGTTATGTGTCTATCTTAGGTACCTCAAGTACTTCCCACTTATAGTGACCCATATGCAATCTTAGGAAAATAAACTATGGTTACCACTTCAAAATTGGCAATTGGGTGGAACAGTTGTGGGTCAGGTGTCTACTTATGGGTAGGGAATACAATACTAAGTCCTCAACCCAAAATTCTGAAAAAAAAAATGGTGTCACTTTGAGGACTTGCCACTTCTACTAAAGCCCTTGTATACACATATCCCAATAAACAAGAAAGAGGGGATAAACTCTATACTTCCTTAGGTTGACATATGATTTAGATGTGCTTTCCCAACAAATCATCTTTCCTTCTAATGGATCTTATCCTCTTTAATCAATTCCTAGTTGTTCTTCTGTGGCCTTGGAGAATTTACTATCCAATTCCACAATAAGGCCCTGGTACCTAGACTATGTGTATTTTCTATAAAAGAAAGTCTAGTTACTTTTACGTCATGTTTATTTTAAATTTTGTTTGTTACTTAAGGGACATGAATTGAAAATTCTATGGTGTTCTAGACTCAAATTTATGCTAATTATTAATAAATAAGTAATAATGTAAGATGCACTTTTAGCTTTTCTTTCAATGAAGGAACATCGATTTTGAAAAGGAAGACAAATTAAGAAACATCAATTTTGAAAAGGAAGACAAATTTCCTTTTAAATTTCAAATTTAACGTACAAAAGTACCATTAAAATATATCCAACCATGTTATTTCAAAACCAATCAAATATTAACATGCACACTAATTTTTATTTATTTATTTTTTTTTTTTGCAGGGGGGTGGGTGCTGGGAATTCATTCAACAATGCCCGAAAAGGAAAAAAAAACCATGTAATTGTTTTAAATTTTTCTATTTTTGAATTATTCATATACATATAAAATAACCTACATGCATATGCCATGAATGAATAAGTTTTCTACTTTTCAAGAAGTTAGTAGAACAAAAGATGAACATTTCAGCCTAAATTATTTTTTGTGTCACCTATAGGAAGCATGGTTGCGACTTTGTATGTAACAAAATGTGGCCAAAGGATACAACAATGAATTTTATAAACAAACTCACGGTTGGTCATGACTGTCACTAATAATAGACATGAGTGTAAGGTAAAACCAACAAAAAATATCACTAGATAACCTATAAACAAAGCTAGGTTTTTGTACATGCACCTAATATTTTTTTGAAAATAATGCAGATTCGATTGAAGCTTCCTAAACAGGAAAACTAAGCATAATCATCCAAAAATGAACAAGATATTTCAAAATAATATCCCCAATGGAGTCATCAATTCTGTTGTAAGATATTTCACTTCTTATGGTCTAAGTAGGTTCCTTTGTGAATGGGTTAGGTTCATCAATAGACATAAGGATACATCCCTATCTAAATTTCTCTAGGGCTAGCATGCATATTAAAAACAAATGGAAAATAGTGAGAGAAGAACCTAATTACATGTCATTTTTCCTTAGATTTGGCATGAGCTCCAATTTCTCCTATTACAACTCCAATTTTTCATCAATAGATCTACAAACAAGGAAAAAAAATGAACCTTCCTCATTCTTCATTTGCCACAATCAATAATATAAGTTGACATACGTACAAAAATACTAATTTAATATTTATGAAATTAAGTCTCTGATAAATACCTCATTCAAATATGCTTAATAACCAATGAAATACATATATTATTTGGGGGAAATAATATATATCTATATATTTAATAATGAAGTAGTGACAAGTTTGATACCTAATTATCTATGTAATACTCCTTATCCAAATTCCAAGTCCTCTCCTTAGCCACACACATTTATTCGTTTGCTAATACGATATCGGAAATCACTGCAATGAAGTATCCAATTGAATGGCTGATTGAACTTCACTCAATCTCTAGTATCTACCATGAGAAATAATGCCTAGCTCTCTCTTAGCAAAGGTCTACTTATGACTAAATATTTCTCTAGCATAACGACTCTTTCACTTGACTCTCTTCCTTCTTGCATTGTGTCTTGTATTTATAGATATGGAGGTGATAATATGAAAGATGCATGGATTGCATATCATGCATGTGTGAGCCATGCATAGTCTCAACCCACAACTTTTAGTTTTTAAATTTCCTCATGTTTTTTTTTTTAAGGAATATTGAGGTGGCTACATGTTTACCTTATAATCTTGTGGCCAATCACATATATCCTTAAGGAAAAGTGTGGCCAATCTCGATTGTCAATAGGAACAACCGCGATGTATGTGTCATTTTAAGGGAAACATCCATGCTTAATTGTCACACTTTGGCATAAGGATGTATATTGGTTTAACTAAACTTTATTTGTTCCAGGGTGCCAAATATATGTATAGAAATTGCCCTTCCTTCAATATCTTTTATCTAGAAGTGGGGTAGAAATATAGATCATTTAACATTTCAATACTTTCTCCATGTTCTATGTCACCCATTACATACCTTCAAAAATATATACTTCCATAAGAAGTATAAACTTAAATCCTAGGGTGGTAGGATTTCACAATGCTAGAATGTAGACTATCAAGTGTCCATGCATTCTTCCTCATGCTAAAAGAGAATTGGTTAAACATGTTATCATCAATATAATCATGAGTGTGACCAACATGTAGGAAGTCTGCCTTCACTTTACAAAATACCCCAAATTGAACAAGAAATGAAATGTATGCAAGAACAAATTGATTTTTATTTTCTCACCCTTTGTTGTCCAATTGCACATATATAAATTATGGCATGGAACATATCCAATTCATAACATATGATGAATTAATGTGCATGTTATATTTGGACCATTTCTTGATAGAAAAATATTAGGAAGCAACATCTTATCAAACATTGTGCAACTCACTATGTGAACCTATACACTTTTATCTTCCTTCGTATTTTTAAGAACAACAACCATATGATGGAGTAATTCTTCTTTTGGTCCATACCATATATTATCAAACCTAAACATTTCTCAAAACTCATATAACATTGAACTTTTTATTCTTTGCTAGTTTTTGTCACCCATATCCTTACTACTCTTAGTGTTATTGAAGCTCAACAACAATTATTTATGTGTGGTATGATCATAATGTGTAATAATAACAATGAAAATTATTTTATTCAATTTACTATATATGCATTCATTTACTCCTTTCATTTCTTACAGTAGACTTTTTCCTTTCTTTCAAATTAGATCAAATTGCACAAATTCTCATTCTCACTTTCTTTGTTATTCCTTGTTATCTTTAAATTTTTGTATCAAGTGACTCATGTCTTGTAAAATATGAATATAACAAACATTATGCTTCATAACTTATCATTTCTTATTATAAAAAGTGTAATCTTATTTACTTGAAAAGTTGTTGGAGAAGTGAATAATATCCTTATTTGATAAATACTCTTCATAGTTTTGAAATAACTCATCCCTCCATCTCAACTCAAATGCTAAAAGTAACATGTTTCTTTTTGTGCTCATAAATGTAAACCCTGTGTATTTTTTTTTATTCATATACTCTTTTCAATCTGCAATTACCCATTGAAACCAGTAATTGAAATTCCCTTTCTACAAATTTTAATGTCATCAACATGAAACATATATTAACTCCCTTATCATATCTTTATCTTCCTATATGAAAAACATATTCATTATGTTCATGTTTTTCTTGTATGATTTTCCCCTTTGAATACAACATATATTAGAAAAAATGAAAATAAAATATGCATGCAATATTTAAACAGACTTCTAACCTAAATAATTCATATTTGACTTTTTAATCCCCTCATTCTATATAAGAATTTGTAACTACTCCAATGTCCAAAGAATTAAACATCTCAAAACATTGGTTACTCTTCTTCATTGAGTTGATACCTCACATTTGTGATGGAAACAATTCAATAGAGACCATAAATTACTATATCATTCATCATGGCATCTAGAATCGCGTCATCTTCATAGCTAGACATTCTCTTCACTTTACAAATGGACAAGTATTTTCTCCATTGTCAATGGGTATACCCAATGCACTGTTAACACAAATTTCAATATATTATCGAATATAATGTCAATAATAAAATATAATAATTATCCATGGTTTTTGGAAATAGAAAAAATAGGATTACAATATAGATCCAAAAAAGCATATGAAACTTGTTTAAAGTTTATAGGATTTGCCAGAGTTGTAGGATGGAAAAAAGACAATATTTATTTGTTGGGCTTTGTTATAACTCAATCTAGCA
>JASDQU010100945.1:403558-414489 GCA_032191745.1 Picea mariana | reverse complement strand
GACTGCACCAACTAACTCGCCTCAGCCCAAACGCATCTATCCTCTGGATTGGAATTTCAAAATTCGAAGTTTGAAAAATTAGGGTTTCCTCATAAAACCCTAAGTTGCAGTTGCAGTTGCAGTCTCAGAACCAGTTTCAGTTGCAGTACCAGTTGCAGTTGCAGCCGTAGAACCAGTTGCAATCACTCTTGAAGTTTTTGGTAATGATTACCGCTGCTACTAGATGGAGCCACTACCTGCAAATGCTATCCGAGGTATGTACTCACATATGGTTAATGGTTAAACCCTAAAGAGTATTTGGAGGAGAAGGGATCTTTTTCCATAGATCCAAAAGGATCTCAAGATCCAACACATTCAGAGGAATGATGCAACCTAGGTGTGATTATTCTAATATGCATCTATTTGTTATGAAATTATCTTGATCAATGTTACATGTTGAAGCTATGATCAAATCATTAGAAGGATTAAAAGTTGATTATAGAGCTTATCCTCTAACCTAACCTTTTGTCAAGATAGCATATTGTCTTAGTACAACAGACAGGTTGAAGAAAGTACTCGTCACTTGAGTGAAAGAGACCTAGAAGAAAAGCAAGCACTCACTCTTGAGGACAAGGCTCCAGGTTTGATTAATCAAGATTCAAAGGTACACATGAAAAGCTAATGACTTTAGTTGAGATAGCAATCGTCATAAAGTATTATACTTGATAGCATGTGAGAATATAGATGTAAATACTTTGCCTGATATGACTAACACCTTCTCAAGGAGAAACCTCATGTGTTAGTTCCAGGTTACCATGGAAGAATGCTTGGTCACAACACTATGAGAGTGTTGACCTCATTTCGTAATGTATTCCTTACCTTTAATCTTTACTTCAGATAAATTATAAGTGATATCTCTAAAGGAGCTACTATGATGATTGTTCGTGCTATTGCTTTATATTATCAAGAAGGATATTATTCTTGCTTGTTGTTTTGTTGACCTTGCTCTAGGTCACATGAGGAAGCTATAGTGAAGGTTGCAGAAGGCAACATGCTAAAGGAGAGATCATAAATGATGCAATCATCAGTGGAAAAGAAGAAGGTGGGTCACTCAGAAGCTGCCATGACCCACGCTATTGAAGAATTCATGTGAACTCTAGAAGATTAGCTCACATCAACTACAAGGCGCTACCATACATATGCAAAGCTGTCACAGGTTTACCAGAACTCAAAGGTGACCATGAAGGCGTATGCGATGGATGTGCACAAGGGAAGAATGTCAAGAACCCGTTTCCCAAGAGGGACAACAAGGCAGAAGGAGTCCTAGAACTCATTCATTCAGATGTATGTGGCCCAATGCCATCATCCTCCATTAATGGGTATGTATACTATGTATCATTCATTAATGATTATTCTCGTAAAAAGACCTGGATATATTTGAAGTATTCAACAAGATCAAGGAATTCAAAGCCTTGATAAGAGAACCTTTCTGTAAGGAAGATTAAGATACTCAGGTCAGATAATGGAGGAGAATATACCTCAAAAGAGCTCATGAACTTCTGCAAAGATGTTGGGATCAAGATCCCCAACAAAACGGTGTAGCTGAACGGAAGAACATAACCATGCTGGAAGATGTGAAGATCAAGATCTTCTTATGTGTTTATGGGCAGAAGCAGCAATGACAGTTGTTTATGTGCAGAACCGATTGCCCCATAGTGCACTTGGGCTCAAGACACCAGAAGAGATGTTCATCGGAAATAAGCTAGAGGTAAGCCATCTCAAAATATTTGGCTGTCCAGTGTTTATTCGTATACCGAAAGAGAAAAGAAACAAGCTGGAACCCTTCAGGAAAGAAGGGAATATTTGTGGGGTCTCCAAGGCCTTCAGAATCTACATACCTGGTCACCACCACATTGAGATCAGCAGGGACGTGACCATTGATGAAGAAGCAACACTTAAGAAATCAAGAAGATGCTAGCTTGAAGAAGTATATGAAGAGGAACCTGTAAATCCCAGGATTGCAGAATCAATGAGGGAGGTTCCCAGAGCTGCAGAACCAATGAGGGAAGTCGTAACTTCCCTTGANCATAAAAGAAAGCCTGCTTGGGCAAGAGAGCTTATTCAATATGGAGAGAAGTATGGTGTTCCAGAAGGAACCTCGAGACAGGTGAAAAGACCAAAGCCATTCTCCAGTTACACGGCTTTGATATGTGTTCTCCCAGATGAAGAACCTACCTGCTCTGAAGAAGCCATTCAGAGAAAAGAATGGGCAGATGCCATGACAGAGGAATACCAATCCATAATGAAGAATGAAGTATGGGAAATAGTTCCCAGATCAAAGAATAAAGATGGGGTATCCTACAGATGGCTCTTCAAAATAAAACATGTTGTTGATGGAAATATTGAGAAGTATAAAGCAAGATTTGTCACTCGTGGCTTTTTCCCAGAAGGAAGGCATTGATTGTGAAGAGACATTCGCTCTTGTGGCCAGATACACTTCGATCAGGACCATTATAGCCCTTGCAACTAAGATGAAGTGGAATTTGTACCATATGGATGCGAAGACAGCTTTCCTAAATGGTGTTATCGAAAAGGAAGTGTATATAGAGCAACCCCAAGGATTTGAGGTTCAAGACAGGAAGTCTCATGTCTGCCGATTGAAGAAAGCCTTATACGGATTGAAGCAAGCTCCCAAAGCTTGGTATGGCTGTATAGACAGCTTCTTGACGAGCTTAGGCTTTACCAAGAGTAAAGCAGACTCAAATATCTACTTCAAAATTATGGATAATGAACCAGTAATATTACTACTGTATGTGGATGACTTATTCTTAACTAGAGAAGAAAAGTTCATCACTGAATGTAAACAGAGACTTGCCGCAGAATTTGAAATGAAAGACCTTGGTCTAATGCATTACTTCTTAGTCCTTAAGGTATGGCAGAGTCTAGAAAGAATCTTCCTTAACCAAGGGAAGTACATAGTCGAAATCTTAAAGAGATTCGACATGCTAGAATGCAAGTCCATGAATACTCCCATGGAAGCAAAGCTGAAGCTGCTGGTCGATACTTCGTCAGATTTGATAGATGCCACACTGTACAGACAGATTATTGGATCACTGATGTACCTGACGAACACCAAACCAGACATCTGTTTTGCAGTGAACACCTTGAGTCAGTTTCTGGTAGAGCCCAGACGTGTTCACCTAGTGGCTGCAAAACATGTGATGAGGTACCTTAAAGGTACAATGGATTATGGTCTCAGCTGTGATGGAGATCATGACTTCGCATTGAGTGGATATACTGATGCAGATTGGGCAGGAAGCGTTGCTGACAGAAAAAGCACTTCTGGATGTTGTTTTAGTTTGGGATTAGCCATGATCTCGTGGCAGAGTAGGAAGCAATCCAGTATTGCTCTCAGCACAAGGGAAGCAGAGTACATTGTCGCATATTCTGCTAGCTGCGAAGCTATATGACTTCAAAAGTTGCTGACAGGACTATTTGATTTGGAGACGAGAGAAACCGCGATTCTATGTGACAATCAAAGCTGCATAAAGATGACAGAAAATCTTGTATTCCATGACAGGTCAAAGAACATAGAGATCCGCTATCGTTTCATCCACGACATGGTATAGAGAGGAGCCCTGAAGCTTCAGTACATTAGCACGAATGAACAGGTTGTTGATGTGTTGATTAAGCCTTTGTCTCATGTAAAGTTTGAACATTTTCGAGTTAAGCTTGGTATAGTCCGAAAGGACCCTCCCTGAAAGGGGGAGTATATTTATTCCTTGCTTCTGACCTCGCTGTTAGACGTAAAGAAAGATGAGTCATGCTTCTGACCTCGCTGTTAGACGTAAAGCATGACGTTGTGTGATCCTTGCTTCTGACCTTGCTGTTAGACGTAAAGCAAGATAAGTCATGCTTCTGACCTCACTGTTAGATGTAAAGCATGACGCCGTGTGATCCTTACTTCTGACCTTGTTGTTAGACGTAAAGCAAGATGAGTCATGCTTCTGACCTCACTGTTAGACATAAAGCATGACACTGTGTGATCCTTGCTTCTGACCTCACTGTTAGACGTAAAGCACGACGACGTTGATTCCTTGCTCCTGACCTAGTTGTTAGACGTAAAGAAAGATGATTCCTCGCTTCTGACCTCGTTGTTAGACGTAAAGCGAGATGTTGATGTGTTCCTTGCTTCTAACCTCGTTGTTAGACGTAAAGCAAGATGAGTCATGCTTCTGACCTAGTTGTTAGATGTAAAGCACGACGTTGTGATTCCTCGCTTCTGACCTAGTTGTTAGACGTAAAGCGAGATGATGATATTCCTTGCTTATGACCTAGTTGTTAGACGTAAATCAAGATGTGACTGACACTGAGCTACCAGCTTAACAACTATGACATTGAGCCAGTGTAGTACTGTGATGTGCCAGCCTAGTGCTATGATGAGGTATCATTTTTCACTGATACATATTTGATGTAGATGATGATAGCATTCTTTCGAGAATGATGATGTTGCCAATGAAGAAAACTTTCGATGACTCGTAAATATGCTAGCCAATGTTTCAAGATGATATTGACGATACTGTCCTCCAGATGCCACTGATGATGCAGACCCCTCTCACCTGATGCTGATAAAGAATACCCTTCTTGTTAAGGGGGAGTGTTGAAATAATGTAACTATGAAGAGCATTCTTATTATTATTGGATTAAATCCCCATTACGGATTAATCATGTCATTATTATTATTATTGTTATTGGATTAATCCCCATTGTGGATTAATCATGTCGGTAATTGTATAAGGACCAAATCCCCTTTTGCGGATTGGTCATTGGACAATTATAAAGGGCAGAATAAGAAGTCGGCCCCAGTAGTTATTATGGAAGACCCAGAATTAATTAAAGGTGGGTTTACCCACCCAGAGTGAGAGGTCGGCCCTGCCAGTGGTGAACTTTCACACGTGCCAGTTTTGTATATATAGGAGGCTAGCGCCTCACTTCTAACATACAACTCACTTACTCATTATCTTATGAGGCAAGCTGCAATTACCAATTGGAGAGAGGAGAAGAAGAGTGGCTCATCTCTCGGAGAGGACTATCTGTATTGGTTTGAGTTATCTCTTGAACATTGTATAAGCTATTTATGATAAGGAAGTTTTTGCTGGGTTTTGTTCCCCTAGAGGGTTTCCCAGGATAAATGTTGTGTCTCTTGTGAATGTGTATTTCTCAGTGATCTTGTTCTTATGATGCTCTTATCTATTGAAATGCAAAGAACTATAATAATGGCATAAACATTAACATCAATATGTATCAGTAAAAATGATACCTCATCACAGCACTAGGCTGGCACATCATAGTACTACACTGAATCAATGTCATAGCTATTAAGCTGGTAGCTCAGTGTCAGTCACATCTTCCTTTACATCTAATAATGAGGTCAAAAGCAAGGTATACATCATCTTTCTTTACGTCTAACAACTGGGTCAGAAGCAAGGAATCATCTTGCTTTACATCTAACAACTAGGTCAGAAGCAATGAGCACATCATCATCTTGCTTTACGTCTAACAATGAGGTCAGAAGCAAGGAATCATCTTACTTTACATCTAACAACTAGGTCAGAAGCAAGGAACACACAACGTCATGCTTTACATCTAACAGCGAGGTCAGAAGCAATGACTCATCTTGCTTTACGTCTAACAACGAGGTCAGAAGCAAGGAACACACAACGTCATGCTTTACGTCTAACAGCGAGGTCAGAAGAAATGACTCATCTTGCTTTACGTCTAACAACGAGGTCAGAAGTAAGGAACACACAACATCATGCTTTACATCTAACATCGAGGTTAGAAGCAATGACTCATCTTGCTTTACGTCTAACAATGAGGTTAGAAGCAAGGAACACACAACGTCATGCTTTACGTCTAACAACGAGGTCAGAAGCAATGACTCATCTTGCTTTATGTATAATAGCGAGGTCATAAGAAAGGAATAAATATATATACTCCCCCTTTCAGGGAGGGTCCTTTCAGACTATACCAAGCTTATCTCAAAAGTGTTCAAACTTTACACGAGATAGAGGTTTGGTCAACATGTCAGCAACCTGTTCATCCATGCTAATGTACTGGAGCTTCAAGGCTCCTCTCTGTACCATGTCGCAGATGAAATGATAGCATATTTCTATGTGCTTCAACCTATCGTGGAATACAAGATTCTCTGTCATCTTTATGCAGCTCTAGTTGTCACATAGAATCATGGTTGCTCTCATCTCCAAGTCAAATAGGCTAGTTAGCAACTTTCGAAGCCATATAGCTTCGCAACTAGCAGAACATGCGGCAATGTACTCTGCTTCCACTATGCTGAGAGCAATATTGGATTGCTTCCTACTCTTCCACGAGATCATGGCTGATCCCAAACTGAAACAACATCTGGAAGTGCTTTTTCTGTCAGCAACACTTCCTGCCCAATCTGAATCAGTGTATCCACTCAATGTGAAGTCATGATCTCCATCATAGCTGAGACCATAATCCATTGTACCTTTAATGTTTATGCCATTATTATAGTTCTTTGCATTTCAATAGATAAGAGCATCATAAAAACAAGATCATTGAGAAATACACATTCACAAGAGACACAACATTTATCCTGGGAAACCCTCTAGGGGAAGAAAACCCAGCAAAAAATTCCTTATCATAAATTGCCAATACAATGTTCAAGAGATAACTCAAACCAATACAGAAAGTCCTCTCCAAAAGATGCGCCACTCTTCTCCCTCTCTCCTTTGTCGATAACAGATCAGAACTTGTCTCTCAAACTGAGCAAGTGAGTTGTGTTCAAATGAGGCGCTAGCCTCCTTTATTTATACAAGTCCTGGCATGTGTGAAGTGTCTCTTCACTGGCAGGCCCAACTTCTTAATCCGGGTGGGTAAACCCACCTTTATTATATTTCTGGGTAAACCCACCTTTATTATAAGAGCATCATAAGAACAAGATCACTGAGAAATACACATTTACAAGAGACACAACATTTATCCTGGGAAATCCTCTAGGGGAAGAAAACCCAACAAAAACTTCGTTATCATAAATAGCTTATACAATGTTCAAGAGATAACTCAAACCAATACAGATAGTCCTCCCTAAGAGATGTGCCACTCTTCTCCTCCTCTCTCTAACTGGTAATTGCATCTTGCCTCATAAGAGAACGAGCAAGTGAGTTGTGTGTTGGAAGTGAGGCGCTAGCCTCCTATATATACAAAATTGGCATGTGTGAAGGGTCACCACTGGCAGGGCCGACCTCTCACTCTGGGTGGGTAAACCCACCTTTAATTAATTTTGGGTCTTCAATAGTAACTACTGGGGCCGACTTCTTTTTTTACCCTTTATAATTGTCCGATGACCAATCCGCAAAAGGGGATTTGGTCCTTATACAATTACCGACATGATTAATCCACAATGGGGATTAATTCGATAACAATAATAATAATAATAAGAATGCTCTTCGCAGTTACATTATTTCAACACTCCCCCTTAACAGGAAGGGTATTCTTCATCAGCATCAGGTGAGAGAGGTTTGCATCATCAGTGGCATTAGGAGGACAATATCATCAATATCATCTTGAAACATTGGCTAGCATATTTTACGAGTCATCGGAAGTTTTCTTCATCGACAACATCATCATTCTCGAAAGAATGCTATCATCATATGCATAAAATATGTATCAGTAAAAAATGATACCTCATCAAAGCACTAGGCTGACACATCACAGTACTACACTGGCTCAATGTCACAATAGTTAAGCTGGTAGCTCAGTGTCAGTCACATCTTTCTTTACGTCTAACAACTAAGTCAGAAGCAAGGAACATCATCATCTTGCTTTACGTCTAACAACTAGGTCAGAAGCAAGGAATCACAACATCATGCTTTACGTCTAATAACTAGGTCAGAAGCATGACTCATCTTGCTTTGCATCTAACAACGAGATCAGAAACAAGGAACACATCAACATCTCGCTTTACATCTAACAATGAGGTCAGAAGCGAGGAATCATCTTGCTTTACGTCTAACAACTAAGTTAGAAGCAAGGAATCAACGATGTCATGCTTTAAGTCTAACAACTAGGTCAGAAGCATGACTCATCTTGCTTTACGTCTAACAATGAGGTCAGAAGCAAGGATCACACAGTGTCATGCTTTACTTCTAACAGCGAGGTCAGAAGCATGACACATCTTGCTTTACGTCTAATAACTAGGTCAGAAGCAACGAATCAACGACGTCATGCTTTACATCTAATAGCGAGTTCAGAAGCATGACTCATCTTTCTTTACATCAAACAGCGAGGTCAGAAGCAAGGATCACACGGTGTCATGCTTTACGTCTAACAACGAGGTCAGAAGCATGACTCATCTTGCTTTACGTCTAACAGTGAGGTTAGAAGCAAGGATCACACATCGTCATGCTTTACGTCTAACAATGAGGTCAGAAGCATGACTCATCTTGCTTTACGTCTAACAACGAGGTCAGAAACAAGGAAAATACATACTCCCCCTTTCAGGGAAGGTCCTTTCAGACTATACCAAGCTTATCTCAAAAGTGTTCAAACTTTACACGAGATAGAGGCTTAGTCAACACATCAACAACCTGTTCATCCGTGTTAATGTACTGGAGCTTCAAGGCTCCTCTATGTACCATGTCATGGATGAAATGATAGCGGATCTCTATGTGCTTCGACCTGTCATGGAACACATGATTCTCTGTCATTTAAATGCAGCTTTGATTGTCACATATAATCATGGTTGCTCTCATCTCCAAATCAAATAGGCCTGTCAACAACTTTCGAAGCCATATAGCTTCGCAGCTAGTAGAACATGCGACAATGTACTCTGCTTCCACTGTGCTGAGAGCAATACTGGATTGCTTCGTACTCTGCCATGAGATCATGGCTGATCCCAAATTGAAACAACATTCGGAAGTGCTTTTTCTGTCAGCAATGCTTCCTGCCCAATCTGCATCAGTATATCCACTCAATGTGAAGTCATGATCTCCATCATAGCTGAGACCATAATCCATTGTACTTTTAAGGTACCTAATCACATGTTTTGCAGCCACTAGATGAACACGTCTGGGCTCTACCAGAAACTGACTCAATGTGTTCACTGCAAAACAGATGTCCGGTCTGGTGTTCGTCAGGTACATCAGCGATCCAATAATCTGTCTGTACAGTGTGGCATCTATCAAATCTGATGAAGTATCGACCAGTAGCTTCAACTTTGCTTCCATGGGAGTATTCATGGACTTTCATTCTAGCATGTCGAATATCTTTAAGATTTTGACCGTGTACTTCCCCTGGTTAAGGAAGATTCTTTCTGGACTCTGCCATACCTCAAGACCTAAGAAGTAATGCATTAGACCAAGGTATTTCATTTCAAATTCCACGACAAGTCTCTGTTTACATTTAGTGATGAACTTTTCTTCTCCAGTTAAGAATAAGTCATCCACATACAGTAGTAAAATTACTGGTTCATTATCCATAATTTTGAAGTAGAGATTTGAGTCTACTTTACACTTGGTAAAGCCTAAGCTCGTCAAGAAACTATCTATATGGCCATACCAAGCTCTGCGAGCTTGCTTCAATCCGTATAAGGATTTCTTCAATTGACAGACATGAGAATTCCTGTCTTCAACCTCAAATCCTTGGGGTTGCTTTATATACGCTTCCTCTTTGATAACACCATTTAGGAAAGTTGTCTTCACATCCATCTGGTGCAGCTTCCATTTCATCTTGGCAACAAGAGCTATAATGGTTCTGATCGAAGTGTATCTGGCCACAGGAGCGAATGTCTCATAGTCGATACCTTCCTTCTGGGAAAAGCCACGAGTGACAAATCTTGCTTTATATTTCTCAATACTTCCATCAACAGCATGTTTTATTTTGAAGAGTCATTTTGATGATACCACATCCTTACTTTTTGGTCTGGGAACTATTTCCCATACGTCATTCTTTATTATGGATTGGTATTCCTCTGTCATGGCATCTGCCCATTCCTTCTTTTGAATGGCCTCTTCAAAGCATGTAGGTTCTTCATCAAGTAGATTTCACATCAAAGCCATGAAACTGTCATGGCTTTGATGTGAAATCTACTTTCATCAAGTAGATTTCACCTGTCATGTGGTTCCTTCTGGAACACCATACTTCTCTCCATCTTATATAAGCTCTCTTGCCCAAGCAGGCTTTCTTTTATGGGAGAAGGTCATATGAGGAGGTTCTTGAACTTCTGATACATCGTGATCTTCAGGAGTCTCCTCATTAGCAAAGCTACAACTTCCCTTACATGTTCTGTAGCTCTGGGAACTTCCATCACGGATTCTATAGTCCTGGGATTTACAGGTTCCTTTTTATACATTTCTTCAAGCTGACATCTTCTTGATTTCGTAAGTGTTGCTTCTTCATCAATGGTCACGTCCTTGTTGATCTCAATGTGGCGGTGAATTGGTATGTAGATTCTGAAGGCCTTGGAGACCCCACAAACATTCCCTTCTTTCTTGAAGGGTTCCAGCTTGTTTCTTTTCTCTTTCAGTATACTGGACAGCCAAATATTTTGAGATGGATTACCTCTAGCTTCTTTCTGGTGAACATCTCTTCTAGTGTCTTGAGCCCAAGTGCACTATGGGGCAATTGGTTCTGCACATAAACAACTGTCATTGCTACTTCTGCCCATAATCACATAGGAAGATCTTGATCTTCACAGCTTCCAGCATGGTTCTGTTCTTCCGTTCAGCTACATCGTTTTGTTGGAGATTTTGATCCCAACATCTTTGCAGATATTCATGAATTCTTTTGAGGTATATTCTCCTCCATTATCTGACCTAAGTATCTTAATATTCCTTACAGAAGGGTTCTCTTATCAAGGCTTTGAATTCCATGATCTTGTTGAATACTTCAAATATATCTAGGTCTTTTAC
>JASDQU010100945.1:365871-400627 GCA_032191745.1 Picea mariana | reverse complement strand
TTTGCATAGGAATCACTTCAACATTTTCAAAACCTGTTTTGAGCATTTGTGTTTTTTTGGAGAACTTGGGAATGGGTATGAAATGTCCCCAATTGACTAGGAACAACTCTAAGATAGTGGGAAAGTTTATGGAACTTCTAGTTGATAAAATGGAGAGCTTGGGAGTGGTTACATTTGCATTTCCTTCTTAGTATGTCACTGTCTTGGAAAATTTAGTAAAATTCACGAAAAGAATAGACCATGGGATTATCATTTGCTTCGACCAGATCCTCCAACCATTCTCATAATTCCCTCAATTCGTTATAGTTATTTGGATTATCAACATAGCATGTGTTTGATACCTTCTTCAACTTTAGCCTTAGTAGTCTAAAATTCAATTCTATTGACATACTTATTGTTTCTATTATCTCTAGTATCACCATTACTAAGAGCACTTGGGGTCCTGATCTTGCCATCGACAATTGAACTATCAGAGCAACCAAAGGAAGAGTTTTGAGCCTTTCTCGAACAATGAATTCATTGCCAAAATATGAACTTATGTTGTTCTCATGGAGCGATTTGCATCCATATTTAACACCAAATAATAAATTTCCCCTAAAGAGACCAATATTTTTAATGTCATGGAATACTAATCTTAAAGATTTAAGATATTCCAATGGATAATAATTATATTTACAAAGATAATAATAATAGTTGTTCAAATAATAGTTGTTCAGGTGCATAATAATAATATTTATAAAGATAGTTTCCGAGGGCAGTATAATTAGCAAGTGTCGTGATATGAAGTGTTATGTTTGATGAGGTTCCGAGTTCAAATCCCCCAATTTATCCGTATCCGCCGAAAGAGCAAACGTATGACACCTAAAGATTATGGAAGTACGAAACTGACCTAGTTACCGATCTCCACTGATAAAATAAAAATATGAAACATTTCGGCCTCCACTGATCTTTTCCCCCTCCTCACAACGCAATATGTGATTTTTTATGGTTCAATTTTGGATCTTTTCAAGAACCACCCCTATGTACTTGAAAAATAAAGATTGTTGCTTCCGGAGATGCAAAGGACATGAACCTCAAATTAAACACACAATGTGCTATTCATTTTGTTGGAATTAAGGAAAACAAGTCCTCATGTCACCTTGGTTATGCGTAAAATGTGGCAAAAGAGACACCAATCAAAAGACTGAAAAAAGCAAAGTCAATTGACTAAATAGGGATTCCTAGATGACTGTGCTAAACCTTTAGGGATTCCTTTCGATTTTATATAATTTAATATAGACAACTTTACAGCTTGCTTATGGTGCATAAGAATAAAAAATATAATGACATAATTTAGTATCTATACTATTTATTATTTATTATGGCTAAGTTTGAGTTGCAAAGTTCAATTTAATTTATTTTTTTAATTTTTTTAAATATTTTTTTAATATATAATATTGCTACTCTCATCCTGTTATTTCTTATAAATTTGGGTGATCTGGAATGGATTGCTATAGAATTTGTTAATTACATTAGTATATTATGGGTGGAAAAAATGGAGGAATTGGCTTGCAAGGCCCATTTTAGTGGCAGGTCTCAATTTGAATATTTGGGGTCTGGAACCTTTTGAAGCCATTTTGAGGCATCAAACGACTTTTTGGGGGATCAAAAGTTTGTGAGCATATCTCACAACTCCTTGAGACTATTCTCCACATAGAGACCTTTCTAATGGTGCAAACATCACCTCAATCAGAGCTCATATGCCCAAGTTATACCTCTTGCAAGTTGACCTACTTTGTTGACCACCATGGTACAGGTGGATGCCATGTCAGTCCCCATTACTCACATGTGAGGCTAGCCACATGTGGACTTTGAATAAGATTCTAGAAGGTCCAAACCTTATTAATAATTGAGGGTTGAGATTGAAAAAACCCTAAACCTAGATGGCTATCAGTCTATGTTAAATACCAGGCCATTAGGAATAGAGGGGGATCCATTGTTTTGTATTATACTTGTTCAATGGTTGAGAAAAGTATCTAAGGAGTGGTATTTGAGAGCATAAAAGAGATAGGAAGAAAAGTCTATAATATCCATTCAAGCCACATATTCATAGGAAAATCCATAGTGAGTGTCCCATTCTTTGTATTTGAATTTTCGTAAACGAAGAAAAGAGAGCAGAGCATAGGCCTCAGCTTCTAGATAGGTTTTCTCCCATATCGAGTTTCCCAGGATACGTCTTGTGTTCAATTGTGTGGATGGTGTGTATATTTTCCTATTATTTCATTTTTGTATTTAGTTATCTTCATAAATATGAGCAATAAGCTAGTAATAATTAATCTAGGATATAAAGAAATAAATTGCATAACCGAAGATTTCATAATATTACAAGATCTGTTGTGAAAAATTGTTCCATTAGAATACCCATGATAGTTAACAAATCATATTGGTATCAAAGTAGTTTTCTTTGGCGTATTTGTGGAATGTTGTAGGATCCAGGAATTGACTTAGGAAGGATGTTGCAGAACCCTAGCCATGGTGAATGAATATATTCATAACAATCCTTAAGATGCATTGGAAAAGATATTTTCAAGGTTAGAAGAGAACGTTGTTGATATCTATTGCAACATGGACCTCCTCATGGAAGCTCTAGCAAACAAGTTTAGACCTTTCGAGGAGGTTGGTGGCTCTAACTCAGAAGATGGATCTAATGGGAATTTGGGTGATAATGAAGACCTAGAAAAGGAGTCAAGAAAAGAGCATGTGAAAGAGAAACCAAGTTCTAGTGCCATCACTCCTTCACAACCTCTATTTAAAATGGAAGTGAATGTGGATACCAAACCCTATAAAGTTGAGATCAATGTTGTTAAGTTGAATCATTGGTTGCAACAATTAAAAGTGTATTTCAATGTTTGTAATATATATGAAGAGCATAAAATTTCATTTTCCCAACTAAAACTAGAGGACCATGCACTAAATTGGTGGTAAATTGACATAGAGACATAATTTGGTGCCCAAGGTAGTCATGGATGAGTTGGGTCTAGATATTACACGACCTTACAAGGGTGTTTTCTCTTTTAACTCAAGGAAGGTGAAATTCTTAGGTTTAATCAAAGATCTGGTCGTATCATTGTCTCAAATTCCATCAAAAAATATGATCATGGATGTGGTGGTTACTGACATCCCTCCTAAATTTGGCATGTTGCTATCCATATCTTGGGCTACAAAGTTGAAAGGGACTTTTCAAATGGATATGTTGTATGCTACTATCCCTCCAAGAAAGGAGGTTGTATAGAGAAGTTTTTCTCAAGTACATGGTGAGTAGAAAAACCCAACCAAACAACCATCTCATTTACTGAGTAGATACTGAGCTTGGTTCCTCTATTTTCTATAATGAATTAAGTTTTGAAGAGGAAGAGCCAATGACTGTCATGACCATCAAAGACAAATCTGATCATCAAAAATATGGAATTACAGATCCACAAAATAGTGCAGAGGATGAAATGTGGAACATGAGATTTTATGGAGCTACTAGCAGAGAAGGAGCAGGAGTTGGTGTGTGGATTAAACCTCCCAAGATAGGTACAAAACTTTGTTCTTACAAACTTTATTTTGATTGCACCAATAACATGGTTGAATATGAGGCACTGATTTTGGGATTGACGACTTTAAAAGAATTGGGTGCTAGGAGGATAGTTGTACATGGAGATTTTGAGCTTGTTATAAATCAGGTAAAGGGTATATATTAGTACAAGCATCCTAGATTGAGGGCATATAGGAATATATTACATGATCTTCTTGAAGAGTTTTCAAAATACAATTTATCAGTGATTCCTANACAACATTAGATATTGACAAATATTTGAAGATGACAAATAGGTAGAAAGATTCCTTCAGATGAATGATGAATTTGCTAATTCAAATTTTGATGATGAATGTTGTTGTGAAGAGAATGAAGATGTATATGTGTTCACCAAGGATGACTTTTTTAAAAATTATATTGCTAGAAGAGATATAGTGAAACTCAAAACTAACATTATTCTCAAAGGCTTGGTCCCATTGGAAAAGATTTTTGACAACAACGATGTAGCCAGAAATCCTAAAATCACTGCAAATGACGAGGACAAAGAAGATTGCAACATTGGGACTCATAAAGATCCCAAGATCATAAAAATGTACAAAACACCCAGTCGAGAAATTAAACAGAGGTATATCATCCTAATGAAGGATTTCCCTGATGTCTTTTCATGGAGTTATGGAGATTTAAAGGTCTATGATACTAAGGTAATTCAACATGTAATTCCAATCAAGGATGGTCATAAACGTTTGAAGAAAAATTTGAGAAGAATAAACCCTATGTGCATTTAGGTTTCTGTGGTGAGAGAATTTATGGCCTACCAAAAATCCATAAGGAAGGAATCCCTCTTAGACCGATAGTCAATACAATAGGATCACCCACCTATGAGCTTGCCAAATATGTTGCTAAAATTCTAGGCCCCTTAGTAGGTCACACCGACTCCTTCATAAAAGACTCAAACGACTTCATTAACACTATTAAAAATCAGAATTTGAAATCTAATGACACCCTCATAAGCTTTGACGTTGTCTCTCTATTCACTAAGATCCCTCTTAATGAGGCCATCCTACTTGTCAAAGAGGTAGCTGATCCAGTAACAACGAAACTAGCTGAGGTTTGTATTCACTCCACATTCTTTAGCTATCAAGGTGAATTCTATGAGAAAACTAGTGGCGTGGCCATGGGCTCTCCGCTTTCCCCCATCGCTGCCAACCTTTACATGGAAAGCTTTGAAAAGAAAGCCATAGATTCTTATCCCCTGAAACCATTAATATGGAAACGTTACAATGATGATGCTAATGTACTTTGGCCACATGGGGAAGAAGAGCTGAATAAGTTCTTCCATCACATCAACAATTTATCCAAAGACATTAAATTCACAATGGAACGTGAAGAGAATGACACCATCCCTTTCTTTGACATACTAATAAACAGAAAAGAAGATGGTAAATTAGGACATTCAGTTTACAGAAAAAAGACCCACACCGAAAACTACCTTCATGCCAGTTCCCATCATCACCCCAACCAAAAATTAGGAATTTTTAACACCTTATCCACTAGAGCCATAAGGATTTCAGATAAAGAACACCTAGAACAAGAGAAAAATCACCTTCACAAAGTCTTCAAAAACATAAGTTACAAAGAAAAAGAGATTGAGAACGCAATAAGGAAAGCCCTAGAAAAAGAAAAAGAAAATAACAAACCTCAACAGAGAAACAACCAAACCCCGAGCCTCACCGCCTACCTCCCTTACATCCAAGGAGTCACTGATAAAATAACAAAAATCCTAAACAAGAAGGAGATTAAGACCTCATTCAGACCACTTAATACCATCAAACAGAAAATGAGATCTGTTAAGGACAAGCTTGACCAACATAATTTCAAAGGAGTATACAGAATAGATTATTCTTGTGGCAAATGCTACATTGGAGAAATAGGCCGCTCTTTCAACACCAGGATTAAAGAGCATAGTGCTGACATCAAGAATGAATGAACTCGCACCTCAACACTAGCCGAACACTCTCTCACAACTAAGCATCATATACGCCTAGAGGACACCAAAATCTTAGCTAAAGAAGACCATCTCCTTAAAAGACATATTAGAGAAGCAATCAAAATCATCAAAAATCCCGACAACCTAAATAGAGACAATGGCCTAGAGATTAGTGAAAATTGGATCTCGCTCATTCGGGAAAAAAAACATTATTAACCTTACCCTCAGAACTCTAGTACTTACACCCTCACTTTTCCCGAACCTTAACTTAACCTGATCATTAAAACCAACCTTATTAAAACCAATTTATACCAACATACCTTATAAAAAAATCCATTTGACATACATTAATAATAATATTATTATTACCTTTTTACATATTAAACCTAACTTAACCTTACCAACATAATGCTAATTACCAACATCTACTGGCTAATTAAAATTAAACCATTTCAAGACCAACCTAATTGATTCCAACTTATAATCTTCTACCACTAATATAACAATAATAATATTAATGCTACCTCATTAAATTAACCCTAAATTTAACCTATAATTAACATAAAATTAATATTAATAATATTAACACCATATGGTTATCAAATTAAACCACTAATATTACAATAATAATATTAATACTACCTCATTAAATTAACCCTAAATTTAACCTATAATTAACATAAAATTTAAATATTAATAATATTAACACCATCGGGTTATCAAATTAAACCACTTAATTCACTAATTAACTAAATCACTATTAAATGCCTATTTTTGAAAAATCTCCTCAAACCTAGGGTTTCACTTAGTCGACCACTAATAATATTAATGCTACCTCATTAAATTAACCCTAAAAATTTAACCTATAATTAACATAAAATTAATATTAATAATATTAACACCATATGGTTATCAAATTAAACCACTAATATAACTACCTCATTAAATTAACCCTAAATTTAACCTATAATTAACATAAAATTTAATATTAATAATATTAACACCACCGGTTTATCAAATTAAACCACTTAATTCATTAATTAACTAAATCATTATTAAATACCTATTTTGGAAAAATCTCCTCAAACCTAGGGTTTCACTTAGCCGACCTTAGTTTTCCACCCTCCTCATCATTATTTATTAAGGGTTCCTCTCTTATTTTTCCTCAGGCTTTTTTGTCCTGAAGATGGATCATGTTGTGGATCCGAAACGTCGACAAGCTATCAAAAGCACTGTGGTTCTTCCGACAATTTCTAAACAAACCCTATGTTATTTCCATTGATTGAAAAGGAGTTAAGGAATTCGTTTGATTCCAAAAGTATTGTGTCTTTAAGATTTTCCAATTGGATGGATAACCTAATGCTTGTCAGGAAGAAAAGTGGTGAGATCGGGTTGTGTGTAGACTTTTGGAATCTAAACATGGTATCTCTCAAAGACAATTATCCACTTCCTATGATGGATTACATCCTGCAGAAGATGGTTGGATCTTAGAAGACATCAATTCTTGATGGTTTCTCTAGATACAATCAAATCATGGTCCATCTTGATGACCAAGAGAAGACAACTTTTACAACACCTTGGGCACCTTCATGTGTGCAAAAATGTATTTTAGGATTATGAATGCAGGGGAAACCTTCCAAAGGGCCATGGACATAGCCTTTTCCAATGAGAAAGATAAGTTTATTGTTATTTACTTAGATGATATCACTATGTTTTCATATTCTAATGATCAACATCTCAAACATCTAAGAAGGGTTTTTTCAGAAATGTAGGAAGTTTGGCATCTCATTGAATCCCAAAAAGTCAAATTTTGGAATGCAAGAAGAAAAATTACTTGGACACATCATTTCAATGGAAGGGATAAAGATATACCCCAGCAGATCGGAAGAAATTCTAAAGATTGGCACACCTAGAAGAAAGAAGGAGGTACATTCTTTCCTAGGAAAAGTAATTTTTTTGAGAAGGATTATTCCTAACTTGGATGAAATCATAAATTATATCAAAAATATGATTAGGAAAGGAAATGAAATAAAATGGACTCCTGAAGCTAGGAATTCTTTTGAATATACTAAAGTGGCACTGACCAAAGCTCCAGTGTTGGCCAATCCGAATTTTGCAAAATATTTTATCTTGTTTTCTTTTGCTTCATAACACACCATTGTTGGTGTTTTGTTGCAAAAAGATGAACAAAACTTTGAAAGGCCCATAGCCTATTATAGAATGACTTTGAGAGACTCCTCACTAAGGTATGACATCATGGAGAAGCATGCATATTCCTTGGTGAAGGCCCTAAAGGAATTTAGAACTTATATCTTGCATTCCCATGGCATTGCTTATGTGCCTAGCATTTCTGTCAAAGACATTTTGAGTCAACCTGATACTGAAGGGAGAAGGGGAAAATGGATCGTTGTGATGTTTGAGTATGACCTCGAGATCAAACCTACCAAGTTGATTAAAGGTCAGGGGCTTGCAAAGTTGATGGCATTGTCCAATTGTGATGCCTTCAGAATCAATTTCATTGCTGACCTATCAACAAATTCAGAAGAAGAAACAGTCCCACAGGTATCCAAAAAATTCCTTGATTCTTCTTAGTATGTTGATATTATTTATGTACAAAGAAATATACAGGCTCCTCCTGAGTTAAGAAAAAACAAAGCTAGGTTTGTGAAGTTGAAAGAAGAATTTTTTTTCATTCTGGACCATTCTCTGTATTGGAAAGATCCAAGTGGGATCTTGCTAATTTGTTTGTTGGAGGAAGAAGTGAAAAAATATATCAAAGAGTTTCAAAAAGATGATTGTGGGGGGTGCCATTATTGGAAGACCACTGCGCACAAAATACTGAGGGCAGGGTTCTATTGGCTTAGAATTTTTTTCGATGTCTACAAGGAAGTTTGCAGCTGCCATGAATGCCAAATTTTTTATGGAAAAAGAAAGTTGCATCCTTTACCTCTAAATCCTATCTCTTTCAAAGCACCATTCATGCAATGGGGCCTAGATTTTATAGGAGAGATTCATCCACCATCCTAATCTCAACATAGGTGGATACTGACATCCACAGACTACTTCACCAAATGGATTGATGCATACCCCACAAGGAAAGATATTGATATTGTTATCATTCAATTTTTAGAAAGCAATATTCTGTCTAGATTTGGTTTCCCAGTAAATATCATTACTGACAATGCAACAACATTCAATTCCAAGAGAATGAAAAAAATTTGCAGTGACTATAATAAAACTCTTGGCCATTCCACAACATATTACCCACAGGGTAATGGCTTGGCTGAGTCATCCAACAAAATCTTGACTATAATTATTAAGAAGATTCTATAGTAAAATAAGAAATATTGGCACAAAAATATTTTCTATGAATTATAGGTTGATAGGATCACCACCAAAAGGTCCATTTCTACATCACCTTTTTAGATTGTATATGGTATAGAGGCAATTTTTCCTACCTCATTAAGACTGCTAGTAATGAGACTATTGCAAGAACAAGAAACTGAACCAAATGATGATCGAAGGAGGATAAACCAATTAATCCATGTAAAACAAATGAGAGAATAGGTTTTCAACAACTCACAACTGCACCAAGATAAAATGAAAAGAGCCTTTGACATACATACTAAGGAAGATGATTTCAAGGTGGATGATTTGGTATTGAAGTGGGATGAAAGGAATGAAGACATAGGGAAACATGGGAACTTTGATCATCTTTGGCTGGGACCATTTAGAATTGTTGCATACCATGGGGAAAATGCCTATTTGTTGTAGGAGCTTAATGGATATCTGTTTGGTGGAGGACCTGTGAATGACATGTTTCTCAAACACTATCTTGCTTAAAAAAAATTCAGTCTCTCCATTTCATTATAAATAACCATTTTATTTTCAGATGAAGCATTTCAACTCAATAATCAGCATATAATTGAAGCCCAAAGTGAAGGCCCTAAGTTTATGCTGATTTTAGTCAAAGTTGTGTCAAGAAAGTATTGTAAATAAGTTTGTATGTCAGTTTAGAGTCTTTGAGTCAAATAAAGCCCAATGGTCATGAACTTGGTCTAATTTTTTTTGCTACCTCACTGGGAGGATATCATCCTCATTGGAGCCATCTATTAGCACTACGATTTTTATAACTAGAGTTAAAGGTTTGTCCAAAAATTTTCAAAGTCATGCCATGATCTTGGCAAAATTCAAGATATTCCTAGATGAGTCATTGTTAGTGTGTTAAGGTTTATAAGGCCAGTGATCAAATAAAAAATGGCTTGAAATGTCAGTAAGGGGTTTAGCCATAAGTTGGTTTAAAGGGTGTATTGTATTTTTCATAAAACACTACAACAAAGGAAAAAAATTCAAGAGTGTAAAGTTCGTCATGTTCAAGTTGTAAAGGTCTACTTTCCTAAGTCTTGAGTCATGTTAAAAAGTGGGAAGTTATGTACCAAGGTCGAATCAAATGGTTAGGTTGAATGTCATGTCAAAAGATATTATGGTTCATCATCACCTAATCATGAGGTTATAAAGGGAACAATCGTGGCACTCCATATAATTTGTATCGTTGCAAACTTCAAAGGTGTACCCACTGCGAAGTTTGATGCGCTAATATTTAACTTACATTAAAACATCTTGTTGTTATGGATATTCCTTCCCTTTTCATAATTTCGTTCCTTATCCATTCAATAATAAAGATTGACCACCTTTTGTTTTTCTCCATCGCCTTCAAGACTTGTGCATTGTCCATAGCCTCTCCAATAAGCTCCAAAGCTCTCTGCTACACAAACATTGTGTGCTGCCAGTCACTATGAAAATCTATCACTCTATTTTTGTTTCCCATCCTCCTTTTCTTTCAATCATTGTTCAAGAGCCTTTCTTGGAGCCCATTTCAAATTAGCTTTTGGAAGGAGTTTTTTTTTTCACGTAATCAACTTTATTTCTTTTGAGCTAAACTCTTGCCATCCTTATTGTTTTGTCGAGTTTTCTGTTGTTGTTTCTTTTTGCACCGAGTTTTCTACTACTATTCATTGTTGCGTTGAGTTTTCCACTGTGCCAAGTTTCCTGCAGCTGATTTGTTTGCTACAAAGAGTTTTCTGTTGCTACTTGTTTCAACGCACCATGCAAAAGTCACTATTCTCATTTGCTACACAGACGTTATTTCTCTCGTTTGTTGGCGAAGGTTACTGTTCCCTTTCTTGTTGCATATAGGTCATTACAATTTATTGATTCGCACCTGTAGTTTACACAAGGTTGACATATATCAACATCATGACAACTCCTCAATGAAAAAGTAAGAATCGAAGAAGCGGGAAAGTCGTGAGGTTTGAGCCACATAATTTAAATTTGGTAAACATAGACCCAGTGATCAGGGTGTCCTTGGACAAGCCAGATGCATAAGATGTTGTGAAAAGGTTCAAGGGTATAATGCACAACTAACCAAGTAGTTTTCTCTTAAATTTAATGGTGTTAGCACAACTATTGCAGGGATCACTTTTCAAGTGTTAGAGGAAACCATATCAACTGTGACAGAGATTCCTATGCAGGGAGAGAAATGGTTTAAAGGTATGCCATTGTATACTTCATGTTATATTGATTTTCTTAAACTTGAATACAAAAATTACAAGATTGGTGCCACCATTCCCAGTGAATATGTTTTGGGACCTTTTGAGAAGCTTTGAGGGTAATTCGAAAATACTTTACCTGTGAGGGTAGGTTTTATGCGGTACATAAATACCACATTAGGCTCCTGATATATTTCACAGGGAGAAGCCCTTTAAACTTACCCTTCTTCCTATGTAGAATCCTGGGTAAAATGGCAGACAATGTCCAAGCCAAAGCTGACCAACCAGAGAGTAGAATACTCCATTTTACCTTGATAAAGTTGTTGGTTGTTGAGGAGATTGGAAATTTAAACAGGGATTGGGGTTCCTTCTTGATTTTAGCAAACATTTTCCTCGATCCTAATAGAGATACTCCCTTGTCTGCTGAGAAATCAACATTTCATAGTTTAGGGGTAAAAGGAGGAGGTGTTTTTGAAAGGGGAAAAGGAAACGAAATTGAGAATTCATTACTCTGGAAGCCATCCTTGAATAAAAGAATAAAACTAAGATTCACTAATGGAACTAAGGAGACACAATCTCCCAGTAAACTGCGCACCAGATCCTCTGCCAGGAGGTTTCCCATACCCACAATTCAGACAAAGTTTGTCGAATGTGCAGCCTAGGAGATTGATGAAAGGCAAGTGGAACCAGGTGACAAAGATGAATATATCAAAGAGTTGAAACAAAAAATCAAGAAATCTCAACATATTATATTCCAACTCTATCAATAGAACAAATAATTGAAGAGGAAGATAACAAAAATGTCTCCTAAAGAAAAAACACCAAAGAGTAAAGCCGGTCAGAGATCTCCTACCTCACCAATAGGAGGAGAAACGAATATAAAATGGATGAAAAAGTAGCTAAGAGAAGCTCAATATGAGATCATTAAGCTCATAGAGGAAAAAACGAATATTAGAGGACCTCCAGCAGCTAAGTGTAGTTTTAGTTTTCTATATATATCGACCATTTTGATGTAAAATGGGTGGGCAAAAGTATAGGCATTTTGATCCTCAATGTAATTTTCTAAATCTCAAAGAAATACAAACGTAGAATTCATTAATTCCTTATGAAAAAGATTCTAATGGCGGTGATCTGAAGATTGTACTCTTATTTGTATGTATTCCTTGTGTATTTATTTTCATATTCACTTTTCTTCTCTTTAAATTGGTAAATTAAAAGTCCATAATTCATCTAATGGTGCTCTAGACTTAACTAATTTAAATTCTATCTATCTTCTTAACTAAGGTCATAATTCATCCTTTATGATGCTCCGATTTTGTTATGTGTTTATTTTCTTCTTTGACCTTACATAATCAAACTCAACATTGAATTTCATCACATTATTTATCCTTTGTTCCTCTGAGGAGTTATACCTACCAGGCATTATTTTCATGGGTTGACTCCATAGCCCTAGAAATACTATACCTTTTTGCCAGCAAACCTCGAAAAACTATTTCAAAATTTTAAATCAAGCCATCAATTCAAAGAAACCCATTTATTAGAGATCAAGTCTTAGAGAGATCCCTCTCTAGATTGGAAAGGCTAGTTTCCAATATTAAAGTTGGTTTTTAGGTTAACTTTGTAGATTGTTTCTTCATCCAAACAATTTACTCAACATTAACATATTCCAAGGATGAGAGATCAAGTCTAGGACTCCTTGGTGGAGCTGAGAATGAAGGCCAAATTTGATAAAGGAAAAACAACACAACTAGAAGTTTTCATGAAAATTATCTACGACGTAAGAATAGAAGAAATCGACTGGGCCAAGCAATGGAAAAATTTCACTGCATGGGGCATGGAGGCCAGAATATGGAAAGAGGATATACAATTCCTTCATAAATCTAGAACAATACATTTCCTTGGGTCCTAGTAGGTTGTAGAGCTCAGGGGTTAGAAGGAAGAAGCAACACATTTCCTTGTAAGTCGGTATCACAAATGGACACCTTTGATTAGAATACCTAGTCTTAATCATGGGATGTATGATACATCATGTTACATGTTTACCACATGGAGGGACCAAAGTTCCCAAAACCCTCAACTCGCCCAACTGGATACAACTCCTCATGGGGGGGACATCGTCAAAGAAATAAAAGGGCTTGTTGATAAAAAAAAGTAACATAACTAAGGGAAAAATAGACCTCCTTCATTGTGTCTTTTTGCTAGAATCTATAGGCCAAATCCTCCAAATAGAAGAAATGTTCAACTGGACAGAGCACCTCGCCGCAACTATAAAAATAAGCTGCAAAGAATGTTAGGAAAATGGGTGAGCAATAAAATTCCCTTCCTTACTAATCTGGATTTCAATTAACCAGTTTAGCTGAGTCAGAGAGCTAGCCTTCATAGAAAAGAAGATTCCATCCATGGAAAGTTAAAGGGCTTTTTCTGAGGAGCAGTTGGCTTGTCTAACTCACTATCAACCGATGCAATTTTTAGAACTTGGGTCATCAAGTTAAAAAATGGATCTCATAGATGGAGGGCCGAATAGATATTTTTTCTAGAATTACCACCAAATTCCCATATTCATCTCAATATTGACAGCACCAGGGTCTAGTGTGGAGTTCATCATGGGATAGTGCCAAAATATATAGAGTATCAACTGATGAGACTACAAACTTTTGAAGATCTTGGAAGAAAACTAAGATATGAAATGGACATTTCACAAGATGTCATCAAGGAAGGTTCGAATTTAATAACGCCTCTTACATATGTCGAACATGAAGAGGAGAGATAAGTTTCATTTTATATTATTCCATTCGTCGAAGATCTATGAATGGAGAAAGGAACTCTTGCAAAATAGGCTCCTTTCAAGAGGAAACAACATGAGAGAGTAACAAAAGGAAAGGAAGTCATTGAACCAAATGCATATCCAAAGGATATTTAGTACATTTGGCATAAGACATTCCAGTCAAAAATATCACTAAAATTTGATGACCCTCTGATGAAAGAAAAGATTGCTACTATTACAAATAATATATCCCAACAAATCAAACAACGTGAGAAGAAGAACCAACAGGATGAGGCCACATCCAGAAAAATATTATAATCGAGCATTGGATTCTAATTTAAGGAAGTTGTGACAAACTTAAAAGAAAAACATGCCAAAGAACAGAAAGCCAAAGTTTCTCTCGACAAGCATGTAAAGAAAAAAGGTGCCAAAAAATACAAAGGTTAGAATATCAAAAAGAGGAAATCATAGCACGGACAATATTTCTACCACTTATAGAAAAAAGAAAATTGAATAGATCCAAGTAGCAATAATGTTCTGAAAATAACGAGAACAAGGACAGGCATAATCGAATTGAGTAGGGAATCACCACCCATTGTCCTTATCTCAATCATTAAAGAAAAGAAATTATCAAAGAAATCATCGAAGAAGAAAAATAAATTAAGGAGAGTACATCGCTAAGTGTCTTCTGAGGACACAATATCAGATGAGCTTCCTAGTGGAAGCGAATAAGGAAAATTAAATCGCTCTAGGTCAGAAGAAGTTGAAGTAACGATGCAAAATGGTGCAGGCACATAGAAACATACAATCGAGTCGGATCATACAAGTAAGTCGACCCCACTTTACTCAACACAATTAGAAATTGATAATAATGAATAAAATCAATCTATCCACCCTAGTATATCCGCAAAAACAAGTGAAACACAAGCACACAAAGAGGTCAAAGGACAAGGGGAAATACACAACCAGGGGATAGAGCACACAATCCCCTTACAAAAACCAACTGAGAAATGAATTCAAACTCCCTACACAAACCAAAAAGGAAGCAAAAAAAGAACAAAGAAATATTTGATGAATAAGGGGCATGATATAGAGACTAAACCAAAAGAGTCGGTCTAGAACATTGACATACAGGATAAAGGGGAAAGTAATAATGGAAAAGGAGGACCTGAAAAAATAATCCCTCCCCCTGGAAGTCCACATAAAGAGAAATATGCACACCCCGACCAGAATGAAAACAAGCATCAAGATGACACAATCGACCAAGACAAGGATGAAAATATCGGGAAAAAGGACAAAGAAAATACAAAAAAAAAACACGAAGATAGACAAAAAATGGGAAAATAATAAATAATACCTCGGAAAGGACAATAAAAAAAATGAAATCAATGACTATGGAAAAGAACAAGACAAAGATGTAGACAAAAATAAAGACAAAGAAGAGAAAAAGTCCAAAAATAAAGAGAAGAAGAAGAAAAAAAATTTGGTACATAGAAAAGACTCCACTTCCAAGGTGATTAACTTTACAACATTCAGACCGGTCGGTTCATCTGACCCAATCTCAGAAATGGTTTTTGACCCGGCAATAGTGTTTGACACATAGATATTCGACCTTTATAATGAAGTCATGAAAGAATTGAAAAATTGGTTGAAGAGAGATATGAAGGATGAAGATCAAATGGCTGAAAGAAAATACAAGGATAAAGAGGTATTACAAGGCTATACAGCATTGGTAAAGGAAAAATTGGGCATAGAACACTCAATGGAAGATATGGACCCTTTGGAAGCATTCAAAGGACTGATGGAAGAATTGGTCAATACAAGTGCATGAAGTCAGCATGAAATATGGGAGCTAAAAAGATAAAATAGAGAGATGAAGAAGTTGCATAATCAAATGATGAGAACCAACCAAAAATTAATGACCTATCAAACAAAAAAAATCCTCCAAGAAAAATATGAAAAATTCAAGGAGGTTCGATAGAGTTTAGAAGAAGAAAACAGACAAGAAGAAACACTAAATACCGTAGTAAGCAATTGGAACTCTTACTTTTCCTTGAGCTACACTAAACTCAAAGCCCAAAAGAAAGTCATAGTTGAATTAAAGAAAAACAAATATTTGACAACTAATCCAAAATTGAAGATGGCACTAGAAAATCGCATTGCAAGAGAAAAATAAGTGAAGTAAAATTATCAAAGTAGGAAAGAGAATGGTTGTGAGAAGGAAAGAAGGACCAAATGGAAATGAATAATGCAGCTAAGCATATCGACCATATTATGAAAAAAACACAAGAAGCAGAGAAAACGTTTGACCCAAAGTTAACACCGATGTAGAATGCCCCCATAATGGATAAATTGGATTTCTTAGCACAACTAAAAATGTTGAGATAATTTGGAGGCACAATACTCAATCCATTGAATGGAGTATGTTCTTCACATTTGCAGAATATGGCTCTAAAAATATATCAGACAACACTTGAAGGTCTGCTACAATAGCCTATAGAGCAGTTAGGTGCTACATTGTAATACCCCTAGGTCGAACCCCAATTGTACATATAATTGTAAATGTAAATATGATTATAGGCTAGTGAGCCATAGACACATGGTTTTGGTGTTGCGTGCACTTGGGTAAGTGCATGCAGACTCATTATCAATATAGGGGCACACAAGTCGTAATGTTGTGCACACTTGGTTAAGTGCGCGGTAGTGACCTGGAAGTGCGTAGATTTGAGTTATATATGATTGCCTATGTATTGAGGCCGAAGTGCTTGTGTGGTTATCAGGGTGGAGATCCAGATGCTAAATGGCTAGTGAGCCATCGTTGTAATATGAAATCACATGAAACTATTAATGAAAACACATCATTGTTGAAGACCAACCATGTAAAAGAGTATGGGGAAATAAACTCCACTAGATAGGGAAAGGGGGATAAAATTTAAGGATATAGGGATAAGCTAGGGGGCTTAAGACCAAATGAGTATTATATTAATATTCCTTAAAGTATAAAGTATGAATAATTATTTTATCCTAAGTTCTAATGATGGGGACAAGTGGGACCAAGGTAGTTCTCAACATGACAAGTGTCAACTTGGGAACACGCATACATATAGTTGGGGCTTAGTTCATTTTCCTATCATCCCATCATCATTCCTTCACCGATTAATTGTCCTCTGTATTCTCCTGTTACTATCACCGTATGTGTACCCTAGTTAACTGAGAGATATACTGAATAAATGGGTTGTCAGTCCCATGGGATATTGAAGAGGCGGGTCATCAGGCCCTTGAGCATTCTCTCCAGGTGAGAGAATTGTTTGGAATTGATTCCCAAAGGTGCCAAACTAAAGCTACAAGGATCTGAGACTTCCTGTCCATCCTATTTCTAAATCCCTAGAAAGGAAGTGGGACATTTGAAGGACTTTTGAGTAGAGAAGGGGCACACTTCCTAGGTTGGGACATGCATGTGGGGAATGAGGGACTGTAGGCTATTAGTTTGAGTTGGCACCTGTGACTGATTTTTTGTTGTTGTTTGAGATACCTTATCCGGGATAGGAATCCTTTACTCAGGTGGAGTTTAGTCCCAACTCGGGGGTGACCCATTGCTGAGGGTTATGAGCAGTGAGGTCTAAGGCTGGGAGGAACGCAAAAGGTCTGCACGAGGTTGGTGTTCTTTTGATCAAATATAAGTGCCAATTATGTGTTAATTCATATGTTGTGTTAATATTTATGCAATTTTTTCATGGGTTTTTCTCGTGTATGTTGCATGTGTATTTCTATTATTATTTTGTATGAATCTATGCATTTGTTGAGTATTTTTATGATCTAAATTAGTATCGGAATTCAAAATTTTAAGTAGCATATCTCAACAGGTGGTTGGGGATGCTACAATGTGGTATCAAAGCTGAGTTTCAACACTGACCCTAGATGGGCCAAGTTAGCATAATGTTGAAGTGGAAATTTGAAGAGAATTAATTTTAGGAGTATGTGTGTAGCTCATACGATTAAATTATCGCAGAAAAATAGAGAGAAATCTCATAGTTAATGTGAAGAATTGAGTCAGAAATTGAAAACAAGTAATTTCAATTTTTTAATGGGAAACATTCGGGCTTACAGATGGTCAATTTTTTCAGTTTATAGAGTGTCCATGGTGCACAGGAAAAATTGGGTGCAATCAGGAAAAGGCCCAATGTATGTAGTAAAATTATGGAAAAATTAGTTAAGCATCGAAAATACTTTTGTGTGTTGAGTAGTGGTGATGCGCAAAAAATAAAACTCTGCAAGTGTGCGCACTAAACTTTGATGTTGTGCAATGGAAAGTTTGTGTTGTGTGAAAAATTATGGTCCGGGCACTAAAATTTGGTGTTGCACAATGAAAGATATTGATGTGAAAAAAATAATGGTGCGTAGGTGTGCACACTAAAATTTGGCGTTGCGCAATGCAAAGCTATGATGTGAAGAAAATAATGGTGTGCACATGTGCACACTAAATTTTAGCAATGTGTAATGCAAAGCTGACAAAGCATGGAAAAATAATGGTGTGCAGTGTGCACAAAAAATTTTGGTACTGCACAATGCAAAATTGGTGGCACATACATAATATTGGTGCGCAAGGCATGCACATTGTGTACTGAAAAAGCATAGATCAAAATTTTGGGTGTGCGTGCAATGTTAATGCGTAGTGCATGCAAATTAAATATTCATACCATGTGAAAGTAGAATTGTTGGAGAGAAGGGAGTATTGGTGTGTGGTGTGGAGCTTGCAATGCACACAGAATATGGATGTGTTACACAAAAGTTGTGCGTAGTAGGTATTGGTGTGCGACATAGAATTTGTGCGCACTAGATATTTGTGTGTGACAAAAACATGGTGCACACTAGATATAGGTGCGCAGTACATGCCCTACATTTTGGCGCTGCACATAAAGAAATGTGTTTGGTAAATATGGGTGTATAATTTATAAGTGGTGCGCGTGAAGTCGATTTGGTAGTCTACAACAACAAAAAAACAGTGATTTTCTGCGATATTTTTGTATTATTGAAGGTCATCTTTTTGCAAGGAATTTTTGAGGCCGTAAACAATGTTTTTAGATAATTAAAAACCAATGGGTCAATGAAAGATCTCAGAGATATATTTCTAATGTTCTAAACCATTCGTCAAACGAAGCTTTTATGAGGAAGTTACAAGTCAAACAATGGAGGGTAAATTTTAAGACCCACTTAACTTCTAAGGGCCATAAGTTCATATTGCATAATCAGATTGAAGCACAGGAGGAGTCTATAGAAAGGTATTGATCCATAGAAGACAAAAAAAGATTCAAAATGCACAGGAGAGCATAGAAGTCACTTGTAGCATTCAGGCCCAAAAATACTAATTGGGCTGAAACTTCAGTAGGTTGTATCTAGCAACTTGGAGCTCAAATGGGGCTGAAAATTGGCCAGACTGTCCAGAATATGTTTATGAAGGAATCCGATGGGGATCCTTCCAAAACTCCAATGGAACGGGTGCAAAATTGCATAATTACAGTTCAGATTTACACCTAGTTGAAGTGTGAATGGAAGGAACTAATATGCAATTTTCAAATGACCATAACTTTCTACTCATGACTCAAAATTGAGCAAGGGAGCATTCATTGGAAAGGTCTTGGACAAAGGAATCTAAATATACACCCAGAAAATTGATTTGGGCATCCAATTTTACAAGAAATAATTATGATGTATTATTGAACCATAATTGTACATAATTTCATGAATTTGTTAAAATATTTAGCCTAACAATTTTTGTTGGTTTCACATTTTGCAGAGTTAACACCATTTAGATCATAACAAGATAAACACAAAGTTAAAATTCATGGAATATTCATAGGAGGATTACAACCATGAAGATGAGATCAGATGAATGTATGTCAATATAGGAAATGAAGGTACAAATTCAAATGGACATGGAGAAGTCAAGGAAGAAAGTATGAACTTGGTAGAGACCATAAAAGAATTTCAAAAGGATTTCCAAAGTTATAAAGATGATAATGAGAGGCTTATCAAAATACAAGGAGCATCATGAGGGCTTCAACATAAATTTAATGCATAGCTTGGAAAGAATAGAAAATAATATGAATAAGGAGAATGACTGAAGCAAATCAAGAAGTTGTAGGTTTCATGATGAGAGGAGAAGAACAAGAATTGTTGACAGACATCACCATGACTCCCCAAGGAATTCCACTAGGAAAACACATTGTGATTCAAGTCCATCCCCTATTAGGAAACATAAGAGTAGGTTTTGGATGTATGATCTACATGCATAAATGAACAAAATAAAGCCTCCTATATTTGATGGTGAGTATGAGAAGGATGAGGATGCAAAGACATGGTTTTTAGGCATGAGGAAGTATTATAAATTGCATAATTACTCTTCACATGCAGAAGGAAGAATTACCATCTATCAACTCAAGGGAAAATAATCAATGCGGTGGGACCAATTTGTGCAAGTGCAACACATTGATGAGAATAAGGTTACTTGGAGGAAATTTAAAAGGTATTTAAAAAAAAAATACTTGACTAAGCGATAATTTGACAAGAAAATGAAGGAGTTCTTTGAACTCAAGATTGGGAGTATAAACATAGATGAATATGAAAAGATTTTTTTAGTGTTGTTGAAGTATGTTTCTTTCATCAAGGATGAGACGGTTAATATTCAAAGGTATTTGAGTGGGATGTCATCATTTATGAGTGACAATATACAATATGATGATCACAAAAAAATTGAGGAAACCATAAGGTGAGCTAAATTCTTGTATGATTAGCATAAAGGAAGACCAAATTTCCAAAAATCTTGGGAAGAATAGAAGAAAAGAAAGATGGAACAAAGGAAGAAGGGAACTATGGCACCATTCTTTAGAAATAATTATCAGGGACAACCAGCTTCTAAAGAACCTAGGATGACCGAGACATTGAGGCAAAGACCATGGAGACAACCTATTCAATGTTGGGATTCTGGGGGAGATCATATGTACAGAGATTTCACTCATAGAGGTGAAAAAGTGAGGACTGTTCACAATGTACAACAAGCTAATACAATGGAGGACATGAGAAGAATTGTACCTAGGATCTACGCATCCTTGGACAAAAAGAAAGTTGAGTTTTAGTCACATATGATTGATGTGGAAGGTAAGATCAACAACCAAACCGTTGTTATTTTAATTGATCCAGGATCTAGTCATAGTTATATATATCATAATATGGTGGAAAGGTTTCATTTTCCAAGAAGCAAGCTTGGAAAATCTTGGTTGGTGCAGCTGGGTACGGGAGCTAAAAGAAAAATTAATGAGAAGGATAAATCATTTCCAATGGACATGAATGGATTGAGAACCAGGGAATATTTGAACATCATACGTTTAGGTTCGTATGACTAGATAATTGTTATGGATTGGTTGGACCAACACCATGTTGTCCTAGATTGTTATAATAAGGAATTTACTTTCTTGGATGAGGAAGGGAACTTAAGGAAATTAGAGGGAATTCCCGGGGTAGTGACCGTCAAAGAATTTTAAGCCTTGCAATTGAACAAAAGTTATAGGAAATAGTGTCAAATTTTTGCAACACATATGGAAGAGACACCTAAAGATAAGGTACCAAATATTGAATAATATGTAGTCCTAAAGGAGTTTGAAGATGTGTTTAAAGAAATACCAGGATTACTTCGTAAAAGAGATATTGATTTCTCCATCAATTTGATGCCTAGAGAAGCCCCAATATCCAAGACCCCTTACAGGATGAGTACACCAGACCTGAAGGAATTTCAAATGCAACCTGAAGAGCTTCTGAAGAAGGAGTATATATGCGCAAGTGTGTCACCTTGGGGTTCCCCAGTATTATTTGTGAAGAAAAATGATGGAACATTGAGACTTTTCATTGACTTCAAGCAGTTGAACAAGGTAATTGTGAAGAACAAGTATCCTTTTCCAAGGATCGATGACCTCTTTGATCAACTGAAAGATGAAAAGATATTCTCTAAGATTGATCTCAGGTGAGGCTATCATCAGGTAAGAATTAAAGAAGAAGACATCAACAAGACTACCTTCCAAACAAGGTATGGCCATTATGAGTTCACAGTGGTGCCATTTGGGTTATCAAATGCACTAATTGTCTTGATGTATTTAATGAATGGTGTTTTCATAGAATACTTAGATAAGTTTGTCATTGTATTTTTGGATGACATTCTTATATATTCTAATTCAGAGGAARAGCATGAGAAACACTTGAGGATGGTATTACAAGTATTGAGGGAGCATCGGTTGTATGTCAATTTAACCAAGTGCTCATTCTTCTAGAAAAAAAATCATTATTTCAGCCATATCATTTCAGAGGAAGGGATAATAATGGATCCATAAAAGATAAGGGCCATTGAAGGATGGACAACACCAAGGAATGTCTCATAGGTGAGATCATTCATGGTTCTTGTAGGTTATTATAGGATATTTATTGAAGGATTCTCAAAGATTGCACACCCAATCACTTCCTTGCAGAAGAATGGTGTGAAGTTTGAGTGGACACAGGATGGTGAAAGAAGTTTCCAACTTTTGAATAATTTATTAACAAGTACTCCAATACTAAGGATTGCTGATCCAAATGAAGACTTCAATGTATGCACTAATGCATGTAAAGAATGGCTTGGTGGATTCCTTAGTCAGAATGGGTATGTGGTGTGCTATGAATCAAGGAAGTTGAAGGAGCATGAAAGACACTATGCTACTCATGATTTGGAGTTAGCATCCATAGTGCATGCCTTGAATATGTGGAGGCACTACCTCATGGGAAAAATATTTGAGTTGAGGACAAACCATAGTGGTATGAAATATTTATTTGGAAAACTAACTCTAAATGCCAACCAAAGAAGGTGGTTAGAATTCCTAAGCAAATATGACTTTGATATAAAGCATATCAAAGGTAAGGAGAACAAGGTGATTGTTGTACTCAGCAGGAGGGTGCATGAGATGCTTGCTACATTCATTAGCATGTATCAATCATATTTGAAAGATAGAATTTTAGAAGCTGGAAAATCAGATTAGAAATACATGGAGGTAAGGGAAAAACTTCAACAAGGTAATTTACAACAGAAAATTGAAGACTACAAGCTAGAAAATGATGAAATTCTCATTTACAGGGGCAAAATTTATGTGTCAAATTCTCATGAATTGAAAATTATAATATTGATAGAAATGATTGATGTCCTTTTGTTGGGCACCTAGGTTATCAAAAAACTATTACATTTACCAACTGCCAATATTATTGGCCAGACATGAAGAAAGAAATAGTTGATTTTATTACCAGGCATTTGGAATGTCAAAAGGTCAAGGATGAGCATAGACACCCAACTAGTTTGCTACAGCTATTTCCCATTCCTGAGTGGGAATGGGAAGTTGTAAAAATGGATTTCATCACCAAACTACCCAGAAAAAAAAAGCAACATGATTCTATCATGGTAGTGGTGGATAAGCTCACTAAAGTTGCCCATTTTATTCCAGTAAATCTCACTCACATGACAACCAACATTGTTTATATTTATATGAGAGAAATTGCTTGACTACATGGTATACCCAAGACAATTGTGTCTGACAGAGATCCAAAATTTACATCAAATTTTTGGAAAGGATTATTTAAGGGATTTGGAACAAATATGCATTTTAGCACAATTTATCATCCAGAGTCATATGGGAAAATAGAGAGGGTGAATCAAGTGATTGAGGATATGCTAAGGATGTATGTGATGGATAAACCATCCAAATGGGAGGATTGCTTGAATTTGGTGGATTTCTCTTATAACAATGGGTATCAACCATCTCTAAAGATGAGCCCATTTGAGGCAATTTATGGAAGAAAGTACTTGACACATAAGTGAGCCGGGACAATCCAACAGATAGAGCAATGGTTGGACCCGAGCTACTCAAGGAAATGGAAGAGAAGATGATGAAATTAAAACAGAATTTAAAGGTTGCCTGGGATAGGCATAAAAGATATGTTGATAAAGGCAGGACTCAAAGAATTTAAATTGGGTGACCATGTGTTATTGAAAGTAAAATCCATGAAAAGTTCCCTGAAGTTGGGAAATTGTTCAAAGATGGCAACACGTTACTATGGACCATTTGAAATCATGGAGAGGATTGGTCCTGTAGCATATATGCTTTCCTTACCTGCATCAATGTGTATTCATAATGTATTGCATGTATCATTACTTAAAAAGTGTGTACCTGATGTTAATCATGTGATTCAGGTGGAGCACGAAGGGGAATTTCAATTGCATCTGGTGTGCATATTGGATTGGAAGATCAAACATATTCAAAATCGAGCCATAGGGATAGTAAAGGTCCAATGGACCTGGTACGGTCCTGAAGATGCAAATTGGGAGCATGAAGAAGCTATGCGGGTTGAGTATCCACATCGTTTTGAAGAATGTTGAATTTTTTATTGTATATGTGTATATACTGCACTTAGGACAGTGCATAAATAATGGGGAGGGGAATGTAATACCCCTAGGATGATATGGATTTATCAACAGAATGGAATGAATAATAGATTGAATACAATAACACAGAGATACAAAGAGAAACAACAGATATCTAGTGAAAAATAACTTCTATTGAATAAATAAAATAGGTTGAAACTATAAAACTGTAGAATTGAAAACAACTTGCTCGAATGGTGGTAACTATATCTAAGAAGAGATGTGGCTGCTACATGCATTCGTCTGAGAAAAATTATTAAAATGAGGCTCCAGAGTCCTTTTTAACATTACTCATGAATTGAAAAATCCTAGACATCTAAAAACCTAACTCGAGGAGATGAAACGCCAAAATTTATGTGGGCCCCGATGGGTAAGTTGGTACCTCAACTTCCTGGGGTCGTAATGTTTGCATAGGACCTCTGTTTTAGGCACGTGATATCCCATTAGAAAGGCATTTTCGAGAAATACATATTGTGATATAAAACTCTACAGTTTGATTGAGGCAAGCAAAAAAAAAAAATTGGGGCCCCAAAATGGCCTTAGAAGTACAGAAAGATGTACTAACATGAAAATTTCCAAACTAAGCTAGCTAGATTAGGTGGGAGACCACTAATAAACACCTAGAAGCTATGTATGGATTCAAACAAATCTGCAAGCATAGAACCCACAATTACAAATAATTATAGAAGAACACGTTGAACTAAAACTGTCCAAAGGAGCCAGTTGGAATAGGTGGGTGGCCACCAATATCCACTTGGATTAATCTTCCCCCCTTAGGAAGAAATGGTATCCATTTCGTTGGGTGCCCCAATCAGGTGAGGAAAGTTTTTCTGAATTTGGCTATGGGTGAGCCACTTTCCTTGGTGCAGGAGCTGCCCTGCCTTGATAACCTGATAAAGTTGGATCCTCTGCTAGCGAGTGGCCTTGACCTATGTGTCCACTATTTGATCAGTGTATGCTTGTTCCATGTAGTCAGGGTTGAGATCTATTGATTTCAATTGTTTTGTGATATTCAAGGTGTCCAATAATGGTGGAAAATATGGTTGGAGGAGGTCCACATTGAACACTGGTCGAAATCCAAGGAAGGGGGGAGTGTTGAGCTCAAAAGAATTGTCACCCATAGCCTTGGTGATAGTGTAAGGCCCATAGAGAAGTGTACATAGATTTTGATGGGGCCCCGTAAGGCATTCTTTATGAAAATGTAACAATACCTTATCTCCCAGCTAAAATTTGTGCGATACCCGGTGTTGATCATGGCGCTTCTTGTACTTAGCATTGGATTTCTACAAAATCTCATGGAACTGTTGGTGGATGTGATAAATCCACTCAATGAATCTAGTGGCTTTTCCGACCTCAGACTAAACATGGGAATAATCTATCTATTTTGTTGCAAGAGGTAGTGCAACATCAATGGGACCCAACAGTTGGAATCCCAACCCCACCTGAAAGGGTTATGGCCGGTGGAGCCATGGAGAGCCCTATTGTAGTTGTGTTGAACATAGGGAAGACTCTCATCCCATGTATGCATATGCTTAGAGTTATACATGTGAAGGATGTGCACAATCATCTGGTTGACAACCTTTGTTTCGTCACCAGTTTGAGGGTGGAAGGCAGTGGATTTACTGAGCTTGGTGTCCAACAGTGACCAAAGAATCGAGCAATATATAATACACTTTCTAATGTCCTATCGAAGTTTTTTCCAATAAAAATGTTTTTGTAGAATGAACACAGTTTTCTCCATGCCAAAATGCCCTACCATATGACTGTAGTGAGCCTCCCAAATAAGCTTTGCACGCTCGCTTGAAGGAACATATAAATGACCCAGATGGAATAAAATTCCATCCTGAATGTGAAAATCAGTGGCATTCACGCATGTACCCAAGAGATGATAGGTGGTGGTGAAGTCCAGATCTTGTTGATAAAGTTGGGGCCACTCAGATACCTCATGCCAATAGGAATGGAGTACGGTGGTGAGTGCAGCCACGAGAGGTCGATTGAGACAATCAATGAGACTATTTGTGCTCCCTGTCTTATACTTGATGTTGAGATGGAATTGTTGCAGGTAGGTGGACCACTTCTGATGGTGGTCATTATGCAACTTCCCCTGTGTCTGTATGAACTGTAGAGGATTGTGATCAATGTGTCTGATTATATCCTTTTTGAGAATGTAATGTTTCCATTGGCGACAGGTTTGTACAATGGAATACATTTCCTTTTCATAGGTGGGGTATTTATGGACAGTATCTAAGAGTGTCTCACTATGGTATGCTATCAGATGATTGTGCTAAGTGAGAACTGTGCCTATATCATAGTCAAATGCATCAGTCTCAATATTGAATGGTTGTTTCATATCGGGTAAGGAGAGTACTGGAGCTGAGCACAAGTGATGCTTAAGATCATCAAATGCTCATTGTTGTTCCTTCCCCCACGTGAAATTTTCCTTGCTACTGCCCGTGGTCACTTGGTTGAGGGCCCATGCAATATGGGAGAATCCCAACATGAACCATCGCTAGAAGTTGGCAAGTCCCAAGAAGCTCCAAATCTCGGTTAGTGTGTTCGGGGCTAGAAAGTCATGGATGAATTGGATCTTAGTTGGATCGACATGTACCCCATGCTCATAAACAATGTATCCCAAGTATTGGACCTTGTTCATGTCAAAGGGGCATTGTTCCAGGTTGGCATATAGCTTGTGCTACCATAGAGTGTTAAAAACATGCTGAATATGTTGCATGTTCTCCTCCCAAGTTCTGTTGAAGATGAGGATGTCATCCAAATATACCACCACAAAAGAGTTGGTGAAGGGTCTCAATAAATCATCCATCAACCTCATGAAAGTGGTTGGTGCATTTGTTAATCCAAAGGGCGTGACCAACCATTCGAAGATACCTTCTTTAGATTTGAAATTTGTCTTCGATACATCATTTGGTTTGATGGGAACCTGGTGGTAGCCAAAATTTAGGTCAATCTTGTTGAATAACATTTCCCCATTGAGTTGGTCAAGAAGGTCATAAATTCTAGGAATTGGGCATCAGTTCCTGATTGTGATTTTGTTTAATGCTCTGTAATCAATGCAGAGCTGCTAGGTCCCATATTTCTTCTGCACCAGTACAATCGGGCTTCCACAAGTGGAGAATTTGGGTAAGATGTGCCCCTTTTGAAGAAGCTCTTGGATCTGACGCTTCATTTCATCATTTTCCATTAACAAGAAATTATATACTAGTCCATTAGGTAGAGATGCATCAGGGGTTAGATCAATTGGATGCTTCACTTGGCAATGTGTCGGTACCCCAGTGGGTGAGGAGAAGATGTCTCTGTACTCTTCCATGATCCTCTGCACTTGCTCCTGCTGCAAAGAGAGGCTCTTTGTAGAGTCCACGGATGAGAAAATGACCTGCTTCTTACTATGAGCATGGATCACAAAGAAAATGAACTTCCTGGTCTGTGAAATGACCTTCATTTCTTAGTAGAGATTAAATAAATATCGGTAGGCGACATTACTTATGGTATCCTATACAATTGTCTACCCAAAGTAATAATAACACTGTGGGGTCTAAAATCATACACAGCATATCACTTCCACAAATATGATTGTCGTAAAATAACATCACAAACTTCAAGGGGAGAAATATAACACAATACCTCATCTTTGAAAGGCTTGATGTTGTAAGGAAGATGACAATGTTGGATGACGCAGAGATATCTTCCTTAGTGAAGCCAGCCGATAGTGTAGGGATACGGGTGTAGTGTCGTCGAAAGGTCCAACCGCTTGATGAACTTTGCTAAGATCAGGTTCTTATGACTTCTGCTATCGATAATGAAATGAATCAGAGCCCCCTTGACCCACATCTATGAGTGAAAGAGGCATTCCCATTCCTCTAATTCTTCTGGTTTGCTTGGATGGAATTTTGTGGTAGCGACAGTGGCACTCGGTTCAACATCGATAATCCGCTTCCCTCCTTCTAGATTTTATTTGGAGTCAGAATCTTCCTCTGACTCAGAAGCTTTCATCTCAACCACTAGTGACTTAGTACTTGGAGAGACATTCTTCGGTGTTATGCAAAGGGATTTTATGGTATTCACACCATTTTCTCTTGTCCTTATTTGATTTCTCATTACTCTTCTTGTGTTGCGACTTGGACTAATTGTCCTAAGAGTGGCCATTTTTTCTCTGTCCCTTGTAATGTGGGTTGGGGCCACCTTTTCCTTGCTTCAGATGTGAGGAGTTTTCATATCCAAAGTATCGCCTCTTCTACTTAAATTTCTTCTCTATCTTGATAGCATATCTATAAGTTGTACCCAATGATGCGATGTCCGGAAACTCCATTTATGTTTGAATGTATCTATGCAGACAACCACAGTATTTGAGCACCATATGTCGCTTAGAGTCTTTGATACCCAATTTGGTGTGTAGGGTATAAAAAATATTGGTGAAATATGGTACTTTCTCGTCCCTTTCCTAAAGTAGGGTGGTCCATCTTGTGTATTGGTCCTTGTAGCTTCCAACAAGGTAGTATTGTTATTTAATAGAATCCATAAAGGAATCCCATGTGGGGGAGACTACAAATATAGTAGATTCCTCTATGGCCCTTCACTCAGAGTAAGTATCCCACCAGTCCTTAACATGGGGGATGCCTTGAGGAGTACAAAAGTAATATTTTCCCTATCAAAAAATTGTGGAACGAAATATACCCTTTGACCAGATTCAACTATTTATCTACAACATCCACATATATCATTCCTTCAAATAATGGAATATTAAAATTTTCATGTACCTTGAAGCGTGTTGCATGGCCGCTTGATGAAGATGTGTCTCATGTGGGCAGTCATCGAAGGATCTGTGCAAAGTTATCCCTCATTTCGTTCCTTTGTCATGCAATGGCTTCCTCGAGCAACATTTTAAAAGGATCTCCTCCTCCATCATCTTTCTTTTTGTCCCCCATGGGTATTTTTAGGGCTCCATGTGGCCGATCTTGCAAAGGCTTGACTGGTTCGAGTCCCAACTTCTTGTACCCAGATCTTGTCGGGGACATGCACGAAGAAAAATAAATGAAGAGCAGACCACTCTAATACCGCTAATCTGGATTTATGAGCGAAACAAAATGAATAACAAAATGAATACAATAAAACATAGATACAAAGAGAAACAACATATATCTAGTGAATAATAACTTCTATTGAATAAATAAAATAGGTTGAAACTGTAAAATTGCACAACTGAAAACAACTTGTTCGAATGGTGGTAGTTATCTCTAAGAGGAGATGTGGTTGCTACGTGCATTCATCTGAGAAAAATGATTACAATGAGGCTCTAGAGGCCTTTTTAACATTACTCATGAATGAAAAAACTCTAGACATCCAAAACCCTAACCCTAGGAGATGAAACACCAAAAGTTATGTGGGCCATGATGGGTAAGTTGGTACCTCAACTTCCTGGGGTTGTAACTTTTGCATGCGAACTCTGTTTTAGGTGTGTGATATCCCGTTGGAAAGGCATTTTTGGGAAATACACATTATGTTGTCAAACTCTGACTTCGTCTACAGTTTGATTGTGGCAAGCCAAAAAAACATTGTTTAGGGCCCCAAAACGGCCCTGGAAGTATAGAAAGATGTACTGACATGAAAATTTCCAAACTAAATCAGTTGGATTAGGTGGGTGATCAACAATATCCACATGGAAGCTTTGTAGGGATTCATACAACCCCAAAATTGTAGAAACCACAATTACAAATAATTACAGAAGAACGTGCTGAACTAAAACTGTCAAAAGGAGTCAGTTGGAATAGGTGGGTGGCCACCAATATCCACCTAGATCATAGGACGAACCCGACGAACCCAAATTGTACATATAATTGTAAATGTAAATATGATTATAGGTTGGTGAGCCATTGGCACTTGGTTTTCATGTTGCACACACTTGGGTAGGTGCTTGGAGATTCATTATCAAGATAGGGGCACACAAGTCATAATGTTGTGCACACTTGGGAAAGTGTGCGATAGGGATCTAGAAGTGCACATAGTTGAGTTATATATGACTGCATATGTATTGAGGTTTATGTGTCTGTGTGGTTATTAGGCTAGAGAGCCTAATGTTAAATGTCCAGTGAGCCATCATTATACTATGTAATCACATGCAAATATTAATGAAAGCACATCGTTGCTGCAGACCAACCATGTGAAAGAGTATGGGGGGATAAAATCCACTAGATAGGGAGAGGGGGATAAAATTTAAGGATAAGGGGATAATCTAGGGGGCTTAAGCCCAAAGTAATATTATATTAATATTCCTTAAAGTATAAAGTATGGATAATTATTTTGTCCTATGTTATAAGGATGGGACAAGTGGGCCTAAGGTAGTTCTCAACATGAAAAGTGTTAAGTTGGGAACATGCATAAATATAGCTTGGACTTAGTTAATTTTCATATCATCCCATCATCATTCCTTCACTCATTCATTTGTCCTTCATAGCCTCTTGTTACTGTCACTGTATCTGTACCTTGGTTAATTGAGATCTGGACTGAAGAAGTGGGTTGTCAGGCCCATAGGATATTGAAGAGGAGGTTTGTCAGTCCCATGAGCATTCTCTCCAGGTGAGAGAATTGTTGGGAATTGATTCTCGAAGGTGAAAATTGCAACTATAGGACTCTGAGAATTCCTATCCAGCCTATTTTTGAAGCTTCGGAAAGGAAGTGGGGAAGCCGAGGGACTGTTGAGTAGAGAAGGGGTACACTTCCTGGGGTGGGACATGCATGTGGGGAATGAGGGACTGCAGGTTGCTAGTTTGAGTTGACACATGTGACTAAGTTTTTATGTTGTTTGAGACACCTTAGTTGGGCTAGGAATCCTTTACCCAAGTAGAGTTTAGTCCCATCTCAGGGGTGACCCACTGTCGAGAGTTATAAGCAGTGTGGTCTAAGGCTGGGAGGAACGTGGAAGGTATGAACACAGTTGGAATTCTTTTAATCAAAGATAAGTGTCAATTGTGTGTTAATTCATATGCTGCATTAATATTTATGTAATTTTTTTCATGGGTTTTCTCGTGTATGTTGCACGCATATTTATGTTATTATTTTGTATGAATCTAGGCATTTGATGAGTATTTTTATGATTTAAATTAGTATCAGAATTTGAAAGTTTAAGTGGCATAGCCCAGCAGGTGGTTGGGGATGATACATGCATTGTCATACCAACAGATATTCTAATTCTTCAATCCAACAATATCAGAGTCAAACTTCCTGACCACAAACCACCAGTCATTAACACCATATATGGTAGTTGAAGGTACAGAGGAATATCATTTGGACATAGGAATAATAACATTTCCTCCAAACATAAAGTTACATCAGTGGTTGGGAACGTTCCAGGAGAAAACAATTGGATATACAGAGCAGTTGGAGGATTAGGTGTAGCTAGAGAAGACACCAGAATAAATCAGTTGGTGACTATTTTTGACTTTTTGTTGAATATATATCTCCTTATATGATTTTTTTGTATAAGTATACAATAACTAGTAGATAAGAAGTTTTGAGGCAAATGTTTGTTGATCAACATTAAGTATAAATATTGTCGGCCCAAATGACTAGAAAGATGTTTTGGAGGAAGTCGAGTTATATTCTGTCATGACAACACTGGGGGATCACATGAGCCAAAGGCATATCAATAATTACAATTCTATAATTGTCAAATTCATTCCCTCCATTGGAAACCACCCCAGACAAATTCCAAAACCTCCATAAAATGACCAAAGGGGAGGCATAAGAAATCAATTGGAAGCATATTTTGTTTCATATGAGGAAGAGTTGAAGTCATGAGAGAGGATCCATATGCATGGATTTTTTCTCCAGGAGAGACCAAGTTATACCAACAACATAAGGAGCTTCACTTGTTTTCTCAAAGAAGACAAGGTCCCCTCTCCACCAGTAGTAAAAATATGCAGCACCAACGAAACATTACACAGTTCTTCCTAAGGAAAATTGGCACCATCTGTCCATCGATTGATTCCTGCATAGTTCAAAGAAAGGGGAATCATATCCTCCATTCGTCTACATCAATGAAGGATTGGGATCGAGAGGAAGAAAAAGGTCATTCTTCTAGCTAGCATATTTTCACAACAACTGTAGTCATATGCTAAGAGTGGCAATAGAACAAAGTTTTGGGAAAGAAATATCCAATCCAAGAATGCATAGTCTACACCAACCGAACCATTTTGAAGGATCCATACTGAATGAGCGCAGGACGATAAAAGTGTACTTCTTCATCATCCAAAAATATCTCCTACTCTTCTGAAATCGCTTCAACAATGGCCTGAAGAAACCCAGAACTTTATCAAAAGGGAATAGCGGAATATCTAGCAAATCCAATCATTCTAAATAGTCTCTCTCTCATTATAAAAATTATAACCTTTCTCTCTAAAAAATTCTTACCAATGTAATAGTCATACCCTCACCCTTTCTGGGGACGAGCAAGGAATTGAGGGGGGGGCGTATGTTGTAGGGGCTAGTCGGCCCTACTGACTAGACCCGCTAGTCGATCTAGTCGACCAAATAATTTGACTGTATAAGTCGAGTATAGGAGTTGGTCAAACAGATAGTTAGAGTCGACCGACCAAAGCAGTTAAGAAGTTGTAACTAGTAATAGGTAACTACAAATACAAGTATATATATGTGACTCTGTAACAGAGGAAAGGTTGGTTGTTCTTGTACATAATACAATACATATTGTTGTTTCTCCCACTACTTTGTGTATGCTTCCATGTATGTCTATGTGCGTGTGTATATAATACTCTAACATATATATTTCTCTATGTAAGGAACTACTAGTAAATCTCTTGTACTTCTCCCTAGATTACAACAGTGCCTCACATGACCCCGTCAGAAGCTCCTCCCACTTCAATATGGGCCTTAAAAAATCACCAAGGTTGTGGGTGACAATTTTTTTGAATTAAGTATTCCCCCTTTCCTTGGCTTGCACCCTGTATTTAATGTGGAAGTTCTGCTTTGACCATATTTTCCACCTCTCTTGGAAACTTCGGATGTGGTCGAGCGCTTATCCTCTACAAAACTCAATATTGACTACATTGAACATGAAACAATTGATTATATCATGGAAACCAAGACAAAGGGAACCCACCAATAGAACATCCAACTCTATCGGGTCGTTAAAACAAGACAACATCTTCACTAGGGAAAACGGCTCCCCATGAGTCAAATTCAACAGAGGTTTCTCCATCTGATGGAGGAACTTGACACAATGGGGACCATTGATTTCTAAGGGGGGAGGACTTGTCCAAGTGGATATTGGTGGCCATCCACATGTTCTACTAATTCAGAATGGTTCCACATCTTGGTAGTTTTTCTATAGTTGTTCGGGTCCCAAACTTCTGGGGATGTTTTGAAGCCCTAAATAATGTTTTTTTGGCATAACGACACCTTGCATGTAGCCAAAGGCAGATGTTATTCCATTAGAATGAGTACTTCTCGGCTAGACCTTTCAAATAGGATACCAAGTGCCCCAAAGAGAGCTCATGTGAAAAATTTATTCCCTCGATAAGTTTATGTATCAACTAACCACATGGGGGCACACAAACCTTCTGTTCTTTCATCTTCTGAGGTTAGGGTTTTGAACGTATAGGGTTTTCTCATTAATTCTTTATGTTAAAAGGTATTTTCAGCCTCTTTGTAATCATATTCTTGCAAATGAGGATATATGACACATCTCTCTCTTCAGGGATAAGCTACGACCATTCTACATAGCTTGTGTGCTTTTCATTTTACAGTCTTTTGTATTCCAAATAGTCATTAATAGAATTCGAGTTTAATTGTGTTACTGCGTTTCTTAAAATATCTAGAGATGTTTGCTGATTATTTCTTCGCCATCATGTTGTTCTTAATATAATCTGGATCAACCCTTAATTGGTGATAAGGTTTGGACCTTGTAGAATCCTCTTGAAATTCCAAACATGGTCAGCCTCACATGTGTGAGTAATGGGCGATGACTTGGCATATGCTCGTACCATGGTGGTCAACAAGGTAGGTCAACTTGCTAGAGGCATAAATTTTCCATACGACCTTTGATTGAGGCATTTTATGCACCATTGGAAAGGTCTCATAGCATAGAATTGTTAAGAACCAAACATCAATATAGCCTAGAAAAACCTTAGGAAATGTACTCAACGCCTTGAAAAAGAGATAATTTCAGATAATAAGCCTCTTCGAGGGGGAAAACTCCTTTTACCCCACTTAAATGTTCAAGTACAAGATGATTCAAAATGAAAATGTCTCCTTGGTATATATAGGAGACTAGGAGGTATAATTGCAACTAATGGCCTAAAGCCGACATAAATAAAATAACATTACTAATCTAATATGCCCCAATTAAGGGGTAATAAATAACATTACTAATCTAATATGC
>JASDQU010100945.1:304971-317143 GCA_032191745.1 Picea mariana | reverse complement strand
CATGATGGAAGAAGAAGTAACACTTGCACATGTTCCAGTTTGACCCTTGCCATGATGTTATGAGCTAGCAGGAAGCAAAATATGAATTGAACAATGATATACTATATTGATCGGAGCTATATGAAGCCTTCAAATAAAAACAATGTTCGAGAAAAACTGAAGTACAATGAGGTCAAGAATTACATTATCCGTGATGAGGTCTAGAGAGGAGAGGTGGTTCTCTAATATATCTCCATAGATGAGCAGATAAGAAGATATTTTGGTAAATCCTCTGTCCAAGATGAAAGAGTTTGCATACTCAAGAAATGAATTGTAGCTCGTGGAGATCATGTCCTTATTGAAAAGGGAAGAGATGAATCTCAGTTTGGGAGGGAGCACTGATGTGTTACTGATTTATGAACAATCATTTTTCAAGTTCCAAAAATAGTCCAGGATGAGTGGTTCCTTTGAAGTGGTTTGAGATTTCGGACGGATAGGCATTTTCTAGTTCGGAACATGGTCTAGATGGAATGGTCATTTTCGTAATGAAAATGGTTCGATGGATTGTTGATGTACCATAGATAGTGATTCCCCTTATGGAAAGTGTGGGGGAATGGTCTAGGACAGAATTTCTTCTTGACGATCACTCTCAGTAGTGTTCAAGAAGACTGGTTTGCCTCGTAGACAATCATTCTTTCGAAGCTCACAATTGTGAGCATTTTCAAAGAATGCTATGTTTTGGAGGTTGGTGCAAGGAAATCATTTCCTTAGGAAATGGTCTGGACAAGCATTCCCTAGGTTAAATTCATTCTCTCCAGGTTTCACTTTGTTTAGTGCCGAAGGAATGACCCATATAGGTGAATGGTCCAGGTTCAAAAATCAGTGATAGGCATTCCCTAGGGAAAACTCATTCTCTCCAGGTTGCAATTTGTTTAGTGATGGAGGAATTGCCCAGATAGGTGAATGGTCTAGGCTCAGAAATCAGGACAATTATTCTTCCTTTCTTGAAAAGAATAGTCCAGATAGCTCATCGTTGATGTTTTACCTTATGAGGGAAGATGCTCTTCCATATATCACAGATGTGAGTGGAAGAATGGGCCAAATGATTCAATTTATATCATAACAATGTTTTCTGGGCAGGTTGATATCAGATGATATGATTGTTATGGAGAATGTATGTCTCTGGATAGTAGATGTATGCTACTGTGGTGGATGTGTTCCACTAATTGTGACTATATGTCACTGATCAAGTATTTGTTTGCTACTTGGTGTGGTAGTGTACCACTGGATTATAGTTGTGTAGTACTATGGGTACACACAGTTGTGTTCTATTGAATGACATTGTTTCGATTTCCTTGAATACTATCAGTAGTGTTGGAAATGATTATCAGCTAGATGGATGATCAATGGACAAAGATTCCCTAGACAAAAAATCGTCCAACACATTTATTCTTCTAGGACATATGTCCAGATTAGAAGAATGTTTCTTGTGTCAGTCTGTGGACTGATTGAGTTATCCAGCATCATGTCTGATTACTCATATGGAGTATGGTTTCGAGAGATGATCTAGTTGATGACACTGATAGTGATGATAGTTCTCATGATCTAATCATGAGATAATCTATACAACTATGTTGATGCTACCAATTGAATGGTATGTTTGTTCTAAAGACCATTACCTTCAATAGCTCCCTAGCTATGAGGGAGTGTTTATATTATGGTAGTTGCGGGAGGTATTTACTTCCACATGTAAACCTGATGAGAATAGAATATTACGGGAAGCAAGAAGAAACCCTAATTAATTGGTTAATAATGCTAGAAGACAACTCGACCCAAGAGAATGACTTGTATTAGGTTATTATCCTCCAAGATAAGAATTCAGAGAAAGGAAATGTTATATACTAAAGAATTAGCACCCAGAATGAGAAGTTGTCCTGGGCAGTCTGCCAGAAATAGTATAAATACAGGAGACTAATCTTCATTCTGGCCAGCATTCTCAGAACTGCAGAAGCACACTTGTGTGCACTGGAGTTTGCCATTTTGTGTGCAATTTTGGGGGAGATATGTTGCTGTCGTTGGTGCAACTAGCATATTTCAGTTTTGGCTTGGCCTCTCTCTTGGTTATGGTTTGGAATATTTGATCAGCTCTTGTTATTATTTCTTAGTGCCCTATCCTTGGAGAGAGGTGCGGCACCTTTGTTTGGCTATCAAGTCTAGGGTTTTCTTCCAGAATCTTTCTCTGTCAAGGTTAAGGTGATCGGGGGTGGCTTGGGCCTAAGGTTGGGTGACAATATTTCTATATTGTATATGGTTAAATGAGCACATCCATTATATTATAACACTTCTCTCATTAGAATGAGTAATTTCACTTAGTTGAATTGAAGCCAACTAAATTGTTTCAAACATGGAGGAATGGGTGAAAAAAAAGGATTTGGTAGTCAAAAAGGCTAGACAGATTTATGGTTCCTCAATTCAAGGGTGGTGATAGGAGGTAACTCAGATCACATTCCTATCTTTCTAGTGTTGGATAAAAAAGGCTCCATACCTCCTTCCCCAATGAAATTTAATCACACCTACCTTTGAGAATCGAAGTACCAAATACTTGTTTTGTCCACATGGACTATGTTGGTAGAGGAAGAAATCCATTCTAACATGGAACCATTTTCTATAAATATTTCCAATATTTAAAAGGAAACTTCAAAATGGGTGAAGTCTTTCTATAAGAAAGAGACTGAGCAACTTCATGAGGTGGAATCTAGTATTGGTTCTTTACTGATCGATCAGATGGATAGTTCTCTTTCTAGTGAAGAGGAAACCATGTTGGAAGATTTACTAGAAATAAATAATGAGTTATTATCCAATGAGGAAAATAGATGGCATGTCAAAAGTCAGGCGGCTTGGATATTGAAAGGGGACTATAACACAAAAAAATTCCACAAATATGAAAACTCTCAGAAGGTAGTTAACAAGACCAGTCAAATAAATGATAGGAATGGTTGACTAACGTCCTCCTTTGAAAAAATTGAAAAAGTTAGAAAATACGTTTTCACTAATCTCTTTTGGGAGCCGTCAAGTTTCCCAATTGGTGAGATCCTAATGGCTATAAATCATTTTCCAAGATCCATCAATGAGGAGATGAATTTGTCTCTACAGGAAGAGATCACAGAAAAGTAAATCTTCGCAACTTTATCTCCCTTTTAAAAAATAAAAATACCTGGTCTTGATGGGATGTTAATTGAATTTTACCTTGGATTTTATGTATTTCTTAAATATGACATTTAAAAAGTGGTGAAGGAATATAAATCATCCTGGAAAGTATGGGGGTATTTCAATGATACTTTCCTTTGTTTAATTCCTAAAAAGAAAGAGGAACTCTTGTTCAAGTAATTCAAACCAATCTCGTGTTTTAATATGATGTACAAGCTCATAGAAAAAAATAATCACCTCCAGTTGAAAGCCTATCTTAAGGGAAATTGTTTCTAAGGAATATTATGGTTTTCTGAACAAGTGTCAAATTCATGGTGTGTTTCAGGCTTGCACTCTATCAAGAAAAAAAAATGTTTCCTCTATTATCATGAATCTTTACCTCTCCAAATCTTATGACAAAGGAAATTGGATTTTCTTCGGGCTTTCCTTGATTCAACTGGGAATGAAATTAAACTCTATGAAATGGATTATGGGATGCGTAAAATCCTCATACTTTATTGTGCTCATTAATGGATCTCTCTCAACTTCTTTTTTCATTCTTCCAAGGGTCTCCACCAAAGATGTCCTCTATCTCCTTTCTTGTTTCTGATAGTGGTTGATAGTTTGGTTATTCTCCTAAAAAATGCTAGAAGCAATGACATTTTCAAGGGTCTCAAAATATCCGATTTAGGAATTATTACCCAGTTAATCTTTGTTGATGATGTCATTCTTTTTGGTGTAGGAATAGAATAAGAACTTATCCACTTTAAATAATTTTTTTCCTCTTTCTACACTACCACGTGGATGCAATTAAATCATAATAAGTCAATATTACTGTTAATTAAGTGTAAGATGAAGTTTTATAGTAGGAGGTAGAAATATTTCCTTTTCAATGCAAATTCATCAAGGAGGGTCTAAATATTTGGGATTCATTCTCAAATCAAACTCTTACTGTTTCAAATACTATCTCTAGCTAATAAACAAAATTCAAGTGAGATTCTCAGTGTGGATAAATCGTTGGCTATCGTGAGGGGTATCACCTTGCACAATTCTATTCTCACAAGAATTATAGTCTATTGGGTGTTGATGGAAAAATCCCAAAAGGGATATTAAATAAGATAAGGAAGACTTGCTTCAATTTTCTGTGGTCAGGGCGAAAGGATGCAAGAGGCATCTTGCTGGTGAAATGAACAAGATTAGCTATGCCTAAGGATTTAAGTGGGTGGGGAATCAAAGATATTTTCTAGTTTTTCAAATCCCTATCTTCCAAAAGTCTTTGCAGGCTGGTTCATAATAAGAGATTATGGGGTAGAATAATGTCTTCTAAGTACTTACTGGGGATGTCCTTTGTAGACTGGTTTAGACATCCTCAAAATTTAGTTGTGAATAGATAAGTTTGTTGGAAAGCTCCCATTAATGATTTTCCATTGATTGGTGATTGGAAAATTTGGTAACTAAGCAATGGGAAAAGCATCAGTATTGGAGAGGATCCATGGGTTAGTTCTGGAGCTGGTTACAAAATCTTCAAATATTTGGTGGTCAATCTTCACAATTCTGGCATATTCTCTATTTGGGATCCTAGGATAGGACAAGTAGACTATATTGGTAGAAGCACATGGAAACTGATTGTCTAGTTAGATCTAGAGGGGGATAAAGTTGATGAGTGAGAATATTTCATGGGTATTCTTTACTCAAACCTTATTTATTTACAAGAGGAGATAGACGACTATCTCATATGGGAACAAAATAAAAACTATGGTCAATATCTACAGAAGTGGGGATACTTGGTCTTAGCAAAAAAAATGGTGAAGGAAACATGAAATGGTGGTGGAAGTATATTTGGTCCATGCATGCCCCCAAAAATTGAATATCTAATTTGGTTGTCAATGGAAAATAGATTTGTAACATCGGAAAATGGGCTAAAGAGAGGTTGGATCGATCCTAGTATATGTGCACTATGCATGGATAATGAGGAATTGACTCTCCATATATTTGTTTTATGTTCATTTTAAAAATAGGTGAGAGAAACAATTTCAAAATTATTGAAGGTATGTTTACAGGGGGGAAATGGTGATCTTGAAGGTTGGCTAAGATGGTGGAAATAATATCATATCTCCAAGGGTATTCAATCCATTCCTCCTTTTAATTATATTTTATTTGGTGGTCTAGAAATATAAAAAATTTCCAGGATTTGTATCCTCCTCTTGAGGTGGTGGCAACTTGAATCACATGAATAACACTGGAATTCAAATCAGAGATAAAAATTCATAAGAAGAGGACATCAATCATTCTTTATTTGGTGGAAGGAACAACTTGGGGATTTTTCGATGGGGCCAACCAAGGATATCCTTCATCTTGTAGAGAAAGGACGGTCGTGTATATTTGAGCCTCTCATTTTTACAAAATCTGATACACCATAGGCTAAGGTACCAAGATGAAGGTTGAGCTCTTTGCTTTGTGGGAATTACTATTTGTGATGAATACACTCAGGAAAGAAAATTTTCAACTGCTAGGAGATTCAATGACTATGGTATATTGGGTTAAGGGTAAAGTTCAAATTCAGGTGTCGGGTATAAATCATTTGATGAGACAAATTGGTGCATTCTTCTATGTTTTAGAGTGATTATCAATTTCACATGTTTGCAGATATTTAAGAACTATTTTTGAATCCCTTTCAAAAGAGTCCCTCTCTTTGGACAAATGCACTCTTTGTATGCATGAATTTTTTGAGGGGAAACCCTATAACGAGATGACTTTCAGGCTATAGAGACATAGTTTCTTTCTGTAATCGATGAAATGTGGATAACAAAAAGACTAGATTTTTTTTTGATACGGGTAAGTAGTGAAGAAAAAGTAAGAATAAAGAATATACATGAATAGAGATTCCTCTTATGGACTATAATATGTATAATTCTTTTTTAATAATATATATTTGTTTTCTTTCTCAGAATAAGCATTATAATGTAAATGATAAGTCATGGAATCTCCAAGGACATGAAATAACATTACCTATGTGTATTTATATACACACCTTATATCTTGTATGATGTCAAGTAAATATGTAAAAATTGTAGTAAATAAAAAATGATTTATTATAGATATATTGAATTATAATATGTAGTCATGATGTTCTCATGAAGTGGACCCCCATATTCACTTCACTTGGTCAAGTTTTTTTTTTCGGTTGTTTTTGTTAGACATGGTGTTATGTTGTCATTGATGTCAATAGGTATTAATAAAGGTCTATCATCCAGATAAGACCATTTAGACTATAAATATATTAAAATACCCTGCTATACTTATTCCAAAATAGATTTGCAAGAGCATTAAACTTGATGAGGCTATTGCATATGGAAATGCAGTGAAAAATGCTATTTTAAGTAGAGAAGAGCATATGTGAGCTCTTATAAATTGTGGCAGGAACTTGATAATTACAATATGGTATATAGTATTTACCAGGATCAATAAAACCTATGTTTTCTTATCAAGAGAAAGAGAGAGAGATTCTCGAATTATTTCTTCTAGGTGGATAATCATCAAAATCGTTAAAAGGAGGAAGCAACGGTAGTCAAACAATGAGGAATCATTCCATAGAGAGAGAGAGAGTCCTATAAGGTGTAATCTAGGATAGAGAAGGTATTAGGAGCCTTATGTTATGAAATACAAAGTTCAGGAGGGAAGCAGATCAATAAATGCACAAAATATCTACATGTAGGAGGAGTGTGCAGTTATTGAGACCTTAAAGAGGTCGAAGGAAAATGTAACACCTAAAATTTAACCCAATTTAAACTTAAGAAGAATCATTTTTTTTTATTTACAAGGACCAATAGATTCTCAATTATTAATATACATATAATGATACAAAAATTAATGCACAATGAAAATTTACCCTTCACCGGAAGCTGTTGATTTTCCTCTTAGAGAAGCTCTCAACCATCAATCCATTGATTATACATCAAAACTTTTGTTACTCCTCGCCGATACTTCCATCCACTGAAGGACTCACCAGTACCACCCAACCAATGCTAGGGGTACTCTTCTTCCCCCTTATCCCCCCAAGCCACAAAGGGGTCACACACAAAATTTCAAATAAAAAAATAGGTCAATATTGTCCTTGCAGGGATAGGACTCCACTTCTTATACAGATATTGCATCCCAAGTCATATAAGTAAACTAGTCACATGAAAAATTTGACAGCATTTCAGTCATCTCGCAATTGGTCGCCTTCTTCTTCCTCTCACTTCTTTTTTTATAAGAAAATTTGTCATGACACTTGTCAATTCATGCATAATCAAGTAGTTTTTAATAATTAAATTAGATATTATTCACCCTCAACACATGTTACACTTCCCTCAATTTTCACGTGTTTTATTTCTTTTTAAATAAATAAAATTTGAATTTTTCCTCACCTCCTTAATTAGTTCCTAGATTTTCTCCTAGTTGTCCCTTAGTTTCCCAATTTCTCCTTTATTGTGTCTCCTAACTAATTTACGGTTGGACTTTGATTAATAATATTCTCTTAGTTAGGATTTAGAGTCTAGGTTGACTTAGGACTCTAACTTTAAGTTGACACCACATTTCATCATGAAAATAATTTCGTTTAATTAAAAAATATTTGTATTTAACTCATGAACACATTGTGCACATGTCTTACATTTTAATATCGTTTTTCTAGATATTATTTAGTCTAATTTTCCTTAGGCCCATTATTATAATTTAACTAGGTATGAGCATTTAGAATTATGTTTTATTATGTCCTTGTTCATAAGATAATATATATAATTATATTCTATTTTCTAACTAAATATAAGTATTCAATTTATCCTCTAAAGTCTTCTCAATTTTTATTAAATTATCTTGACATTTAATTTTCTTTATTTTCATTTTAGATCAACCTGCGACGTGCCCTTCAATATGCTTCTACATTCTCCAAGGTGTCACTCGCCATGTCAACTTAGTTTGGAAGTTGTCAGACATTTGGAGTCAATACTCCACTTGTCGACCTTGTATGAGACCAAGGGATTACTGCAGAATAAGGAATCTTCCTTATTGCATGCCCCTCATAAATCCTCATGAGTGAATGTCTCAGTCTTCCCTCATGACATTGTGAACCTTTCAGGAACAAGGTAGTTGTTAACCTTCAATTCAAGTCACAACGGGAGTGTTATTAGGTTGTGACTATTAGAATATAGAAGATGGTGTGCTCATTTTACCATTGACGGTACCTTCATCACCCAACCATAGGCTGAAGCCTCCCTCCGAGCACCTTAACCTTGACTAAGAATTCCTCCGGAAGCAAACCCTAGACTAGATAGCCAAACAAATGGTAGCGCACATCTCTCCAAGGATAACGCAACACAAAAGACTGATCAGATAGTCCCAAACCCTAGCCAAGAGATAATCAAGCCAACACTGAGAACTTGTTGCTGCTGCAGCTACACCAACAACTCTCCTCCAAACCTGCGCACAATACGGCAACTGCAGTGCGCACCAAAACTGGGAACTACAATTCTGAGATTTCACAAATGAGAACTGATGCCCTGTATTTATAGTGATTCTGCCAGTTTTTTTGGGGGCCAACTTCTCCTTCTGGATAAGTGTCTTTTCAGTATATTATTATTAATTCTGGCCGACTTCTTCTCTTGGAGGCTAATAACCTAATATAAATTATCTTCTTCAGCTGACAAGGCTTCTAGGGTTGTTATCCAACTCATTAGGGTTTCTCTTGCTTCCCGGAGTCTTTTATTCTCGTCAGGTTCACATGTGGAGGTAAATTCCTCCCAGAGCTACCATAATATTAACACTCTGTCCTAGCTAGAGAGGTATTTATAGGTAATGGACTTGACAAATATACCATTTACCCGGTAGGATCAATATATTCATCTAGACTATTTCATAACTAGATCATGAGCATCACTATCACCATCAACTGCATCAAATCTTGAAACCATACTTCATCTGAATAATTAGATATGATGCTGGATAAGTCACTCTCACCATATAGTGATATAAGAGGAGTAAAAGTTCTGAACTATTTTCCATCTGGAAAATCTTTGTTCATCATCCATCTGAATGATCATTATCTCCAATAAACTGTTGATAGTCTTCAAGGCAATTAGAACAAGGATAGAGCACAACTGTGTCTATTCATAGTAGTACATAACTACAATCTAGTGGTTCACTACCACATCAAGTAACACACAACTACTTTATCAACAATGTATGGTTGTGAACAGTGAAACATATCCGCCACAATAGTCCTCATCTACTGCCATACAGTCTTCATAACAAACATCTGATAGCATCTTGCATAAAAACAATGTTATGATATAGATTGAATTATCTGGGCCATTCTTTCACTCACATCTGTGAGCTCTAAAAGAATGCCTACCTCACGAACAGTGGAACATATCCACCACAGTAGTATATCTCTATTGTCTGGAGACAGACGGTCTCCATAACAATCATCTGATGCCATCCTGCATAGAAAAATATTGTTAAAGATAAACCGAATCCTCTGGGCCAATATTTCACTCACGTTTGGGAGATCTGAAAGAATATATGCCCTCATCAACAATGGGCTATCTGCCCTATTCTTCACAAACAAGGAAAAATGATTTTTTCTGATTTCTGAGCCTGGACCATTTCTCACCCTGGGCCATTCTTCCTACACTAATCAAAGTGCACCCTGGACAGAATGCATAAACCCTAAGAGATGTTTGGACCATTCCCCACCCTAGGCCATTCCTCCTACAATAATTAAAGTGCACCCTAAAGATAATGTATAAACCCTAAGGAATGATTGTGCCTGATTGTCGAGCCTAGACTATTCCCCACCCTAGGCCGTTCCTCCTACACTTATCAAAGTGCACACTGGAGAGATTGTATAACCCTAAGTAATAACTGTCCGGACCATTCCCCACCATGGGCCATTCCTCCAACACTAAATAAAGTGTAACCTGGAGAGAATGAGTCTGCCCTAGGCAATGTCTGTCCTGCATCAACCTCCAAAATGGATGATTCTTCGAAATTTCTCACAACTGTGAACTTTGAAAGAATGATTGCCTGGAAAGGTGGACCATTCTACTTGACCACTACTCAGAGTGACTGCCAAGAAGAATAACTATCCTAGACCACTCCCCATGTTAACCACAATGGAAAGTCCCTGTCTATGATACATCAGTAATCAGTCTGCCTCCCATGTTAACTACAATGGGAAGTCACTGTCCATCAGAAGTCTCAATCCACTTTCCAAACAAGAAGGCATCTATCCAATTTGGACTAGTTTTCAATTAATAAATAATATTTTCGTTGCTCCCTCCTAACTGGAGATTTATTTAAATCACAAAAATAAATGTTTTTCAAGAATATTTTTGGTACCTTCTTCTAGCTTGGAGAATCCTCCCTTTCAGCTAAGGGATTTATTTTCGTGATCCCTATCTTCTCTTGGAAATATGCCAACTTGATTCTAGATAGAGGTTTTGTCAGGATATTTGTTGTCTGCTCATCAGTGGGAATATACTCGAGCTTTACCTCTCCTTCCTGGACTTTATCATGGATAATGTAATTCTTGTACTTTAGTTTGGAACACTGTGAAGGCTTCATGTAGATATGAACAATAGAGTATATCATAGTTGGAAAACAAGAAAATATCCATGTAGCACTTCTTCTGTCATCATGGGATCTAATCTACTGAGTAGTCATCTTGATGTTATAGGAAATATTCACCACGCTTCTACTGTGCACTGGAGGTTCTTCACCAAGTTATCTTCTTCTTATCTGCATACATGAGTCTCTTTCTGGCATGCCCGAAAGTCTTGAGACTGCTCTTCATACGCTCTTCATTCAATTTCTATGGAGAACATTCTTTACATTTATCTGATGTATAAATCCAACTCATGGATGTTGCGGATGATATAATGACCCATGTAGTGATATGTCTAGTGTACTGGAACAAGTAATAATCATAGTCTTCTCCCTCCATCTGAGAGAACCTCTAGTTCTGGATCTTGCAATGCTTTCATTCATAAGTCTTCCATACATTGTTCTTCATTACAACTTTTAGTTCTTCTTCTTGATTGCTTTCATGTCAGGCTTGGTAATCTTGTGATTATTGATGTAATGACTGGTTGTTCTGGATTTTCTTTCTTTCTTGGAATATTCATGTTCTACTTCATTTTTTTCATTGTCTCTTGGATCCATGGATTTTCTTGTAGATTCCATGTTCTAGAGATTCCATTTCTTCCTTTCATCATAGGATCACGGATCTGGATGGACAACTAGGAATACTTTAAGGCTTTTCTTCGAAGAAGTCTTCTTCTGCGGTTGAACTAAATGTGTACTGACTTTTATGGCTACTACCATGGATATATACATTTCATCATCTTCAATGGATCATAGGATTAGTTCCCTCCTAATCCTTGCTTCATGTAAGATTACATATAATCAGCTCCCTCTGTCTGATAGAGTCCATACTTCCATCTGCATCCTTATTGTCTTCTGCAATATATAATTGGTTCTCTCTGTGTAACAGAATCCACGCTTCCATCTTATTTGTCATCATAAGTCTTTCTCCAATTTCTCTTTATGTCTAAATTCTAAGTCTCTTCAAGATTGATTCTGATTTCGGTTTATCTTGTAATATCTTTCACATGATATATTTCATTCTTTCATGTGTAATATCTAATGATAACTATTTTCATCTTGTTTGTTCTTTCATAGGTATAGTTCTTCTTGGAACACATTATCTACCAAGAGATAGATATACAAGATATGTACAGAGATGATGCAAGTAAGATATGTACAAGAAATAAGAAGAGTGTTGTTACCTTTTAGTAGAAGAAGTCTCTTCCATCCTGCTTAGTCTTTTTTGTAGGTTCCTTTTCTTTGACAATCGATGCTTCATGTTTCTCCTTCCTTTTCTTTAGATCGAGACACTAATTCCTATAGTGACTGTACTTCTGACAGTTGAAGCACTATATTTATAAAATATCTTTTCTTTGTTTTG
>JASDQU010100945.1:287591-300012 GCA_032191745.1 Picea mariana | reverse complement strand
ATGTTCACCAGTTCCTTTTCTGAAGTGATCTCTTCAATAGCTTGTAGTTGATCTCTTAACTGGGATATCCTTACAAAGTATGATGTTATGTTTTCGTCATCATTCATATTCATGTCACGGAGCTCATTCTTCAGACTCATAAGTTGTCCAATGTTTCTGATTGAGAAGAGATTTGTTAGGGAATCGTACATCTTCTTTGATGAGTCAAGATGGGAGATGTAGGGTATCAAGTGGTCTTTTATGGAATCGACTATGATACTCATGCCATTGATGTCAAAATCTTTGAACTTCTCCATAGCTGCAACGTTTTGCGGTTCCTTCTCTTCTCCTTCTTTAAACTCTGGCTTCATGATCTTTCCTTTCACAATATCAAGCAATTTATTCATAGAAAGGATGAGGTAAATCCTTGTCTTCCATACTTTGAAGTTAGAGGCTCCATCTAGCTTGTTCTCAAACCTCATAGAGTTCTTCATGGCTTGCTTGACTTGGTCAAACTCTAGATTTGACCAGAAATTCAAACTTTACATCTTGTATTTCTGAGAGTATCAGGAGATGCGCTGGGCTAGGGTGCACTGATCTATCCAGAGAATAGGTCAATCCATTCACTTAAGGTGTCTCAATAAGAGGTTTAAGGTTTCTGCAACTTCTTCTGCTAGTAACCTTAGCTACAGTGCTTTTGGAAATTGCTCCTGCTAGTAACCCTAGTGGCAGTTTCTCAACGAGTTCAATATCTAGAGGTTATGTTTCATTCCAGCATTTTATTTTGACTAAAGGGGTGTGGACCCATATCCTATTAGAATATATAAGATGGTGTTCTCATTTTACCATTGACGATACCTTCGTCACCCAACCATAGGCTGAAGCCTCCCTCCGAGAACCTTAACCTTGACTGAGAATTCTTTCGAAAGAAAACCCTAGGCTAGATATCCAAACAAAGGGTAGTGCACCTCTCTCCAAGGATATCACAAAAAAATAGACTGATCAGATAGTCCCAAACCCTAGCCAAGAGATAATCAAGCCAACAATGAAAACTTGTTGCTATTGCAGCTACACCAGCAGCCCTCCTCCAAACCTGCGCACAAGACTGCAACTGTAGTGCACACAAAAATTGGGAACTGCAATTCTGAGATTTCAAAAATGAGAACTGATGCCATGTATTTATAGTGATTCTGCTAGTTTTGTTGGGGCTGACTTCTCCTTCTAGATAAGTTTTTGTTCAGTATATTATTATTAATTCTGGTCGACCTCTTCTCTTGGAGGCTAATAACCTAATATAAATTATCTTCTTGAGCCGACCAGGATTCTAGGGTTATTAGCCAACTCATTAGGGTTTATATTGCTTCTCAGAGTCTTCTATTCTCACCAGGTTCACACATGGAGGTAAATACCTCCCACAGCTACCATAATATTAACAGTGACAAGGATGTTGCAACACCTATTCGTAATCTATCTGATATCTGTGTATGACCCCTTTAATTGATATATGAGTCAGATTAATAAGTATTACCATGCCTGCATCTAGTGACAAGAAATAATATTAATAACTCATATACATGAAATCCATAACTGAAATCATCATCATAATATATGCATAAATAAATCAAGTGCTCATAATCAAAGTCAATAGTTCATTCCATGACTCAATTCAGATTCCAAGGTATTCTTTCAATGCCATCAACATCCTCATCTTTTCATGTTTTCCTGCACACTCAAGAAACCTCATCATAATACTTTTCAATGTTATACATCAATATTAATAACATATTAAATTCAATACTCCATTATAGCATACATTTTTTATTTATTTCATAAATCAAATCAAATAATCATAAAGTACCATGTTTAGCCTCATCACTTGCACGCAAGTGTCCTCAAAGAATAATCAATGTTATGAAAATGTGTTTAGTGAAATATGAATGTTACATACACCCCCTCTTGTTTTAAAATTTGGCCCAAAGTTTATACAATTTAATAATGAAAACAATAGAAATAGATGCTACTAATCTATAGATCAAACTTTCAAAATAAATATGGAAACTGCTGACGCATCTCATGTGCGCCCTCCCAAGTGGAACAATGAGGACTATACTATCCCCTTATAATTTAAAGAAATTATTGCAAGAATAGTGGAATTGGCTAATACTATGATCTTGTATTCCTATTGGGTTGGTTGATAACTTTCTACCGTATAACCTATACAAAATGAATCAGTTTATTTCCATAATAAGGTTTTGAAATATAATGAAACATAACCATGAAACCCTCTTAGTCTCCTTTTCACCTCCAACAATCATCAATAAATTTATTATTATTTATTTATTTTTATTCATAAACTGAATTATTGTTGGTGACATAACATATTTGAAAAATCATACATAATACCCCACATGATTAGGATCTAGTAAAAAAAAAGATGTTTACCACTCAATATCCTATCTCAAGTTTCTATGATTTGTATAAACACCACGCAAGGTACCCATTTACATCCCCATCAAGTTCTACTAGCCTCTTTTAGTTCCACAAGAAAGTTGACAATTTAAGGGGTAGGTGTAGCCACCCTATCTAAACGCTAAAGTTTTCATATATTTTCCTTGTCTTAATACACTATTGAATTTCACATAAATATCATCATATAGAGCCGCAATATCTAGTAATGTATTCTTTCCCCCCATGGTGCAATTTGATGGACTCAACACTAACAAATTGTTGTCTTTACTAGCATGCCTCAAATCACCGAATTTGAAATTATCGACTCTGTATCATCTTTTGATCATTTGTCATTGTTCTAATGTCACTTTATATATATATATATATATATATATATATATATATATATATTCATTCAAGGACCGCTATATGCAAATAGTATGTAAAGACTAGGTCATTACTATTTAATATTTTTGTTATGCTTAATCCTCATACATGAAGGAATAGATAGGCCCTAGTGATTTATCCATCAACTAGTAATTATCATTGTTTACCCTTACAAGAATTAGTTCATCTAATCCAAATACACAACCCATCATTAACATACTAGTTTCCTACTCCTCGTGTTAGGTGTTTTATCACTAGTCACTAAGAATCAATCTATCTCATGGTCTATTTCATTTGCCAAAATAGACAAATGTTACTTTGAATATTTAAATCTTTAAACATTTCTCGATTCATCACATGTTATGATTCCAATTACAAGTGTTCTAGTTCATAACTTCTCCCTTTGATAGTTTTAAAATTATATAGGTCATCACTATGACCTTTAGCAATCATCCTTATTTATAATTCATATCGCTCAATCCACTCATCAATGTCCTTAAGGTATATTTCCACTTGATAGAGGCACCTCTTCATTATTGTTACATAAATTTACCATAGAATTTATTACAATTTGAACATTTCCCTTTCCCCTCGAGGAATTTTCACAATTTCAACAATCACCACAAATCTCTTCTATATATTTTTCAATCATCCACATCTTATCTTTCTAAATTCCTTAAAGTTATTATGTATCATTATTCCAATCATTTAGCTCACTTAGTTAATTGACAACATTTACTTCGTGATAGTCATAGTTTTTATTTAAACTGTCTAGTGATTTTTATCTTGTTTTTATGAGCGCTACAATAAGTTATCATCATTAAATAATTTGCATCCGTCCTTTACCATTATTCCATAACGCCAATTTATCGGATATATACTTATTACATTACTTAAAATTCTTATCTTTAGTACTCATTTATTCCATATATGCTTATTACATTGCTTAAAATGCTTATCCTTTCATTCAATTAATAGGTCAACTATTCTTCAAGGTGTAATTGAATACTATTTTAAAGTATATACACATTTCTTCCAATTTTGACTTCATTGATGTGTACTATCTGGCACTTGTACTATTATTCTCTTGAGTTTTTCATTTCATTGTGTTACCTTTCTCTCCCCCTTGAGAGGCGATGTCCTTGAAGAAAGACAACCAAATAATTAACATAAAACCATCATATAAAGGTTTTGATCACTCACTCCTCTTTAACCCATTACATCTTTCATTGTTACTAGATTGTCAATTTCATTAACTTTCATTTCTCATGGTTGTCTAAATAATCAAATATGATCTCAATTCTTGCATCAAATTTTCAATTACAAGTGTCATTATGCAAAAACAAACCTTATAATTCATATACATTTCAAACTATCATTCTTAACCAAAATTTTTTATTAATCATTTACAGACTAATAAAATACTTTTATTTACTATTGAATAATTCTTTTATCATAAGTTGTCTCAAAATATCAAAAAATACTAAAAAGTATACAAATAAGATACTATATGTTTTAATCATCATAAAATAAATATTAGTCAATATAACCAACGAGAAAAGTTGATGTATAAAAAAAAACAGTCAATCATACACGAACTATTTGTTTAAAGGAGTTGGAATTGCCATTTTTAACTCTCCAATGATGTTGTGAGATCCCATAGGAAGGGAAGCTTGCGTACCTCTACTTAAATATTAAAGAGGGAATTTGAAACGAAAGTAATACTATAAATATTGGGTATTGAAAATATTTTAACAAACCTAATGTAAGGATTACAGCCACCGGGATTGATGAAATTAGCCTATCCACCCTTTGCCGGAATTTGTGTCACTCCCCGTCAATGCTTGTGAATCTTCATCGAAACTTGGAGATCGCCAGAAGAACTCACTGGTTTAAGCCCTTCCACTATCGAAGGGCTTAAACCAAAATTGACTGATCGAAACAAAACTTTCGAGAATGGAACTATTCACAGTGGTATGGTTATTTAGTTTTTCTAATGTCTAATTGAGTCGGATTGATTGTTGACTAATCATGCACGACAAGATCTCGTGAACTATTCTACATAAATACTCTATTATCATGCATGTATGCAAAATAAATAAAAAGCACTACCCATGCGAAAAGGAAAATATGGTTGGTAGGGTAAATTTTCTACATCGTGTACAGATAATATTAAAGAATCCATAAGAATAATAGCAATAATAGAGATTTGCACCATAAGAATCTTGCTCTCATACCATATGTAACACCCAAAATTTTAATCCAATTTAAACCCAAGAATCATCATTTTTTTTAATTTAGAAGGACCAATATATTATGAATTCTAAATATACATATAATAATACAAAAATCAAAGCACAATAAAAAGTTATCATTCATCGGAAGTCGTCAATTTTCCTCTTAGAGAATCTCTCAAGCATCAATCCATTGATTCTACATTGAGTTTTTGTTACTCCTCTCTAGTCTTTCCAATCCACTGAACGACTCACTGGTACCTCCCAACCAATGCTACGGGTACTCTTCTTCCCCCTTATCCCCCGGAGCTACAAAGGGGTCACACACATAATTTCAGAGAGACTTTCACCTCTTATACAAAGCTTGCAGCACAACTCACACAAGTAAACTTGTCACATGAAAAATTGGCATCACTTCAGTCATCCTGCAATCGGTCCCGTTCTCCTTCCTCTCCGTTCTTTTTTATAAGAAAATTTTTCCTCACACTTGTCAATTCATACATAATTAAATAATTTTTAGTAATCAAATTAGATATTATTCACCCTCAACACATGTCACACTTACCTCAAGTTGCACATGTTTTATTTCTTTTTAAATAAACAAAATTTGAATTTTTCCTCACCTCCTCAATTAATTCCTAGATTTTCTCCTAGTTGTATCTTCATTCCCCAATTTCTCCTTTATTGTGTCTCCTAACTAATTTACAGTTGGATTTTGATTAGGATTCTTCTCTTAGTTAGGATTTAGACTCTAGTTTGACTTAGGACTCTAAATTTAAGTTGACACCAGATTTCCTCATGAAAATAATTTATTTTATTTAATTCATGCACACATTGTGCACATGTCTTACATTTTATTCTCTCTTTTCTATATTTTATTTAGTCCAATTTCCCTTAGGCCCAATATTACAATTTAATTAGGCATGAGAATGTGTACTTATGTTTCATTATGTTCATGTTCATAAAATAATATATATAATTATATTCTCTTTTCGAACAAAATCTAAGTATTCAATATATCCTCTAAGGTCTTCTAATTATTTATTAAATTCTATTGGCATTTCATTTCGTTTATTTTCATTTTAGATTAACCTGCAAAGTACCCTTGAAGACGCACCTACGTGCTCCAAGGTGTCACTCGCCATGTTGACTTAGTTTGGAAGTTGTCTAACGCTTGGAGTCAATACTACACTTGTCGACCTTGTGTGAGACTAATGGCTTACTGAGGAATAAGGAATCCTCCTTATTTCACGTGCATAAAAAATCCTCATCAGAGACTGTCTCAGTCTGCCCTCATGACATCGTGAACCTTTCAGGAAAAAGGTAGTCGTTAAACTTTAGTTCAGGTCATGATGGGAGTGTTATTAGGCTGTAACAGGTACGCTATCATACATCTCTCTAATCTATTTGAATTTTGTGTATGACTCCTTTACTCCATTTTGTGATTTGAACTAGCAAGCGTTACTATACCTGCATCCACTAACAAGAAATAATATTAATAACTTGTATACAAGAAATCCATCACTCAAATCATCATTATAATATATGTGTAAATAAATCAAGTGGTCATAATCAAAGTCAATACTTCACTCCATGAACCAATCTAGAGTCAAAAGTATTCAATCAATTACATCATCCTCATCATCTCATGTTTTCCTATACACTAAGGAAACCTCATCATAATTCTTGTCAATAATTAACATCAATGTTAATAACATATCAAATTCACTACTCCATTATAGACTAATTTTTTTTATCTCATAAATTAAATCAAATAATCATAAGGTACCATGTTTAGCCAGATCACTTGCACACAAGTGTCCTCAAAGAATAATCAGTGTTATGAAAATCTGGTTAGTGAAATCTAGATGTTACAAAAAATTTCAGGGGAGGTAGCGTGAGGATCGCGTAGAAGACAAAGAATTATGCAAAAGGATCATGAAATCATGACCATTCCCTTTTTCTCAGGATCAATCACAATAGTTGGGGCCAAGAGAAATCTGGATCGTTGGATCAAGGAGCTAGGTCAATAAAGATCGTTAGTATAATCTCACCTTAAATTCATAAGAAATCTCAACCATTAGATCATGCAGATCATCATTAGTCATTGATCGAAGTCAAGTGGGAGATAGAAAGTTTTAGGACCCGAGAACATTGCCACTTTGGTGATTATTAGAGACAAGGCACATGCATGAAATCATAAAATCTTGAAATCAAGTGAGTCGTAGATCAAGGATCTATCAGGAACCTTTCTCAACCAGTTCATGAAGTAGTGGAAGGATAGCGTAAGTTTGACGACTCGAGAACTTCACCACTTCGACAATTAATGAAGGTAAGGCATAGATACAAATCTACAAAGTGTCGATGCCATGAAATCCCACCAATCATTAGATCGAGGGAATAAATCAGGAGTAATGCAAGACGTTAGATGAAGCAGTGGAAGGATATTTTAATCCCTTAGGTAGGTATAACTCCGGGGAAGTTGAAAAACATTAGAGTTCTAATATCCCGGAGTCCTGGAGTACCAGAACCCCAAAGACCATTGGTCTAATATCGTTCGATATATTTCTTGATCATCTGATTGAGTATAGTGGAAGGATAGGGTAAGTGTGGATCATCCACTGAATGCTTGATTAAAACCAAATCGTTGATCAATGAAAATCCAAAAAATGACCAAGTATGGTTCATTATGGAGGTAGAGGAGATGGGAGTGCATTTTGATGATAACATAGATGAAAAATAAGACACGTGATCCCATGAGATCACTGGTCCGTGAACCCACTACATAAAATAATTCTAAGAAAAATTTAATTTGTAGATGGTGAAAAAAAATGTGCATTTTGATGACAATAGATATGAAAAGAAAGACATGTGAGCCCATGAGAATGTCGATCTATAATTCCAAGTTTGAACTATTAGACCGATTAACGAGGATGATAAATAACTTAAAAATGATTTGAATTCTTTTAAGTTAAAATCAACTACTAAATGTCAGCATTATTGTTAAAATTAAATGAAGATGTGTAATGGTCCATTGTCAAAAGACACAATGGTTCAATCTTATACCTATTGAAATATGATATAAACCAGAAATTGGGGTGGAAAGAAAATGTCTCTATGGTCTAATTCAAAAGATTAAAAAAAAAATAGAGTTTAAGTGAGTATATGAAACCTAAAACATGCACATGAAGTAAGGGTGAAAGGCAGGATCAAGAGGGATTGGAGTCCTCTATAGGTTAAACCCTGATGCAAGGGAGGTGGTGCTTCCTCAAGTTGGTTCTTGAAAACATGGAGTTGATGATTCCTAGAGTTGGTGATATAACATAGGGGATTAGTGTCTCCTTGAGTTGGTGCTCAAAAGAAGAGATATTGGTGTCTCCTACACATTGCAACTTGTCTTTTTGTGATTTTTATATTTAATTTATTTTTTAAGTACATTCTTGTTGATCAATTTTTGTGATTAATAATTAATCGTTATTAAAACTTGTTAAAAATAAGTAATAATAATTCACCCCCCTCTCAGTATTGGCCAACATTTCAACAATTTATATCAGAAAAGGTTCCTTCACCACATTCTAACCACTTGAAGGCATATTTTGAGAAAACAAATGGATCAACAAGAAGGAATGTCCTCCAGAAGAGAACCATTGTTCAAAGGAAATGACTATGAATTTTGGAGTATAAGGATGAAAATTTATCTGATGGCTCCTCGATGCAATGTTTGGCTATTTGTGGTAAATGGTTACATTGCACCTTCAGATGTTGCTGCAAATAAACTTTGCGATGATAATTCAAGGGTTGTTAATGCAATTCTGGGTGGATTAGCAAATCTCATATTTGTAAAAGTGATGCATTGTAAATAAACAAAAGAAATTTGGGACAAACTTAAAGTAATCTATTAAGGATATGGAAAAGTTAAGGAAGAAAAACTTCAAACATACATAGGGAGATTCGAGAGTTTGAAGATGAAAGAGCAATAAAACATTGAAAAATATTTTCAAAGAGTGTATGAAATAGTAAATTCAATCATAGCATCGGGAGAAGAGCTAAAAGACGAGATTGTTGTTCAAAAGGTACTGAGGTCATTAAAAAAGAGAAATGATGCCAAGGTATCTACCTATACAAACCCTCTATTAATACGTAAAGTAAGTGAGTATAGTAGAGGTAAATTTTTTAATTTTTTAATTTCTTTTGAAAAAGTGATACATGACATAGACATGCATCAATATTTAATATTATATTCTTATCTACATCACTACACACAAATAATCAAATACAATGTCACTATTAATAATATATCAACGAGATCACATAAGATATCAAAGGTGTCTACCTTGTCCCACCTACCTTCCAAGGTTAGGACTTCCAAAACACATAATCAACAATGAAGTCCAAGATTCATGTGATTGATTTCCTTCGTTTCAAGAGAGAGTGGAATTCAATTTAATAAGCTAGAGTTCGGTCGGTCTTAGAAGTCGTAGTGATGAACTCACCCCTAGAGAATATTAGTATTTCTATCCGTAGGGAAATACTAATAGACACTACCACACTACCATCAATACACGATTTTAACGTCAAGATTATCGTTTTTTTATTTCTAAGTTTAAATCTCAATTTATTAATTCTCAACACTTATTTTATTAAAACGCCTGCACTTGTTTATTTCCTTGGAATTCTTTATCATGTAGTTCAAGTGTGAATTTTGATCAAGAATTACCAAGAATTCTATCTAAGGTATATTAACAATGGAACTAGTTTCTGGAAGGCAGTTTTGATACGTATCAACAACAATTTTTTTTCCAAGGGTTCAACTTAATTAGAATATCTTGGTAACCATCGTTGGGCTTTAGACTCATAAACCACTATTCAAGTGGTTGTCTTGGATTTTAAATATCCTTCTTTAATATATTAAACATTTCAGTAATTAAATATTCTAATAGGAATCAGGAATTCAATATCGACATGATTAAAAGAATTTCGATAGGATTAATCATAGATCCAAGTTTTCCCAACAATTAGGCAACGACTATACAAGTCCTAATTTCGATTTACCCAAAAATTTAACAGTGACTACCATTTTCCCAACTTCTAGAGTTGCAATTTAAAACTGCAGCACCCATAACAACTTCTCATTCGAACTGCAATTAATACCACAACGCTATTCCAAATTTTAGCTTCCAGGATTTAAATAGAAAGTAACGATCATAATGGGATTCAAGTTCATTATTGAAGAAATTTTATAGTGACTATGCACTTCTACACGTCGGATAAAATTTAGTTTTTCTGCGACTATGCACTTCTACACGTCGGATATATTTTTCACTTTCGAATTTTGCAAGAATTTTACAGTGCACAAAAACTACAAGCTAGAAATGTATATAAGTCGACAACTGCCCCAATTTTTTTTATTTCACCAGGAAACTAAATAAGCAACGATCCTAAGAAATCAATTCTCCGTATCTGTAAATCAATTTGCAGCGCGAATCCATATTCCATATTTGTAAAAGTTTTACAGTGACCAATGAAACCTTAAATATGGAATTGCACTTAAAGTTAAAATGAGTCCAACGAAAGTCCAGAATTCAGAAAGTAGTTAAATCCCATCGAAATTCTTAATTTTCGCAATTCAATAAAATTGATAGTGACTTATTCAAATTTAAATCCAATAGCTGCAATCAATCCGCAACTACCTTCACGAAAGTCAAATAAAAAAAATGTAATTTAATCTACTGCGACCATAACAAATTCAACTTTCGGATTCGTAATAGAGTACAATGACCAAACAAATTCTAACTTTCAGACAAAGTAAAAGTAAATATTTTAAGATAACCCAACGATATACAATATATTTTCAATACATTTCATCGGTAACAATTAAATTTCTAATATACAAATTTACTCTTTGTTACAATTAAAAATTTTAGAAATATAAATACCGAAACCGATGAAGATGGTGAGTTGAAGATGTCCTCCAACGTCTTGCGTTCCTTTTTTTCTCTCACTTGCTAATCACAAAAACTTTATCAGAACTTCCCAGCCAATGCCATGGGTACTGTTCTTCCCCCTTAGCCTCCTGAGCCGCAAATGTGCCACACAAAAAAAACCATCAACAAAATCTCCAAGGCTTTCCTCACAAGGAAGAGCTTCCACTCTTTCTACAAGTTTGGTAAGCCAACTCTCACAAGTAAAACACAGTCTACAAAATTTTGGTAGCATAACAATATAAGAAAAAATGAGATCCAATTCTCTTCTACACCATTTGTTTTATAGAAAAATCCCCAATGACAAATGTCCCCATGCACAAATAATTAATTTTTAATTAATTTAATTATAATTATTTACTCACACACTTGTTACACTCTCCCCAAGTTACACAAGCAATTACCCTTTTTATTTTATTTAAAAATTCAAAATCCTTCACAAAATTATGTGATGTAACTATGTATTTCTTTTTAGTATTTCATTTTACGCACATGTTATGTGTGATTGATTTTAGTATGATTTATGTATATGAACTATTGACACTATTTTATGAGTGGATGAAGAATTGACGATGCTTGCTAATCCAACTCACATAAAAACTAAAGGGACCATGCACAAAAAACATACATTGAGGGAGAGGTGTGATAGTGTCTCTCTCACAACCTACTAGCACTCCTAAGATGACCTGAATGATAGGTTAAAAATTAGCTAGTTTGAGAGGTCAACTATGTCGTGAGAGCTGACTGAGACAATGGCTCACAAAGATTTCTAAAGGACAAGCAATAAGGCATAGTCCTTATTCCTTATAATCTCTTAGTCTCTCACAAGGTCAACTGAGTGGAGTGTTGACTCCAAGGGTTGGAAAAACTTCCAAAACCAGTCTAAGGTGAGTGTCACCCTTTGAGCATGTAGGTGTATCTTGAAGATTTCTAAAGGACAAGCAATAAGTCATAGTCCTTATTCCTTATAATCTCTTAGTCTCTCACAAGGTCAATCGAGTGGAGTGTTGACTCCAAGGGTTGGACAAACTTCCAAAACCAGTCTAAGGTAAGTGTCACCCTTTGAGCATGTAGGTGTATCTTGAAGAGAACGCCATAGAATTAAAACCTGTGTCGATAAATCTAGTTGGCCTAGAAGTCGTTGAAATGATTGAACCTTGTTAGAATAAATAATCAATTAAACAATAAATTATGAATTGTACAGCCTAACAAAAGTATAAGACTAACTCTAAGTATAAATTTAATTAAAGAAATAAATGAATTATGACATAAGTTAAAAAGATTGGATAATAATCAAACTCTACGAAAAAGGGGAATACAATTTAAAGGTTGAATAAAATGCACATGCGTGCATGTAAATAATAATAAAATTTAAAAAAAAATAAACGGAAA
>JASDQU010100945.1:242629-283710 GCA_032191745.1 Picea mariana | reverse complement strand
CTGGTGGTATGTGGCACATCACATGGATCCTCATGGTTGAGAAGAAATGAATTTTTGAAGATGACAAAGTGAATTGAAAAAGGAAGTACATGTAGGCCCTGAAAATAATTAAAGAAAATAATTACAAAATAAGAAAGTGTCAGGTCGGCCCTAATGTTAAAAGGAAGTGACATAAATGGTATCAATAAATATCATTATACATTCATTTGATACAAGTCGAATTTTAGAGGGAAGAAGAAGTAAAAGAAGGCCGAATTTCAAGGGAGGATGAAGTCTTTTGGTGATGTGTTCTAAGGTATGTTATTTTTAGGTCATCTTATCATTTTTTCTATAACTTTTTTTTATAGAACGATTCAGATGGTGAAATCACTATGGTATTGAGAAGACATATTAAGGTACCTCTGGTAAAAATTTCAGCTCTTGATTCTCTATAATTATGGAGATACACTCTGTGGAATATAGGGTTTGTGACCAGTCCTGAAACTAGTCAATAAACAGGTGTTCTGGGTAAAATAGTCACAACTTTTTCATAAAGAATCCAAATGTAGTGGGACCACTTCCATTGGAAATATTACGGACTTTGGTTTCTTGTATGCTATTTTCAAAATCATATGTTAAATATTGAGCGTGGGGCATGCTGTACAAGTTGGGTCTTCTGAACAGACCAGAATTGAATAAAGTCTACCATTCTTTCTATAACCTCTTTTTGGGAAGGATTCAAGGAGTGAAAATTGGAGTAGTTTCAGAGAATACATTGATTAACATTATCTACAGGATCAGAGTACTCTAATAATTGAATAATTGTAGAAATTGAAGAAGTCTCAGAAAGCATTATCANATATATTGTGCATGGTGTATTGTGGTGTATTGGTGTAAATCTTATACTATTGTTCATTGCTCATTGGATATAATTGAATGGTTTAAGTATAAGTTGAAAAAGGTTTTTAAACTGTACTTGATACTCATTCACCCCCCTCTCAGTATCAATAGTAAGGTAATTGAAACAATACATAACTTCCTCAAGGATTGGACATTTTATTCTTAAAACTATTCATGTATCTCCAAGGGTTTATTATCATCTTGGAGCCCATGTTTTTGATCAATTTCCATTGAATTGATCCCTTCTATATTACTGGTTGATTTGGATGACCCATTTCTCAACTCCTCATTCAAAATTGTAAAGTTGTATGGCCCGTATGCTGATCAGGTAAGGTTCTAGAAATATTTGGGTGACTTGGGGATAGTAAATGCTCCGAATATCATTTTGGGTTGGGATTTAAATTTTTACCTCTCATTATGAGAAGTTTGAGGTTCTTTGCCCCATAAAAAATCATAACATATTTTCTTCTTCTTGATATTATGGTATTTGTGGGAGGTATTTACCTCCACGTGTAAACCTGAGGAGAATAGAATATTCCGGGAAGTAAGAAGAAACTGTAATTAATTGGTTAATAACCCTATAAGTTGGCTCAAGAGAATGACTTGTATTAGGTTATTAGCCTCCAAGAGAATATTTCAACTAAAGGAAATGTTATATACTAAAGAATTAGCACCCAGAATGAGAAGTCGGTCTAGGCAGTCTTCCAAAAATAGTATAAATATAGGAGGCCAGTATTCATTCTGGCCAGCATTATTAGATCTGCAGAAGCACACTTGTGTGCACTGTAGTTGGCCAGTTTGTGCGCAAGTTTGGAGGAGAGTTGTTGTTGCAGTTGTTGCAACTAGTAGATTTTGTTTTTGGCTTGGACTCTCTCTTGGTTATGGTTTGGACTCTTTGATCAGCTCTTGTTATTCTTTCTTGGTACGCTATCCTTGGAGAGAGGTGCACCACCTTTTTTTGGCTATCAAGCCTAGGGTTTTCTTCTGGAATCTATCTCTGTCAAGGTTAAGGTGCTCGGGGGTGGCTTTGGCCTATGGTTAGGTGAAAATATTGATATATTATCTATGGTTAAATGATCACATCCATTATATTCTAACAAGTTATGGGCCCACACTATCTTCAGACAATCTAATCGCTGGAAGATAGATTAGGAGGATTTGTTTAGTTACAGTTACAACCAGTTTTTGCTACAACAACAAAACCCTAAACCTCTTGTTGGGGAACCTTAAGTGAAGGGATCGAACTAATTCCTAGATAGACTAGTGCACCCTAGCCTAGCACATCTCCTATTACTCTCAGCAATCTAAAATGTCAAGTTTTTGTTTTTGGTCAAATCTAGGGTTGACCAAGTCAAAGAAGCCATGACCTACTCTATGAAGTTAGAAAACAAGTTAGAAGGGGATTCTAACTTCAGAGCATGGAAGAAAAGGATTGATCTCATCCTTTCCAAGAATAAAGTGTTGGATATCATGAAAGGAAAGATTGTGGAACTAGATTTTGAAGAAGGAAAAGAGAAGGAACCGTAAAACGTTGTAGTTATGGAGAAGTTCAAAGACAATGACATCAATGCCATGAGAATCATAGTGGATTATATAAAAGACCACTTGATATGCTACATCTCCCATATTGACTCGTCTAAGGAGATGTATGATGCCCTAACAAACCTCTTCTTAGTCATAAACATTGGACAAGTAATGAGTCTGAACAATCAACTCTGTGACATGAAGATGAATGATGATGACAACATAACATCATACTTTGTGAGAATCTCTCAGTTAAGAATTCAACTACAAGCTATTGAAGAAATCATTTAAGAGATGTAACTGGTAAATATAGTACTCAACAGTCTTCCCAAGACATGGGATGCATTTGCCGCAAGAATAAACACAAGGAAGGAGTTTCCTACATTTGAAGAACTTTGGACTTGCTTTGCACAAGAAGAATCAAGTATTAGTGCAAAAGATAAACCTCAAAAGAAATATGATGATCAAGCCTTCACAACAAGATTCAAGAATTTCGGGAACAAAAGGAAGTTTATCTCAAGGAAGAATCCAAATCAAGAGAAAGATATGTTAGAAATGCAATGCTTCAACTGTCGACAATATGGTCACTACAAGAATCATTGTCCCGAGCTAAATAAAAGTAAGGAGACACATGAAGCATCATTTCCGAAGAAAGGAAACCCTAAAATATGACCAAGAAGGATAAAACACACTTATTCTTCTTAAGATAAGGTAATGATATTCTTCATAGTTCTTGTACATACCATGTTTACATAGTTTCTGTACATATCTTGCATGTCTATTTCTTAGAACATAATATCTTCAAAGATAAACTACACCTATGGAAGATCAACAAAATAAGGACTTGCTATCACATTGAATACAAGTCAAGCAATACACATGAAAGGATGAAGTACATCAACAACCCATGGTAACAATTCATGTGGAAGCTATTACATAAGTAACAACTGCAAGATAAGATGAAATCATAATAATTATCGAAGAAACCTAGAATAAGTAAAGACAGAAAGAAGTCAACATTTAAGAGGAAATTGGAAAAATATTTTTGACGCTTTGTAGAATGTAATAAGGATGAAGACAAAAGCATGAAATCTCCTAGATGGAGGGAGCCGATTATATATTTCCAAAAGAAAAGCATGTATTCATGCATGAAGCAAGGATTTGGAGGGAGCTAATCCTAAATAATATGATCCATTAAAGATGATATAGTATATATCCATGGTAGAAACCATGAAAAGAAGAGTGTGTTCAATGTGACTTTAGAAGAATCCTTAAAGTATCCTTGTTTTTCCATCCAGATCCATGATGAAAGAAAGAATTTGGAATATTCAGGGCATGGAATCTATAGAAAACTCCATGGACCCAAGATCTAAAGAGAAACATGAGGAAGAACATGAATATTCGAAGAGAGAAAGAAAATCCAGAACAACACCACCAGCCTGATCTGAACTCACTAAAAGCAATCAGGCAGAGGAATTGAAAGTTGTGATGAAGAACAGTGTAGGGAAGACTTATGAATATAATCATTGTGAGATCCAGAACTAGAGGTTCTCCCAGATGGAGGGATAAAACTATGATGATTTCTTTATTCCAGTAAACCATATATACCTCTACATTAGCCATTATATCTCTTGCAATATCCATGGTTTGGATTTCACATCAGATGAATGTAAGGATTGTTCTCCTCAACAGAGTAATTGAAAAAAGAATCGTATGTAGAGCAACCTCAAGGTTTTGAGGTATACTAGAAAAAGAATCTTGTATGCAGATGGAAGAATATCTTGTATGGATTCAAACAACTTGGTGAAGAGCCTCCAATGCATAGTAGAAGTGTGGTGAAAAACCTTATATAATAGAGATATTGTATCATAATGGTTACCCATAGCTCAGGGATGATGGATTGCCAATCCATGAAAAAGCTCTCATGATGGCAGAAGAAGTAACACTTGCATATGTTCTAGTTTGACCCTTGTCAGGATGTTATGAGCTAGCAGGAAACAAAATATGAGTCAGACAATGATATACTATATTGATCAGAGCTATATGAAGCCTTCAAAGAAAAACAGTGTTCGAGAAAAAATGAAGTACATTGAGATCAAGAATTACATTATCCGTGATGAGGTCTAGAGAGGAGAAGTGGTTCTCCAATATATCTCCATAGATGAGAAGATAAGAAGATATTTTGGTAAATCCTCTGTCCAAGATGAAAGAGTTTGCATACTCAAGAAATGAACTATAGCTTGTGGAGACAACTTGCTTATTGAAAAGGGAAGAGATGAATCCCAGGTTGGGAGGGAGCACTGATGTGTTATTGATTTATGGACAATCATTTTTCAAGTTCGAAAAATGGTCCAGGATGAGTAGTTCCTTTGAAGTTGTTTGAGATTTTTTATGGACAGACATTTTCCAGTTCGGAAAATGGTCCAGATGGAATGGTCATTTTCATAATGAAAATGGTTTGATGGATTGTTGATGTACCATAGATAGTGATTCCCCTTATGGACAGTGTGGGGGAATGGTCTAGAACAGACTTTATTCTTCACGATCACGCTTAGTAGTGTTCAAGAAGACGAGTTTGCCTTGCAGATAGTCATTCTTTCAAAGCTCACAATTGTAAGCAGCTTCAAAGAATGGTTTGTTTTGGAGGTTGGTGCAGGATAATCATTTCCTTACGAAATGGTCCGGATAGACATTCCCTAAGGAAGAATCATTCTCTCCAGGTTGCCCTTTGTTTAGTTCCAGAGGAATGGCCCAGATAGGTGAATGGTCCAGGTTCAACAATCAATGATAGGCATTCCCTAGGGAAAACTGATTCTCTCTAGGTTGCACTTTGTTTAGTGCTGGAGGAATGGCCCAGATAGGTGAATGGTCCAGGCTAAAAAATCAGGACAATTATTCTTACTTGTTTGAAAAGAATAGTCCACATAGCTCATCATTGATGTTTTACCTTATGAGGGAAGATGCTCTTCTAGACCTCACAGATGTGAGTGGAAGAATGGGCCAGATGATTCAGTTTATATCATAACAATGTTTTCTGTGCAGGTTGATATCAAATGATATGATTGTTATGGAGAATGTATGTCTCTGGATAGTATATGTATGCTACTGTGGTGGATGTGTTCCACTAATTATGACTATATGTAACTGATCAAGTATCTATTTTCTACTTGGAGTGGTAGTGTACCATTGGATTGTAGTTATGTAGTACTATGGATACACACAGTTGTTTTCTATTGAATGACATTGTTTTGATTTCCTTGAATACTATCAGTAGTGTTGGAAATGATTATCAGCTAGATGGATGATCAATGAACAAAAATTCCCCAGATGGAAAACGGTCCAGGACATTTATTCTTCTAGGACATATGTCTAGATTAGAAGAATGGTTCTTGTGTCACTCTGTGGAGTGATTGACTTATCCATCATCATGTCTGATTGCTTAGATAGAGTATGGTTTTGAGAGATGTTGCACTTGATGACACTGATAGTGATGATGGTTCTCATGATCTAATCATGAGATAATCTATACAACTATGTTCATGCTACAAGTTGAATGGTGTGTTTGTTGTCAAGACCATTACCTTCAATAGCTCCCTAGCTAGGAGGGAGCGTTTATATTATGGTAGCCGCGGGAGGTATTTACCTCCACGTGTAAACCTGATGAGAATAGAATATTACTGGAAGCAAGAAGAAACCCTAATTAATTGGTTAATAACGCTAGACGACAAGTCGACTCAAGAGAATGACTTGTATTAGGTTATTATCCTCCAAGAGAAGAATTCAGCTAAAGGAAATGTTATATCCTAAATAATTAGCACCCAGAATGAGAGGTCATCCCAGGCAGTTTGCCCAAAATAGTATAAATACAGGAGACAAGTCTTCATTCTAGCCACCATTCTCAGAATTGCAGAAGCACACTTGTGCGCACTGCAGTGTGCCAGTTTGTGTGCAAGTTTGGAGGAGATATGTTGTTGCAGGTGGTGCAACTACCATATTTCAGTTTTGGCTTGGACTCTCTCTTGGTTATGGTTTGGAATATTTGATCAGCTCTTGTTATTATTTCGTGCTGCGCTATCCTTGGAGAGAGGTGCGCCACCTTTGTTTGGCTATCAAGTCTAAGGTTTTCTTCCAAAATCTCTTTGTCAAGGTTAAGGTGATCGGGGGTGGCTTCAGCCTAATTTTGGGTGACAATATTGCTATATGGTCTATGGTTAAATAAACACATCCATTATATTATAACACTCCTCTCATTAGAACGGGTAATTTCACTTAATAGAATTGGAGCCAGCTAAATTGTTTCAAACATGGAGGAATGGGTGAAAACAAAAGGACTTGGTAAACAAAAGGCTAGATAAATTTATGATTCCTCAATTCAAGGGTGGTGATAGGAGGTAACTCAGATCACATTCCTATTTTTCTAGTGTTGGATAAAAAAGGCTTCATACCTCCTTCCCCGATGAAATTTAATCACACCTAGCTTTGGGAATCGAAATACCAAATACTTGTTTTGTCCACATGGACTATGTTGGTAGAGGAAGAAATCCATTCTAACATGGAACCATTTTCTATAAATATTTCCAACATAAAAAAGGAAACTTCAAAATGGGTGAAGTCTTTCTATAAGAAAGAGACTGAGCAACTTCATGAGCAACTTCATGAGGTGGAATCTAGTATTGGTTCTTTACTGATCGATCACCTGGATAATTCTCTTTCTAGTGAAGAGGAAACCATGTTGGATGATTTATTAAAAATAAATAATGAGTTATTATCCAATGAGGAAAATAGATGGCATGTCAAAAGTCAGGCGACTTGGATATTGGAAGGGGACTATAACACAAAAAAATTCCACAAATATGAAAACTCTCAGAAGGAAGTTAACAAGACCAGTCAAATAAATGATAGGAATGGTTGACTAACGTCCTCCTTTGACATAATTGCAAAAGTTAGAAAATACGTTTTCGCTAATCTCTTTTGGGAGTCGTCAGGTTTTCCAATTGGTGAGATGCTAATGGCTATAAATCATTTTCCAAGAGCCATCAATGAGGAGATGAATTTGTCTCTACAGGAAGAGATCACAGAAAAGTAAATCTTCACAACTTTATCTTCCTTTAAAAAAATAAAAATATCTGGTCTTGATGGGATGTTAATTGAATTTTACCGTGGATTTTATGAATTTCTTAAATATGACATTTAAAAAGCGGTGAAGGAATATCAATCATCATGGAAAGTATGGGGGTATTTCAATGATACTTTCCTTTCTTTAATTCGTAAAAAGAAAGAGGAACTCTTCTTCAAGTAATTCAAACCAATCTCGTGTTTTAATATGATGTACAATCTCATAGAAAAAATAATCATCTCCAGTTTAAAGCCTATCTTGAGGGAAATTGTTTCTAAGGAATATTATGGTTTTCTGAACAAGTGTCAAATTCATGGTGTGTTTCAGGCTTGCACTCTATCAAGAAAAAAATTGTTTTCTCTATTATCATGAATCCTTACGTCTCCAAATCTTATGATAAAGGAAATTGGATTTTCTTCAGGCTTTCCTTGATTCAACTGGGAATGAAATTAAACTCTATGAAATGGATTATGGGATGCATAAAATCTTCATAGTTTATTGTGCTCATTAATGGATCTCTGTCAACTTCTTTTTTTTCATTCTTCCAAGGGTCTCCACCAAGGATGTCCTCTATCTCCTTTGTTGTTTCTCATAGTGGCTGATAGTTTGGGTATTCTCTTAAAAAATGCTAGAAGCAATGAGATTTTCAAGGGTCTCAAAATATCCGATTTAGAAATTATTACCCACTTAATCTTTCTTGATGATGTCATTCTTTTTGGTGTAGGAATAGAACACAAACTTATTCACTTTAAATAATTTTTTTCCTCTTTCTACACTACCACGTGGATGCAATTAAATCATAATAAGTCAATATTACTGTTAATTAAGTGCAAGATGAAGTTTTATAGTAGGAGGTAGAAATATTTCCTTTTCAATGCAAATTCATCAAGGAGGGTCAAAATATTTGGGTTTCATGGTCAAATCAAACTCTTACTGTTTCAAACGCTATCTCTAGCTAATAAAGAAAATTCAAGTGAGATTCTCAATGTGGATAAATCGTTGGCTATCGTGAGGGGTATTACCTTGCACAACTCTATTCTCACAAGAATTATAGTCTATTGGGTGTCAATGGAAAAATCCCAAAAGGGATTTTAAATAAGATAAGGAAGACTTGTTTCAATTTTCTGTGGTCAGGGCGAAAGGATGCAAGAGGCATCTTGCTGGTGAAATGAACAAGATTAGCTATGCCTATGGATCTAAGTGGGTGGGGAATCCAAGATATTTTCTAGTTTTTCAAATCTCTATCTTTCGAAAGTTTTTGGAGGCTGGTTCATAATAAGAGATTATGGGGTAGAATAATGTCTTCTAAGTACTTACTGGGGATGTCCTTTGTAGATTGGTTTAGACATCCTCAACAATCCGTTGTGAATAGGTAAGTTAGTTGGAAAGCTGTCGTCAATGATTTTCCATTGATTGGTGATTGGAAAATTTGGTAACTAAGTAATGGGAAAAGCATTAGTATTGGAGAGGATCCATGGGTTAGTTCTGGAGCTGGTTACAAAATCTTCAAATATTTGGTGGTCGATTTTCACAATTGTTGCATATTCTCTATTTGGGATCCTAGGATAGGATAAGTAGACTATATTGGTAGAAGCACGTGGAAATTGATTGTACAGTTAGATCTAGAGGGTGATAAAGTTGTTGAGTGAGAGTATTTCATGGGTATTCTTTACTCAAACCTTATTTATTTACAAGAGGAGATAGACAACTATCTCATCTAAGAACAAAATGAAAACTATGGCCAATATCTACATAAGTGGGGATACTTGGTCTTAGCAAAAAAAATGGTGAAGGAAACATGAAATGGTGGTGGAAGTATATTTGGTCCATGCATGCTTCCCCAAAATTGAATATTCTAAGTTGTTTGTCAATGGAAAACATATTTCTAACATCAGAAAATGGGTTAAAGAGAGGTTGGATCGATCCTGGTATATGTGCACTATGCATGAATAATGAGGAATTGACTCTCCATATATTTGTTTTATGTTCATTTTAACAACAGGTGAGAGAAACAATTTCAAAATTATTGAAGGTATGTTTATAGGGGGATAATGATGAGCTTGAAGGTTGGCTAAGATGGTGGAAATAATCTCATATCTCCAAGGGTATTCAAATCATTCCTCCTTTTAATTATATTTTATTTGGTGGTCTAGGAATATCAAAATTTTCTAGGATTTGTATCCTCCTCTTGAGGTGGTGGCAACTTTAATCACAAGAATAACATTGGAGTTCAAATCAGAGATAAAAATTCATAAGAAAAGGACATCAATCATTCCTTATTTGGTCGAAGGAACAACTTGGGGTTTTTCAATGGGGCCAACCAAGGATATCCTTCATCTTGTAGAGGAAGGACGATTGTGTATATTTGAGCCTCTCATTTTTACAAAATTTGATACACCATAGGCTAAGGTACCAAGATGAAGGTTGAGCTCTTTGCTTTCTGGGAATTACTATTTGTGATGAGTACACTCAAGAAAGAAAAATTTCAACTACTAGGAGATTCAATGACTATGGTATATTGGGTTAAGGGTAAAGTTCAAATTCAGGTGTCAGGTATAAATCACTTGATGAGACAAATCTGTGCATTCTTCTATGTTTTAGAGTGATTATCAATTTCACATGTTTATAGTTATTTAAGAACTATTTTTGAATCCCTTTCAAAAGAGTCCCTCTCTTTGGACAAATGCACTCTCTGTATGCATGAATTTTTTGAGGGGAAACCCTATAAGGAGATGACTTTTAGGCTATAGAGACATAGTTTCTTTTTGTAATGGATGAAATGTGGATAACAAAAAGACTATAGAAATTTTTTGATACTCGTAACTAGTGAAGAAAAAATAAGAATAGAAAATATACATGAATAGAGATTCCTTTTATGGACTATAATATGTATATTTTTTTTTTTAATAAAATATATTTTTTTTCTTTCTCAAAAAAAAAATGGTTTGTTATTATGTACATAAACATTATAATGTAAATGATAAGTCATGGAATTTCCAAGAACATGAAATATCATTACCTATGTGTATTTATATACACACCTTATATCTTGTATGATGTTAAGTAAATATGTAAAAATTGTAGTAAATTAAAAATCATTTATTATAGATATATTGAATTATGTTATGTAGTCATGATGTTCTCATGAAGTGGACCCCCATATTCACTTCACTTGGTCAAGTTTTTTTTTGGTTGTTTTTTTTAGACATGGTGTTATGTTGCCATTGATGTCAATAGGGATTAATACAGGTCTATCATCCAGATAAGCCCATTCAGACTATAAATCTATTAAAATACCCTGCTATACTAATTCCAAAATAGATTTGCAAGAGCATTAAACTTGATGAGGCTATTGCATATGGAAATGCAGTGAAAAATGTTATTTTGAGTAGAGAAGAGCATATGTGAGCTCTTATAAATTGTGGAAGGAACTTGATAATTACAATATGGTATATAATATTTACCATGATCAATAAAACCTATGTTTTTTTATCAAGAGAAAGAGAGAGAGATTCTCAAATTATTTCTTCTAGGTGGATAATCATTGAAATCGTTAAAAGGAGGAAGCAATGGTGGTCAAACAATGAGGAATCAGGCCATAGAGAGAGAGAGAGAGTCCTATCAGGTGTAATATAGGATAGAGAAGGTATTTGGAGCCTTATGTTATGAAATACAAAGCTCAGGAGGGAAGCAGATAAATTAATGCACAAAATACCTACATGCAGGAGGAGTGTGCAGTTATTGAGACCTTAAAGAGGTCGAAGGAAAATGTAACACCCAAAAATTTAACCCAATTTAAACTTAATAAGAATCGATTTTTTCATTTATAAGGACCAATAGATTCTCAATTATTAATATACATATAATGATACAAAAATCAATGCACAATAAAAATTTACCCTTCACCGGAAGCTGTTGATTTTCCTCTTAGAGAAGCTCTCAACCATCAATCCATTGATTATACATCAAAACCTTTCTTACTCCTCCCCAATATTTCCATCCACTCAAGGAATCACCAGTACCTCCCAACCAATGCTAGGGGTACTCTTCTTCCCCTTTATCCCCCCGAGTTGCAAAGGGGTCACACACAAAATTTCAAATAAAAAAATAGGTCAATATTGTCCTCACAGGGAGAGGATTTCACCTCTTATACAAAGCTTGCATCCCAAGTCACATAATTAAACTAGTCACATGAAAAATTTGACAACATTTCAGTCATGCCACAATTGGTCCCTTTATTCTTCCTCTCACTTCTTTTTTTATAAGAAAATTTGTCTTGACACTTGTCAATTCATGCATAATCAAGTAGTTTTTCATAATTAAATTAAATATTATTCACCCTCAACACATGTCACTCTTCCCTCAATTTGAACTTGTTTTATTTCTTTTTAAATAAATAAAATTTGAATTTTTCCTCACCTTCTTAATTAGTTCCTAGATTTTCTCCTAGTTGTTCCTTAGTTCCCCAATTTCTCCTTTATTGTGTCTCCTAACTAATTTACGGTTGGAATTTGATTAATAATCTTCTGTTAGTTAGGTTTTAGAGTCTAGGTTGACTAAGGACTCTAACTTTAAGTTGACACCACATTTCATCATGAAAATAATTTCTCTTAATTAAAAATTCTTTTTATTTAATTCATGCACACATTGTGCACATGTCTTACATTTTATTATCCTTTTTCTAGATATTATTTAGTCTAATTTCCCCTAGGCCCATTATTATAATTTAACTAGGCATGAGCATTTAGACTTATGTTTTATTATGTTCCTATTCATAAAATAATATATATAATTATATTCTATTTTCCAACAAAATATAAGTATTCAATTTATCCTCTAAAGTCTTCTCAATTTTTATTAAATTATCTTCACATTTAATTTTCTTTATTTGCATTTTAGATTAACCTATGACGTGACCTTCAATATGCACCTATGTTCTCCGAGGTGTCACTCGCCATGTCGACTTAGTTTGGAAGTTGTCTGACATTTGGAGTCAATACTCCACTTGTTAACCTCGTATGAGACTAAGGGATTACTGCAGAATGAGGAATCTTCTGTATTGTGTGCCCCTCATAAATCCTCGTGAGTGAATGTCTCAGTCTTCCCTCATGACATCGTGAACCTTTTAGGAACAAGGTAGTTGTTAATCTTTAATTCAAGTCACGATGGGAGTGTTATTAGGCTGTGACAAGGATGCTGCAACACCTATTCGTAATCTATCTGATATCTGTGTATGACCCCTTTAATCCATATATGACTTAGATTAATAAGTATTACCATGCCTACATCCATTGATAAGAAATAATATTAATAACTCGTATACATGAAATTCATAACTGAAATCATCATCATAATATATCGTAAATAAATCAAGTGTTCATAATCAATGTCAATAGTTCATTCCATGACTCAATTCAGAGTCCAAGGTATTCTTTCAATGCCATCAACATCCTCATATTTTCATGTTTTCTTGCACACTCAAGAAACCTCATCATAATACTTGTTAATGTTATACATCAATATTAATAACATATCAAATTCAATACTCCATTATAGCATACATTTTTTTTTTATTTCATAAATCAAATCAAATAATCATAAAGTACCATGTTTCACCTGATCACTTGCACACAAGTTTCCTCAAAGAATAATCAATGTTATGAAAATGTGTTCAGTGAAATATAGATGTTACGTACACCCCCTCTTGTTTTAAAATTTGGCCCAAAGTTTGTACAATTTAACAATGAAAACAATAGAAATAATTGCTACTAATCTATAGATCAAACTTTCAAAATAAATATGCAAACTACTGACACATCTCATGTGTGTCCTCCCAAGTGGAAGAATGTGGACTATACTATCCCCTTATAATTTAAATAAATTATACCAAGAATAGTGGAGTTGGCTAATACTATGATCTTGTATTGCTATTGGGTTGGTTGATAACTTTCTATTGTATAACCTATACAAAATGAATCAGTTTATTTCCATAATAAGGTTTTGAAATATAATGAAACATAATCATGAAACCCTCTTAGTCTCCTTTTCAGTTCCAACAATCTTCAATAAATTTATTATTTATTATTTTTATTTTTAGTCATAAACTGAATTATTGTTGGTGACATAACATATTTGAAAAATCATACATAACACCCCACATGGTTAGGATCTAGCAAAAAAAAAGTTTTTTACCACTCAATATCCTATCTCAAGTTTCTATGATTTGTATAAATACAAAGCAAGGTACCCATTTACATCCCCATCAAGTTCTACTAGCCTCTTTTAGTTCCACAAGAAAGTTGACAATTTAAGGGGTCGGTGTAGCCACTCTATCTAAATGCTAAAGTTTTCATATATTTTCCTTGTCTGAATACACTATTGAATTTCACATAAATATCATCATATAGAGACACAATATCTAGTTATGTATTCTTTCCCCCCATGGTGCAATTCGATGGATTCAACACTAACAAATTGTTTTCTTTACTAGCATGCCTCAAATCACTGAATTTCAAATTCTCGACTCTGTATCGTATTTTGATCATTTCCCATTGTTCTTACACCACAATTTTTCTTTTCTTTTTCTTTATTCATTCAAGGACCGCTATATGCAAATAGTATGTAAAGACTATGTCATTATTATTTAATATTTTTGTAATTCTTAATCCTCATACATGAAGGAATAGATAGGCCCTAGTGATTTATCCATCACCTAGTAATTATCATTGTTTACCCTTACAAGAATTAGTTCATCTAATCCAAATACACAACCCATCATTAACATACTAGTTTCTTACTCTTCGTGCTAGGTGTTTTATCACTAGTCTCTAAGAATCAATCTATCACATGGTCTATTTCATTTGCCAAAATAGACAAATGTTCCTTTGAATATTTAAATCTTTAAACATTTCTCGATTCATCACATGTTATCATTCCAATTACAAGTGTTCTAGTTCATAACTTCTCATTTTGATAGTTTTAAAATTATATAGGTCATCACTATGACCTTTAGCAATCGTCCTTATTTATAGTTCATATTGCTCAATCCACTCATCAATGTCCTTAAGGTATATTTCCACTTGAGAGAGGCACCTCTTCATTATTGTTACATAAATTCACCATAGGATTTATTACAATTTCAAAATTTCCCTTTCCCCTCAAGGAATTTTCACATTTTCAACAATCAGCACAAATCTCTTCTATATATTTTTCAATCATCCACATCTTATCTTTCTAAATTCCTTAAAGTTATAATGTATCATTATTCCAATCATTAACTCACTTAGTTAATTGACAACATTTGCTTCCTGATAGTCATAGTCTTTATTTAAACTGTATAGTGATTTTTATCTTGTTTTTATGAGGGATAAAATAAGTTATCATCATTAAAAAATGTGCATCCGTCCTTTACCATTCTTCCATAATGCCACTTTATCGGATATATACTTATTACATTACTTAAAATCCTTATCTTTACTACTCATTTTTCCATCCTTTCATTCAATTAATAGGTCAACTATTCTTCGAGGTGTAATTGAATACTATTTTAAAGTATCTACACATTTCTTTCAATTTTGACTTCATTGATGTGTACTATTTTAAAATATTTTAACAAACGTAATGTAAGGATTACAGCCACCGGGATTGATGAAATTAGCCTATCCACCCTTTGCCGGAATTTGTGTCACTCCCCGTCAATGCTTGTGAATCTTCATCGAAACCTGGAGATCGCCAGAAGAACTCTCCTAGAAGTTTATAGATGGAAACAAGGATGCATTAAGTTCTGGATAGAGTTCTCGATTCCCTTGAACAACAGAAAATAAGAAAGATCAATGTTTCAGCCGGACATTGAGCGGAAAGGTTACAATTTATATAGGTAGTCCATATTCGATCAAGATTGGAACCAAGTTTGATATGCCTATACAAAAATAGAATGTTAGTAAAATCTATCCAATTGACTGAAAGAATATTTCGGTGGTCAATATTTCATATTTGGATCGATTTTAGCACTCATTTAATTTCTCAATTGAGTTATCGAAACTAAAATTTCGAGAATGGAACTATTCACAGTTGTATGGTTATTTAGTTTTTCTAAAGTCGAATTGAGTCGGATTGATTGTTGACTAATCATGCACGACAAGATCTCGTGAACTATTCTACATAAATACTCTATTATCATGCATGTATGCAAAAGAAATAAAAAGCGCGACCCATGCGCGTAAATTTTCTACATCGTGTACAGATAATGTTAAAGAATCCATAAGAATAATAGCAATAATGGAGATTTGCACCATATGTCTTGGAGCTTGAATCTTGCTTTGATACCATATGTAATATCTAAAAATTTAATCCAATTTAAACCTAAGAATCATCATTTTTTTGAATTTATAAGGATCAATATATTTTGAATTCTAAATATACATATAATGATAGAAAAATCAATGCACAATAAAAAGTTATTGTTCAACGGAAGTCGTCAATTTTTCTCTTAGAGAATCTCTCAAGCATCAATGCATTGATTCTACGTTGAACCTTTGTTACTCCTCTCCAATTTTTCCAATTCACTGAAGGACTCACTGGTACCTCCCAACCAATGCTAAAGGTACTCTTCTTCCTCCTTATTCCCCCCGAGTTGCAAAGGGGTCACACACATAATTTCAGATAAAAAGATAGCTCAAGCTTGTCCTCACAAGGAGAGACTTTCACCTCTTATACAAATCTTGCAGCCCAACTCACACAATTAAACTAGTCACATGAAAAATTAGCATCATTTTAGTCATCCCGCAATCTGTCCCATTCTCCTTCCTCTCCCTTTTTTTTTATAAGAATTTTTTTCCTCACACTTGTCAATTCATGCATAATTAAATAATTTTTAGTAATTAAATTAGATATTATTCACCCTCAACACATGTCGCACTTACCTCAAGTTGCACATGTTTTATTCCTTTTTAAATAAATAAAATTTGAATTTTTCTTCATCTCCTCAATTAGTTCCTAGATTTTCTCCTAGTTGTTTCTTAGTTCCCCAATTTTCCCTTTATTGTGTCTCCTAACTAATTTACAGTTAGATTTTGATTAGGATTCTTCTCTTAGTTAGTATTTAGACTCTAGTTTGACTTAGGACTCTGAATTTAAGTTGACACCACATTTCCTCATGAAAATGATTTATTTTAATTAATAATTTATTTTATTTAACTCATGCACACATTGTGCACATGCCTTACATTTTATTCTCTCTTTTCTATATTTTATTTAGTCCAATTTCCCTTAGGCCCAATATTACAATTTAATTAGGCATGAGAATGTGTACTTATGTTTTATTATGTTCATGTTCATAAAATAATATATATAATTATATTCTCTTTTCGAACAAAATCTAAGTATTCAATATATGCTCTAAAGTCTTCTAATTTTTTATTAAATTTTCTTGGCATTTCTTTTCATTTCTTTTCATTTTAGATTAACCTACAACGTACCCTTCAAGACGCACCTACGTGCTTCAAGGTGTCACTTGCCATGTTGACTTAGTTTGGAAGTTGTCTGATGCTTGGAGTCAATACTACACTTGTCGACCTTGTGTGAGACAAATGGATTACTGAGGAATAAGGAATCCTCCTTATTGCATGCCCCTCAAAAATCCTCATGAGAAACTTTCTCAGTCTGCCCTCATAACATCGTGAACCTTTCAGGAGAAAGGTAGACGTTAAACTTTAGTTCAAGTCATGACAGGAGTGCTATTAGGCTGTAACAAGTACGCTGTCATACATCTCCCTAATCTATTTGAATTTTGTGTATGACTCCTTTACTCCATTTTGTGATTTGGATTAGCAAGCGTTACTATACCTACATCCACTAACAAGAAATAATATTAATAACTTGTATACAAGAAATCTACAACTGAAATCATCATTATAATATATGCATAAATAAATCAAGTGCTCACAATCAAATTCAATACTTCACTCCATGACTCAATATGGAGTCAAAAGTATTCAATCGATTATATCATCCTCATCGTCTCATGTTTTCCTATACACTCAGGAAACCTCATCATAATTCTTGTCAATGATTAACATCAATATTAATAACATATCAAATTCAATACTCCATTATATAATATTTTTTTTTTTATCTCATAAGTCAAATCAAATAATCATAAGGTACCATGTTTAGCTGGATCACTTGCATGCAAGTGTCCTCAAAGAATAATCAGTGTTATGAAAATCTAGTCAGTGAAATCTAGATGTTACAAAAAAGTTCAGGGGAGGCATCATGAGAATCATGTAGAATACAAAGGATTATAAAAAAGGATCATGAAATCATGAACATTCCCTTTTTCTCAGCATCAATTGCAATAGTTGGGGCCAAGAGAAATCTAGATCATTGGATCAAGGAGCTAGGTCAATAAGGATCATTGGCATAATCTCACCTTAAATTCAAAAGAAATCTCAACCATTAGATCATGCAGATCATCGTCAGTCGTTGAATGAAGTCAAGCGGGAGATATAAAGTTTTAGGACTTGAGAACATTTCCACTTCGACGATTATTGGAGACAAGGTAGAGGCATGAAATCATAAAATCATGAAATCAAGTTAGTTGTAGATCAAAGATCTATTAGGAACCTTTCTCTACCAGTTGATGAAGTAGTGGAAGGATAGTGTAAGTTTGATGACTCAATAACTTCACCACTTCGACAATTATTGAAGATAGGGCATATATATAAAGCTACAAAGTGTCGATGCCATGAAATCCCACCAACCATTAGATCGAGGGAATAAATCAGGAGTAATGCAAGACATTAGATGAAGCACTGGAAGGATATTTTAATTCCTTAGGTAGGTATAACTCTGAGGAAGTTGAAAAACATTAGAGTTCTAATATCCTGGAGTCTCGGAGTACCAGAACCCCGAAGACCATTTGTCTAATATCATTCGATATATTTCTTGATCGTCTAATTGAGTGTAGTGGAAGGATAGGGTAAGCGTAGATCATCCACTGAACACTTGATTAAAACCAAGTTGTTGATCGATGAAAACCCCAGAAATGACTAAGCATGGTTCATTATGGAGGTAGAGGAGACGGGGGTGCATTTTGATGACAACATAGATGAAAAATAAGACATATGATTCCATGAGATCATTGGTCCACGAACCCACTACATAAAATAATTCTAAGAAAAATTTAATTTGTAGATGGTGGAAAAAAAGGTACATTTTGATGACAATAGATATGAAAAGAAAGACATGTGAGCCCATGAGTACGTCGGTCTATAATTCCAAGTTTGAACTATTAGACCAGTTAACCAGGATGATAAATAACTTACAAATGATTTGAAGTCTTTTAAGTTAAAATCAACTACTAAATGTCAGCATTATTGTTAAAATTAAATGAAGATCTGTAATGGTTCATTGTCAAAAGATACAATGGTTCAATCTTATACCTATTGAAATATGATATAAACCAGAAATTGGCGTTGAAAGAAAATGTCTCTATCGTCTAATTCAAAAGATAAAAAAATAAGCAGAGTCCAAGAGAGTATATGAAACCTAAAACATACACATGAAGTAAGGGTGAAAGGTAGGATCAAGGGAGGATTGGAGTCCTCTACAGGTTAAACCTTGATGCAAGGGAGTTGGTGCTTCCTCAAATTGCTGCTTGAAAACAAGGAGTTGATGATTCCTAGAGTTCGTGATATAACATAGGGGATTGGTGTCTCCTTGAGTTGGTGCTCAAAAGAAGAGAGATTGGTGTCTCCTACACATTGTAACTTGTACTTTTTGTAATTTTTATATTTAATTTATTTTTTAAGTACATTATTGTTGATCAATTTTTGTGATTAATAATTAATCGTTATTAAAACTTGTTAAAAATAAGTAATAATGATTCATCCCCCTCTCAGTATTGGCCAACATTTCAACAATTTAGATCAGATCAGATTCCTTCACCACATTTTAACCACTTGAAGGCATATTCTAAGAAAACAAATAGATCAACAAGAAGGAATGTCCTCTAACACAACACCATTGTTCAAAGGAAATGATTATGAATTTTGTAGTTTAAGGATGAAAATCTATCTGATGGCTCTTGGATGCAATGTTTGGCTATTTGTAGTAAATGGTTACACTGCACTAACTACTGCACCTTTAGATGTTGCTGCAAATAAACTCTGCAATGATAATTCAAGGGTTGTTAATGCAATTCTAGGTGGATTAGCAAATCTCATTTTTGTAAAAGTGATGCATTGTAAACAAACAAAAGAAATTTGGGACAAACTTAAAGTAATCTATTAAGGATATGGAAAAGTTAAGCAAGAAAAAATTCAAACATGCATAGGGCGATTTGAGAATTTGAAGATGAAAAAGGAATAATACTTTGGAAAATGTTTTCAAAGAGTGGATGAAATAGTCAATTCAATCATAGCATTGGGAGAAGAGATAAAAAGCGATTATTTTCCAAAAGGTAATGGGATCATTAAAAATGAGATATGATGCCAAGGTATCTACCTATAAAGACCCTCTATTAAGACGTAAAGTAAGTGAGTATAATGGTGGTAAATTTTTTAATTTTTTTTTTTTTTTTTGAAAAAGTGATATGTGACATAGACATACATCAATATTTAATATTATATTCTTATCTACATCACTACAGAGAAATATTCAAATACAATGTCACTATTAATAATAGATCAACCAAATCACATAAGATATGAAAGATGTCTACCTCGCCCCACCTACCTTGCAAGGTTAGGACCTCCAAGACACATAATCAACGATCAAGTCCAAGATTCATCTGATTGATTTTGACTATTTAAGGTATCATGACTGACAACTGTTATGAGGAACATGGAGGTATATAATTCCTATATCCAACTCTAATATTGACTCAGAACTAGATTTAACCATAAAGTACTTAATCATAACACAATAAATTCATTCACTAACTCATGATACTAGTACAAAATTTCATTTCATTAAACAAATTCACATCTTAAGAAACTACTTTGTAAGATTTCTCATCAACGCAACGCAAAATAATCAACCCCATGAAACGATCTATTCCAACCATCTTCCAAGTAAAATATCAATCTTACTGACAATTAAAAGTTTTACTCTAATACCAATAACAACCAATCTCTTACTTAAAATAACACACATAACTACTTAAATGTATATTTCAACATTTTATACGACAGTATTTGAAATTTTACTATTGCTTATGTTCTATGTAACATATCATCGGTACACAAACATAAATAAATTTCACACCAAGTAATGAATGCATAAATATAGTAAGCTTAGATTTTTCTTTTTTTTCAAAAAGTATCTAATTCATATATACTAGTAAACTTTGACTTTTCGAAGATCTCGTTACTATCTAGTATGTTATTTATGTGAATCTTGTTATAGGATAACCAATGATAACAGTCTTTTAATAAGACTTCTAATTCTAAATATGGAGCCCCATCACTATTAGTTTAGATCCTTATTCGATTCAATTTCCTACTAATTCAATAATAAGTAGAACTTTGAATGAACTAATTTTTAAAAGATCTAGTTTTATTTTAAACAAAAGTTCTTCACGAATACAATGAAGAAAAAAATTATTTACTATAGTTTTCCTTCCAATAAAGCTTACTGTATTGGTTAAAGTGGTGAGTAATTACACATATCAATAGGTAAACAAAATTGAGGGACAATTTATATGCATTCTCTATATTTGGAACATATTGACAATGGTTAACTAGCACAACCGTTAAGTCGTGGTTAGTGAACGTTGAAAGTGGCTTACGGCTGTTAAAAACGCAATGTCGAAATTACTGGCGATGATCATTGGTGATGCCAGGATAGAAACGTGCCCACCAAACGTCAGCCAGCAGAAACATGAAAAGCCTTAATACCTGTGCAAATATTTTAATATTTTTTAATCAGGTAAACGTGGCAATAAGTTAGTGAGCACAGTGATTTTTAAACACGATTAGTTAAATGTAAAAAAGTAATTATATACACGGATGTCTTTATAATAGCTCGGAAGTTAATGGATGAAATCAAAGCCATTCATTTATTGTGACGACTAAGAATATTCTAGCCATATTTAATCTCGTCCATAGAAAACGTATTAAGAACTAAAAAACTATTAAATGTGCCCATTATCAATAAGTGTACGCCTTTTAACATAACAACCATTGTGATTTGGAGTTTGCATAATTCGCTGAGTTACAAGCTTAAATTTTTATATATATTTTTTTCCTTCGTGTCAAGAGAGAGTGGCATTCTATTTAATTAACAGTAGTTCTATCCGTATGCAATTACTAATAGACACTACCGCGCTACCATCAATACACGATTTTAATGTCAAGATTATCGTTTTTTATATTTCTAAGTTTAAATCTCAATTTATTAATTCTCAACACTTATTTTTATTAAAACGTCTGCACTTGTTTATTTCCTTGGAATTCTTTATCATGTAGTTCAAGATCGTCGCAAGTGTGAATTTTGATCAAGAATTACCAAGAATTCTATCTAAGGTATATTAACAATGGAACTAGTTTCCGGAAGGCAGTTTTGATACGTATCAACAACAATTTTTTTTCCAAGTGTTCAACTTAATTAGAATATCTTGGTAACTTTTGTTGGGCTTTAGACTCATAAACCACTATTCAAGTGGTTGTCTTGCATTTTAAATATCCTTCTTTAATATATTAAACATTTCAGTAATTAAATATTCTAATAGGAATCAAAAATTCAATATTGACATGATTAAAAGAATTTCGATAGGATTAATCATAGATCCAACTTTTCACAACAATTAGGCAACGACTATACAAGTCCTAATTTCGATTTACCCAAAAATTTTACAGTGACTACCATTTTCCCAACTTCTAGAGTTGCAATTTAAAACTGCAGCACCCATAACAACCTCTCATTCGAACTGCAATTAATACCGTAACGCGATTACAAATTTTAGCTTCCAGGATTTAAATAAAAAGTAACGATTATAATGGGATTCAAGTTCAGGATTATAGTGACTATGCACTTCTAGACGTCGGATAAAATTTAGTTTTGCTGCGACCCTATATATTTTTCACTTTCGAATTTTGCAAGAATTTTACAGTGCACAAAAACTACAAGTTAGAAATGTATATAACTCGACAACGGCCACAATTTCTTTTTATTTCACCAGGAAACTAAATAAGCAACGATCCTAAGAAATCAATTCTCCGTATGTGTAAATCAATTTGCAGCGCGAATCCATATTTCATATTTGTAAAAGTTTTACAGTGACCAATGAAACCTTAAATATGGAATTGCACTTAAAATTAAAATGAGTCCAACGAAAGTCCAGAATTCAGGATGTAGTTAAATCCCATCGAAATTCTTAATTTTCGCAATTCAATAAAATTGATAGTTACTTATTCAAATTTAGATCCAATAGTGCAATCAATCCGCAACTACCTTCACGAAAGTCAAATAAAAAAAATGTAATTTAATCTACTGCGACCATAACAAATTCAACTTTCGGATTCGTAATAGAGTACAATGACCAAACAAATTCTAACTTTCAGAAAAAGTAAATATTTTAAGATAACCCAACGATATTCTAAATTCGGGTTGTCAATAATATTACAATGGTCATACAAATTTTGAAACTGCTGGAATGGAAAACGATATTACAAGGACTAATGAATTTATACTTTCGAAATGCAATTTGATTGATAGCAAATTCACAAGTTTTAGATTTGAGGAAGAAAAAATATTATACAACGACCATGACAAAACTAATCTCATGTATTAAATGAATTATTGTAGCGACCCAATAAAATCTAACTCTGGAATTACATTTATCGTATAGAGATCAAGAAAAAATAAGTTTCTATATTTTCAACACATTTCATCGGTGAAAATTAAATTTCTAATATACAAATTTATTCTTTGCTACAATTAAAAATTTTAGAAATATAAATACCGAAACCAATGAAGATGGTGAATTGAGGATGTCCTTAAAAAAAAACTTTATTAGTACTTCCGAGCCAACGTCAGGGGTATGTTTTTCCCCCTTAGCCTTCTAAGTTGCAAATGTGCCACACAAAAAAACCCATCAACAAAATCTCCAAGGCTTTTCTCACAAGGAAGAGCTTCCACTCTTTCTACAAGTTTGGTAACCCAACTCTCACAAGTAAAACACAGTCCACAAAATTTTGCTAGCATAACAATATAAGAAAAAATGAGATCCAATTCTTTTCTACACCTTTTGTATTATAGAAAAATCCCCAATGACAAATGTCCTCATGCACAAATAATTAATTTTTAATTAATTTAATTATAATTATTTACTCACACACTTGTTACATTCTCCCCAAGTTGCATAGACAATTACCCTTTTTATTTTATTTAAAAATTCAAAATCCCTCACAAAATTATGTGATGTAATTATGCATTTCTTTTTAGTATTTCATTTTACGCACATGTGATGTGATTGATTTTAGTATGATTTATGTATATGAATTATTGACACTATTTTTATGAGTGGATGAAGAATTGACGATGCTTGCTAATCCAACTCACATAAAGACTAAAAGGACCATGCATAAAAACCATACATTGAGGGAGAGGTGTGATAGTGTCTCTCTCACAACCTACTAGCACTCCTGACATGACCTGAATGATAGGTTAAAAATTAGCTAGTTTGAGAGGTCCACGATGTCGTGAGAGTTGACTAAGATAGTCATTCACAAATATTTATAAAGGACGAGCAATAAGGCGTAGTCCTTATTCCTTAGAATCCCTTAGTCTCTCACAAGGTCAACTAAGTGGAGTGTTGACTCCAAGGGTTGGACAAACTTCCAAAACCAGTCTAAGGCGACTGTCACCCTTGGAGCATGTAGGTGTGTCTTGAAGAGAACGTTATATAATTAAAACCCAAGTCAATAAATCTAGGTGGCCTAGAAGTCGTTGAAATGATTGAACCTTGTTAGAATAAATAATTAATTAAATAGTAAATTATGAATTGTAAAGCCTAACAAAAGTATAAGACTAACTCTAAGTATAAATTTAATTAAAGAACTAAATGAATTATGACATCAGTTAAAAAGGTTGGATAATAATCAAACTCCAGGAAAAAGGGGAATACAATTTAAAGGTTGGATAAAATGCATATCTGTGTATGTAAATAATAATAAAAAATTAAAAAAAATAAACGGAAATAAAATATGAGAGAATAGGTGTATACATAGAATAGTATCTAGAATCAAGCTACCACTAAGTCTAACTAGAAAAATACCCCTAATCCAACTCTAACTAAGATCTAGTTAAGAGACACTCATTAAATGAGAATTTGAAGAACAAAGGGACAACTAAGAGAGAAAATATGAAGACATTTAAAAAATGTGGGGGGATTGAATTTTTAAATAAAATAAAAATAGTAATTACTTGTACAACTTGGAGAGATGTGACAATTATATGGGTGAATAATCTTAATTAAATTAATTTAAAAAATAAATAATTGTGAATAAAGACATATGTCATTGAGATTTTTTCTATAAAACAAATGACATAGAAGAGAAAGGAATTTGAATGATGAATTATTAGTTTTCCTTCCACATTATTTACCAAAAATCTCAATCCTTGAAATATTTAATTTCCAGTTTGGTAAATAAACCAACTTTTAAATTCATTTGTGATTTGTGACTGTCTCACTATTTAATGTTGGTCTTACTCTCTATTTTTGATCTTTCATTTCATCAGATTCCATTCAAATCTTTCCTTCAATAAAGGATGCCACTCAAATTTTATGTTGCGGAAGAGTTTTCCCATCGTACTAGAAGTAACTTAATTATCTCTAACGTTCACTGAGTATCCACCTGTCTAGTCCTTCCTTGTTACACCAGTAAAACAATACTTGACCCTAAGCCAACTACACTTAAACCTCCTTGATTTAAGAAGCTGTAGACATGGAATTATCATTTATCACAGCGTGCCGTAAGAGATAGTAAACTACACTTAGGTTCAGGTCCATTCCCTTATATGATTTCAATGAACATTAATGGTTGTCTATGTAAACTTTTAATATCTTCCAACATCTGCTTTTAACAATGGCAACATCTCTTAAAATTGAGCGTAGGGTAATTTACTATGATACCAAGATGATATTTGTTGCTGGAGTAGTGGATTGGAAGAACAAACTAGAATACTTTATCCCTTGAACGTAATCTAAAAAGGAAATTTTAGTTGGGCTAAGTCATTAGAAGTTATGGATTATCAACTTTACTATTGGGAGCTTGGTTTTAATTCCGTTCTATAATTTATATCAATTTATACCACTCTTCATTTGCTTATGTTCTAAAGTTCATAAGAACAAGTATATTCAATGTGAAGTATTGTGGGAATATTCTAATAAGAATTAACTAAATGTAGTAATGATTATTCTTTATATAAAGATCATTATCCTTATATGATGAGCATTCTTTTTATAATAATGATTATTCTTTATATAATGATCATTCTTTATTATGGGTATTCTATATCATTAATTGTGCTCAGATGAATAATTGTATTGGTTCATGTAATTCATAGTTCAATTATAACAAAAAGGTGAATGAATTCATTGCCTTTCTAATAGATTGAAATCTTTATGTAATTATTAAATAATGGATAAAAGGTTATACCGCTAAATATTCTATCCATAAGATAAGATATATTGTATTAGTTTATGAAATACAATATTCAATTTTATGAGTTATTCCTTAATTTGTTATTGTAATATTAATTGAAGAGTCTTACATCACAAATAAATTGAACGTACATTTATGAAAGTATGGGTGGTGCATAAGTAATGTATGTTAGTGAAGGATGTATTATTATTGAATGAAATTGTATAGATAATTTAAGACTATCTTAGTGGAGGATTTTATTGGATTCATTCATTTATGTTTATATCATAGTGATTGGAAGTTTGTTCATCTGAATTATGAGTGTAGACAAGTAATTGTGACGAGGTAATTTAGTTCCCGAATTTAGACTAGGATTGGGGTAGGTATACATTGTTATTCTTGCTAACATTCATGTGATCTAATGTTGTTGGTTTTACCATGTTATACTTATTAAAATTCTACTTGATAATTGTATCGTGACTTTGTTGAGATGTTTATTTTGATTAATAATAGATTAATTACCTATTGTTATCATTGTAACTTATTTGTCCTTGCTTATGTAATTGTCGTAATGAACATTCCTTAACTTGTTTTTTTTTTTTTTAATTATGTGCTACTTCGTTATATTAGCTTATCTTATGTAGTGTATGGAGGGGAAGTGACATATAGTATCAGAGTAGATTCAACACTGAGACATTGGACCATTACACCTTCCACTATGTTAACTAAATGATTGAAAATATGTCACTAATTAAATTTTGAAAATTGTCCATGCAGGTAATCATGGTTATAGGATGTAAGGGAAGTAGACGTCGTGGTGTTAACGAAAGAGGTGGTACACCTCCATTAGTGTCCACACCAGACAGGTCTAACCCCTAGGGAGAAGAAAAAACTATTGAGGAGGAGCAAGTTGTTGTGGGAGATGTGATAGGTATGATGAGATCCTTCTAGAGGATGTCAGAGGAATTGATCAATCACGTGGTTTGTGATGAGGGAAGAGTGTTTGTACACAATGAGGGTTCATAGCAGGCTCCAGTTGGTAGTATCATTATACACAGAGGAATCAAGAAGGTGAAGTTTCATGAGTTATAAGGTGCCTCAGATGGCTTATCCTCCAAGGCATGGTTGGAGAACATGGCGATGTGCTTCACACTTCGTGATTACACCTCCAACATGAAGCTTTGTATGACGGTATTCCAAGTGAAAGGAAGTGCTCTACTTTGGTGAAAGACACTCCTAACTCAAATAAACATGGTCATTGAATATGTGTCATGGGAGTTGTTCAAGGAATGGTTCCAAGAGAGGTATTTATCTAAGGTATTCATTGAGAGCCAACTTAATGAGTTCAACACCTTACAACAGGGTGGTCATATGGTGTCGAAGTATGAGGTTAGGTTCATGGAGCTACTTACATATGCTCCACATCTGAACACGAAGAAGTTAAAGGTCAACAAGTTTATGTTCGACCTTAACTTCAACATTTGTGCGAAAGTGAGGATCCTAATGCCTAAAATGTTGCATGATGTAGTTTAGAAGGCTCTCATAGTTGAGGAAGAGATGAATAGTGGGGGTCAGGGCATGAATCCTTCTAGATTGACTCGATAGATGACATTAGGGGCACATCGGCATCAAACACCAACTGGACAAACTTATGGGTAGCGAGATATGCCCATAGGACCTATGTTCACGACACCATGCCGACAAACTCATCAAAAAAAGACCACAATAGAAGAAGAAATATCATCCACAACAACAACAACATTTTATGCATGTTCAACATAACATACCACAATCACAGACTGTTAGGCCAACAAATTCTACTTCGTGTACCAGGAGTATTGAACCAAGGACTAGGTGTTGGACATGTGGAAAGCCACATTACCAACGAGATTGTTCAATTGAGAAGGACATAGTGGACATATCATCAAGACCCACTACAGTTGGAGATTTGGGCAAGGCCCACAAGATAGTATTTTGATAGATCTAGGTGCCACAAAGAGCTTTATCTCTAGTGCGGTGCTAAATATAATTAAGTTAAACTTAATCGAGAAGGAGAAGTTCAGATACATAGAAATGGCATCGGATGCCAAGCTAAAAGTTGGAGGAAAGGTTACAAACTGTAGCATTAAATTGGGTGATTTTGTAACAAAGACGAAGTTATACATCATGATCTTAGGATCTTATGACATAGTGATAGGCATGGATTGATTGGAATCTCATGATGCAATACTTAACTGTAAGACAAAACAGTTAAGTTTAATAGATGATTTGGGATAGAGTAGAGTAATTGTAGTAAGAAACTAGAGAGTGTCCTGAAGGTTTATTTCTTCTCTACAATTGCAAAAGAGTATGTGCAAAGGATGTAATGTTAGCGCTAAACGAAAAGGGAGAGGTAGAAGGATTAGAAAACCTTCATTTAATACAAGAGTTTGTGGACGTATTTATAGAAGAATTACTAGGTTTACCAATTGAAAGAGAGTTGGCATTTATAATAAACTTAAAACTTGGAGCTAAGCCCATTGCAAGAACTCCTTACTGAATGTTGATATCAAAATTGCAAGACTTGAAAATGGAATTGAATGAATTGTTGGACTTGGGACTTATACATCCAAGTGTGTCACCTTGGGGTGCGTCAATTATTTTTGTGAGAATGAAGGATGGAGTGTGGAGACTTTCTATCGACTATCATCAATTGAACAAATAGAAGATCAAGAACCAGTATCCGTTGCCAAGAATAGATGAATTGTTTGACAAGATGAAGGGAGAAACGATGTTTTCTAAGATTGACTTGATATCAGGATATCACCAGTTACATATTAAGGAATATGATATCCATAAGACCGCATTTAAGACGATATTGAGACAGTTTGAGTTTACAGTTTCATCATCCAGATTAATGAATGCCCCTGGGGTATTCATAAGTTTGATGAATGGGGTGTTTCGTGAATACTTGGACAAGTTTGTTAAGTCATCTATTGATGAAATACTTATTTATTCTCGGACGAAATAAGAACATGGTGAGTACTTGAGATTAGTTCTATAGTGTCTAAGAAAAAAAAAATTGTATGAGAATCTATTGAATTGTTCGTTTATAAATTGAAGATAAATTACTTGCAACATATCATATATGGTGAAGGGATCATTGTGAATACAGCTAAATTAGAGGCCATTATGGAATTGACAACATCGAAAAGTGTACAAGAAGTGTGTAGATTTATGGGTTTAGCAGGATATTACTGACGATTCATCGAAGGCTTTTGAAGATAGAAAATCCAATCACGAAATTGCAAAAGAAAACGAGGAAGTTTGCATGGACCGAGAAATGCACAAAAGCATTTCAAAGGCTCAAGGAGTTGTTGACAACAATGTCGATACTAAAGGTCCCTAACATGGACATACAATTCCTGGTATGCACAGACGCATCCAAGAAAGGCTTAGGTAGAGTTTTTATGCAAGATGATCGAGTGATTTCTTGTATTTAAAAGAAGTTAATAAAACATGAGGAGAACTATGCAACACACAAACATGAGTTATTAGCAATTGTATATTCCTTGAGAGTTTGAAGACATTATCTGATTGGATGAAAATTAGAATTAAAAGTATATCACTATGGATTGCAACATATATTTACTTAAAGTGACTTAAACGCACGACAGAGACATTGGATAGAATTGCTTAGTGAATAGGACTTTGAGATTTCTTACATTAAAGGAACAATGGATAGAGTGGAAAATGCATTGAGTCGAAGACCACACATATTCTCAGTAATACCTCTTAAGACGAATCTTCGAGAAAATATTATAACCTTAGAGATAGACAATGACTAGTATAAATAAGTAAACGATAATATTGGATGAAATACCATGATGGTACCAAATTTTGAAGGTTACTCATTGGACAACGATGGATTGTTGAGATTTAATAACAAAATTTACGTACTTCCTAACGATGAATAAAAATTTTGATTTTAAGCAAATCTCATTGAGAAGTATAACGACTCATCTAGGAGTCACAAAGATGAAAGCAAACCTTAAGGCTTTATTCTTCTGGGAATGAATGAAAGATGACATAGTTAGTTACATGGTGAGATGTCTAGAATGTTAGTATGTGAAGGATGAACATAGAAATCCAACATGATTAATACAACCATAGTTTATTCTTGAATCGAAATGGGAAGTCATTTCGATGGAATTTATTGTTGGATTTCCACTGATGGAAAGGAGACATAACTTGATTTTTGTGGTATTTGACACTCAGATGAAGAGTGAAAACTTTATTCTAGTACATACAATGTATCAAGCACCAGATATAGCCAGAGTTTTTGTTAACGATATTGTGAGGTTACATGGAGTACCAAGAAGGATCATATTTGATCGAGGATTGGCGTTTATAGGACGGTTTTGAACCAGTTTTCAAGAAGCATTGGGAACACAACTGAATTTTATTACAACTTATCACCCTGAGATAGAAGGAAAAATAGAAAGAATGAACCAGATTTTGGAGGACATGTTGTGTATGTATGTAATGGACCAACAAAAACATTGAGAATACTTCTTGCCATCGATAGAGTTTTCATATAAGAACAACTACCAGAATACGATTAAAATGACATCGTTTTATTTTCTTTACAGACGACTATGCCAGACACCATTGAAATTTGCTCAACTTGAGGATAGGGTCTTGATGGGACTGGAATTGGTCAAAGAAATGGAAGATTAGATGAAATCGATAAGAAATAGGATTAAAGAAGCACATGATTGACATAAGATCTATGTTTATGCACGTCGCATTGGCATCAATTATGAATTTTGCGATAGAGTTTTCTTGAGGTAAAACCGCACAAGAGTTCGATCAAGTTTGGAAAGGGTGTTGAACTCCTTCCTAGGTTTGTGGGACCTTTCGAGGTTGTGAAAAGGAAAGGAATCATGGCTTATTGACTAGCCTTGCTTTATTCTTTTAGGTGTATGCATGATGTATCTCATGTATCTATTTTCGACATTATGTTAGTGATCCATCACATGTTATTGGCATAAGTTCTTTCGAGGTGTCGAATGAGAATTCTCTCATGACGGAGCCAATTAACATTTTGGGCCATTACATTCGACAACTACAATGTCAAATAGTTGATCAGGTCAAGGTCGAGTGGGACAAATATAGTCCACACTTGGCTACCTGGGAGGATGCATACAATATGCATGAACAATTTTCTTAATTGTTTGACAAATTATATATGTAGATCTATCTATGATACATTTATTTACTTGCATTTTTATGTTGTACAAACTTCCGGATGAAGTTTAAAACAAGAGGGGGTGTATGTAACATCCCACACTACTGAGCACACTTTTAATTACATATTATTTGATGACACTTGCGTGCAAGTGATCCTATTATGGTATATTACGATTTCATTTCGATTATGGGTTATATATGATGATGTTGTGTTGTGAATTATTGTTATTTTGATGTATATATATTAGCAGATGTTATTGATGAGATTTTTTAAGTGTACATGACACATGACATGTTGTGGATGTTGATGGCATCAATGAAATTTTTCGAACTCTATATTGAGTCAGGGAGTGGATTCTATTTATTTGAGTATTTCATTACACAAACATGTGATGAATGATTGATTTTAGTATGATTTATGTATATGGATTATTGACACTATTTTTGTTAGTTGATGCAGGCTTGACAATGCTTGATAATCTCACTCGCATAAGTAGTAAAGGGGCCATGCATGAAAACAAGACATTGAGGGAGAGGTGTGGAAGCATCCTTGTCACATCCTACTAACACTCATGTTGTGGCCTGAATGTTAGGTTAACTATTACCTAGTTCCATAGGTCCACTATGTCATGAGGGTGGACTAAAAAATTCATTCATGAAGATTTCTAAGGGGCACACAATAAGGTAGAGTCCTTATTCCTTACAATCCCTTAGTCTGTCACAAGGTTGACCGAATGGAGTGTTGACTCCAAGGGTCAGACAAACTTCCAAAACTAGTGATGTCGAAGCATCGCCTCCAAAGTCAAAGACACAAGTGTGGAGGCAAAGAAATGACATCTCAACATGACAATGTTTCAAATCAACAATTAACTCAGGAGTAAATTGAGTTGTTGAGATATTTTTGAAGACAACATTTTTAAATATGCCATGTTTGTAAAGTCGTGAAAGACTGTAAGGGGTTGCAAATATGGAGTCTTGACTCTTATTTGGCAATAAATGGGAGTTATTGTAATAGGACAAAGTAGGTAACTGCTAAGAGTTGGATAGTATAGGTTGCAGACAGGACGACGAGAGCTCGTGGAGCCATTCCTTAGATAATTTTTTCTTGCACTGTAAAACTAGGATAGAGATGATGAGATAGAAATTAGTAGAGCAGAATAGGGTAGAAGAAAGACGGGGTGGATAACTACAATATTATGTAATTTTTTTCATGAATGAATAGAAAAAATAGAATTGTCCCAAATCTTGGACTGTGTTCATTTTAATGTGTTATTGAATGAATGTTGTATTTTGTGTATGTGATTTAGTTCATTTTCATTCATGTATGATTGTTCAAGAAGTTGAGCATATGAGTTCCTGACGAAACTGGATAAGTTTCAATTGTTTCTCTTTTGAAACTCGTATGCAAGGTGTACATTTCGAATGCAAGGAGTGCATTGATTGAGTCTCAGATTGAATCATAAGAGTTCAGAGAGAGAGCAGAGAGAACTTAGACCAGGTTCAAGGACTGCACATCGTCAAGAAGCGACCAAGCATTGAAAAACCAAAACAGAGGAACACCGGGAGGGGGAGAAGAATTTATTTTGAAGAAATCCTTCGAATTGAGTTATCAAAATATTTGAATGCAAGGAGTGCATGGGAATTAGAAATCATTTAAGGATTAAGATCAAAAGAGATAACACTTTCATAACGATTGACGATATCCAAGAGTCGGACTCATAGGAGGAGAAAAGTTCAAGACCTTTGAAGACTGATAAATCTTCTAAGCTGGAAGAAATTAGAAGCTCAAGAGGAGGAGCGACAGTATCATTGGATCACAGTGAAAAGAATCAACAACTGTTTGATCAAAGCAAGGTGTACGACCCTTAGCGCTTCACACATGCATGAGGGAGAACTTACCAAAGTTCTAAAGTCCCGAAGTAGTTTACGACCATCCATCATCGAGGATGACAAGTGGCGCAAGATCCATAGCTCCAGGAGTTTATGGACGAAGAGGAAGTGAAACACCTGAAGTAGGATCATGACCATTGATCACCAGGAGATACATGTCAGTAGATCAACACCTCCGAGAAATCTATTCGAGAGTTGTCCAATTGAGATTTGAAACTCTTGAAGTGCAAAGAGCCGAAGATAATCTAGACCAATTGATCCAGAAGGATACGTGTCAGTGGGCCATGAGATCCAGAGGAAGGAAGAGCTGAAATGTTGAAACACGCGAAGCTCATATAACCGAAGAGTTGAGTGTAGTCGATATGCAAGGGAACACTTGTCAACATATCGCAAGCTCCAGGTAAATTATAGTAGAATTTTGGTTGATAACTGAGACTGTCGAATCCCAAAGACTAGAAGTAAATCTGAAACACCATATCTAAATGAGGCGTGGCATGAATCTATGGACTCTAGGTAAAGTCCCAAAGTAATGCATAGCCGTCAAACCAAGAAGGGATGTGGCATGAATATGTGGACTCCGAGTAAATTCCCGAAGTAATTCATAGTCATTAGATCTAGAGGAGACGTGGCATAGATCCATGCACTATGAGTAAGGATCTAAAGTAATCCTCGATTGTTAGATCAAGTGGACATGCATCAGCAAATTATAGCCTTCGAATAAAATCCATTAGGAAAAAGGGTAAAGTTTGAGATTTGAGATCTCAGACATCCGAACACCCGAAGGAGATCTCGACCATTGATCTAGTTGAAAGGTCAAACACCCGAAGTAGAAGCAGGGTCATTGATTTAGGAGGACAAGTGTCCACAGATCATCAACTACGGAAGATTGACGTATGCAGGAAAGCATGGATTGAGACTTGAAACGTCCGAAGTCCATAATCAAGAAGAAGATCACATCCGTTGATTCAAGAGGGGAAGATCTGGGCCATGGATCTGAAAAGGGAAGATCTGAACCATCAATTCATACAGTACCATCAAGATCGAGAGATTGACGGTCCTGTAGCATTGTGGGGACATGAGTTGTGTGAAGTTTAAAATGTTGAGGGCGGGCTGCAATCCAGACCATGGTTTTGGCAAGAGGACACATGGAGGCTCGAAGAGAATTACGTGCTGAAAATTAGTTTGATCCCAAATAGCTTTTGGTCACGCCTGCAATCGCGTGGTCACGAGAGGTCATCACCTAAGGTCACATCAACAGGGGGCCTATCAGAAAAATGAGCTAATGCACAGTACTCTGATATTTCATAGGAGAGCGAGAGGGAAGGTTGTGGGTACTATTAGACCTGCACCAAGAAGCTAAAATGGCCTGTGTTTAAATACATAAGGATACTAATAAGGTTTTACAGGGTCAATTGACTCAAGAATCAAAGATCCTTGACTGGGAGGTAGTGTATCCCTATGGGGGAGTAGGGGGGCTACATCAACTAGTCTAAGGCAAGTGGCACCTTTGGAGCACAGAGGTGTGTCTTGAAGGGTACGTCATTAAATTAAAACCCAAGTCAATAAATCTAGGTGGCCTAGAAGTCATTGAAATGATTGGACCTTGTTAGAATAAATAATTAATTAAATAGTAAATTATGAATTGCAAATCCTAACAAAGGTCTAAGACTAAGTCTAAGTCTAAATTTAATTAAAGGACTAAATGAATTATGACATAAGTTAAAAATATTGGAGAATAATCAAACTCCAAGAAAAATGGGAATACAATTTAAAGGATGGATAAAATGCACATGTGTGCATCAAAATAATAAAAATGATTTTTAAAAAAATAGAAAGAAATAAAATACGAGAGAATAAGTGTACACATAGAATAGTATCTAGAGTCAAGCTACCACTAACTCTAACTAGAAGAAGACCCATAATCCAACTCTAACTAATATATAGTTAGGAGACACTCAATAAATGATAATTTGGCGAACAAAGGGACAACTAAGAGAAAAAATAGGATCACATTGGGGAATGTGGGGAAAATTGGCATATTAAATAAAATAAAAATGGTAATTACTTGTGCAACTTGGGGAGAGGTGAAAAGTGTGTGGGTGAATAATCTTAATTAAATTAATTAAAAAGATAACTAATTGTGCATGAGGACATGTGTCGTTGGATATTTTTCTATAAAACAAATGAGGTAGAAGGGAAAGAGATCTGAATGATTCTCGGTAAGGTTATGCTGCCAAAATTATTGTGAACTGTGTTTTACTTGTGAGAGTTGGGATACCAAACTTGAAGAAAGACTGAAACTTCTTTTTTGTGAGGAAATCTTGGGGCTATTGTTTGTTTTGGTTTATTGTGTGGTTCATTTGTGGCTCGAGGGTCTAAGGGGGGAGAAGAGTACCCCTAGCATTGGTTGGGAGGTATCGGTGAAGTCTTGTGATTAGATGGTGAGGAAGACAGACGTGAGCGAGTGAGAAAGAAAAATCAACGTCGTCATCATCAACAAAAAATCGGTTAGGGTATTTGATTTTAGTTTTATTTATTTGAAATTTAAATCTGCAACTTGATTATGCATGACAATATGTTGAATTTTTAGGTAAAATAGAAAGGGGTGAACTATTTCAAGAATGGTTCTATAGTAAATGTTAATCATATATTGCACAGATTTTATTCACTTACAAAGCTCAATTTAGTGATTGGAAACAAAAGGCCGTTGATCCTTGGTAAAAGTTGTATGAGTTTGATGTATGAATGTTTTTAGATCTGTGATGGTTGTTCATTTTCTGTGCATAATGATGGGTGTTGTGATTTTACCCTATAAAAATATTTGTGGGAAATTGCTGCTCTAATTTGTGCAAGTGTTATTGATATAAGGTTTTTATCCTTTTCCTGGATGATAATTTTTAATACATTCATAACTTGGAAATTTCCATAGATGGCAGATCTCTACTGCAGAAGTTCCATTACAATTTATTATTGGTGATAATGAGAAACAATGAATTAATCTTGGTGCAGATGGTAGATACTTACGTAGTAGGGTTTCGAGGAGTTCTTCCTTCAATTGAAAGTTTGGGAGACCCGATAAGTTTGCCCCTAAAATTTTAGTTAAGTGTAACCAGGTCATAACCCGGATCAAGAGTTGTCTATCAAGACTCTAAATCCCTTCTTCTATTGTTGTTCATAACTCCTTTTTTTTTTATTTACCCTTAATCCACATTGCAGTACTCTCGGGCCTTCCAATGAGTACTCGGATGATCTTCTGTTTACAAACAATAGTAAGGTAAAAGTGTCCCTCTGTTGATCATCCTTTCATCTCTGTTAAGGGTACGTAAGATGTCTAATGTATTCGTCTATTCCTAAATAGGAACCTTCCACTCCGAAATTTGAACACGATAGTGTTGATCATGCCCACTTCAACTTTTGATAACTTGGGTTCCGTTGCTGATATAGCACGATGCCTACACTTAGGTTCAACTCCAGTCCCATATATGATTTCAACGAACATTAACGGTTCTCTGTGTAAAATTTTAACATCTACGAGCTACTTTTTAAGAATGACGACATCTGTTAAAATTTAACGTAGGGCAATTTACTATGATACCAGGACGACCGAAATCTAACGCTGGCGAATAATAACGTGTTTCTACTCTCTAGGAGTAGTGGATTGTTTGAATACCTCCTGTTGATTGATTTCAAACTCACCAATGTTAAATTATGAGCCCTTGAGAGTTTTTTTTTTTCAAAGAAAAAATGTTCTCAAATTTATATGGAGTATAAATTCTTTTACAATATGGTGCAACAAGATCAGTGTGCCAGCAATGAAGAAACTAGTACAACAAAATAGTAGTGTTTCGAAGAAAACAAACCAAGAAAAGCAATAAGCAAAAGTGAAGACGGGAAGAGAAGCTAGCTAATGCTTGCATAGCTTCCGACTATCCACCTGAAAGGAACAACCATCATAATTCAAAGATATTAATAAAGGAGATGGGACTCTCTTTCCCACTATCATAGTGATAGACCAAAAGTCTCCCTACCACTTCATTAAGAGCCCTCTTTGAGAGAGCATCAGCCTCTCTATTGTGAGTTTTGGAAATGTGATGGAAGCTGATATCAATGAAGTTTTTGGACAGATCCTGAGTTTTTTGCTTCCAACACTCAATATTGACTGAATGAAGCTTGCTATTATGATCTATCCAGTCAATAATAATTCTCGAGTCAGCAAGGACTTGTAAGTGGTTGATTGACCATAAAGATGCCAGAGTGAGAGAAGCCCATAAACCCATAAGTTCAGCTTTAGTATTAGTACCCGCTCCACAATTGATGAACCACTTTGTGATCCTTGATGAATGAGTCTTGAAGATGCCTCCAGCACCACAACATGAGCCATTTGACTAGGTTGCACCGTCAAAACATGCTAAAGTGTAGCCTTTGGCCATCTTAAACTCACAAGATTTAAAAGGGAAAGATTTAATAGTAGACAGTTGCCAGGAGAAGGAAGCCAAAATTATGTGAACTACAACAAGAAGGGAGGGAGGATGATCATAAAAAAAAACTTTATTCCAAAATTCTATGAACTACAACAAGAAGGGAGGGAGGATGATCATAAAAAAAAACTTTATTCCTTTCGATCCAAATCTGCCAGCAGGCCTAGATAGCCAAACAAATTGGAGCGGATTTTTCAGTGGGCCACACATTGAAGCATTTCGAGATGGTGGAGTTGTTCCAGAGTAAATTTAGAGAAAAATGCAGAAACAGTCAATGCCAAAAAACCTTCGTAGAAACACAATGAATAAGGATGTGGTGAATGTCTTCAGAGGAGCAGTTGCAGAAAAGGCAGATCCCAGGGCCTTCCTAGCCTTTCTTCCAGAGCATCTCCCAGGTGAGGACCTTCTCTTTTGCAGAGAGACAGATGAAAAAATTGTATTTGAGTGGAATTAACCACTTCCATAGTCGATGTAACCAAGATTTGTCCACGTTGAGGTCTAGCAGTTGAAGGAGGGTGGTGTATAGATTTTTTACAATGATGAAACCTGTGGCATCTCCTACAGCCCAAAGTAGAGAGTCTGGCTCATCGTTGAGAGATATGTTGGCACTTCTAAGAGAGACCGTAAAGGAGTCCCAGTCGGTGGCATTCTATCCACTTAAGTTCAATTCACTGCTTCCCAGCCAGTTGTCCGGAAGAGGGAGGATGCAGATGAAACTTCTCACCTGTGCCAAACACAAAAAGTTAGAGGAGAAAAGTTGTGATCTCAGATTAGATGATAGAATCGATTATTCCTCCAGCCCGAGGATTTTGTCCCTAGAAATCAAAATATCACTGCCCAATCCTGGCTTCCATCAGAGCCAATGAAGGATCACCGAAGAGGAAGAGGTCATACCCTTCCAAAATGAAGATGCCCTCTTCTGTAGAAGAGATGACTTTTGTAACTGGGTGAGAAGAGGCAAACATCCAAGATTTTTGTCCATTATAATTCGGTGCCAGATGCTGTTATGTGTGAGCGTTCTCCAAAAAGAACTTGCCAAAAGGGTCGTGTTGAAGGTGGTAATATTCTTAAGCCCCCAACCCCCTGCCTTAAAAGGTTTTGAAAATAATTCTCAGCTGCATAGATGGAAAAAGTGCTTACCAGCTTGACCACTCCACAGGAAATTGAAAGAAATCCTACGAAGAATGTTTATGATCTTACTGGGGATCTACTGCAATGTCATCCAGAAGACAGGGAGGCTTTCCAAGAACGATTTGACCAGGTTATAATGCTCGCCTAGTGACAACCACTTGTTACACCAAAAACCAATTTTCCTTTCAAATATTGCCACAAGCCAACGCCAGTCTTCAGAAGAGGAAGCTCCAGGTTTCAGCTGGTAACTGAGGTATCTAAAACCTTTACTCAAATCAGAAAAGGAATAGGGGATGGAGTCTTTAAGGGGAGGGAGATCGGCTTCATTAAGTCCCCAAAAATGGACTGTAGATTTTGAATAATTGATGTACAAACCTGAAGCAGAACAAAAAGTCTGAAACAAGTCCAGAATCACTAACCACTCTGAGAGATCAGCCTTTGTCATTAAGAGGACATCGTCAACAAACATAAGATGAACAATCTTTAAGAACTTTGAAACCTTACAGTTATTGTGATGACATTGAACGAACTTTAATTAAACACTTTTAGGTCTTAAAATATTCTAAGTTGTTTCTCGTTATATAAAGGAATCCTTTAAGTGGAGGATGGTAAGGGCGAACAAACTAGAATAATTTATCCCTTGAACGTAATCTAAAAATGAAATTTTAGTTTAGATAGGTCATTAGAACTTATGGATTATCGACTTTAGTGTTGTTAGCTTTTGTTTAATTTAGTTTTATAATTTATATCAATTTCTACCACTCTTTGTTTACTTTTTCCACGAGAAAAAGTGCTCTTTATATTCATAAGGATATAAAATTTTACAAAATCCGTCTTCTCTAACAACCGCAAAACACGGTGGATCTGCACAATACTTAGATCAATCCATCAATCCCTACAATCAGGACGAAAAAAACCATCTAAGCACAACAATCAGATATGAAGCATCAAATCAAATCTTAATCTTGTAGGCTCGTGCTTCGTTGCCATCCTCCCAAATTGTAAAACAAATTTGGCTCGATGGGAGGAGCAAAGCTTTTTTAGAGAGGGAGTCTGCCTCGCTGTTTTCCTCTATCAAAATGTGCTTGAAGGTGAGCTTTCTAAAAAGATGAGTAGCCATAGGATGTATACCGTAATCATGGTCCTTTGTCTTTTCATCAACATCCTATTCATCCTTTCTGCAACTAAATTCTATTGAGGTGTGTATGGAGTAGTATTATACAATTCAACATACCTTCAACCATAACAACATATCTTCCTACTCTCATAACAACATACTCTAGGGAAATCCTCTTCCTTCTTTCTGATCATTAATATTATTCAACAACTCAAGACTCAAAATCATGCCTAATTTTTTTCATAGATGACTAATCCTTTGGTTGTATTTTTTATGAAGTTTAATTAATTACAAATTACAACTCTACTCTTCCATGCTAGGCTATCCTTAACCTGATTGCAGAATTGGGTCATCTAAGGGCTAGCCACAAAGTCAATCATTGAATTTTTGGTTGGACCCTCTCGTGAGTTGAATATAAATCATATTAATTTTAGGCTCCATTCATACATTCTTAACCCAACTGTAGGTTTGGTTCATCTGAGGGACAACCACAAAATCAATCATTAACTTTGTGGTTGGACCCTCTCATGACTTGAATCTACAATCAAGTTAAGTTCAACTGCCATTTAAATATTCTCAACCTCAAATCTACACATATAATAGTGGTGTACATGGTGGAATAAATTAGATTTATAATATCATTTATGTTTTTTTTATACCTTAAATAAAATCATAAATTAATAAAAATGGCTCTAATAACATTAGTAAAAGTTATTGAAAAATTAATTCAAATGAATGGAAAGTAAATTTAACATTTGTGTCTAGATTTTATGGGGAAACAAAATTCATTGAAAAGATGAACAAATATACCTTTATAAGACCTTAAGTGTTAACAAATCTTAATGAAATTAAATCCAACAAATCATGAAAATGAGTTATTCTGTAGTCATTTTTGAAATTTACTACTTACATATTATATGAACAAGATTTTCTTAAGAGTTATTCTATATACGTTTTGGAATATAATCCTTACGTAATATATAAGTAATATATTTTTAAATAGGTATATTTTTTTACAATAAAAAAATATTTCTTGTAAAAACTAACTAACTTTGAAAACTAAAATA
>JASDQU010100945.1:215195-226576 GCA_032191745.1 Picea mariana | reverse complement strand
CTAGGCCAATAAGGATCATTAGTATAATCTCACCTTAAAGTCAAAAGAAATCTCAACCATTAGATCATGCAAATCATCGTCAGTCATTGATCGAAGTCAAGCAGGAGATAAACAGTTTTAGGACTCAAGAACATTGCCACTTCGATGATTATTGGAGACAGGACAGAGGCATGAAATTATAAAATCATGAAATCAAGTGAGTCGTACATCAAGGATCTATCAAGAAGCTTTCACAACCAGTTTATGAAGTAGTGGAAAGATAGCGTAAGTTTGACGACTCGATAACTTCACCACTTCAACAATTATTGAAGATAATGCATAGATACAAAGCTACAAAGTGTTGATGCCATGAAATCCCACCAACCATTAGTTTGAGGGAATAAATTTGGAGTAATGCAAGATATTAGATGAAGCAGTGGAAGGATATCTTAATCCCTTAGGTAGGTATAACTCCGGGGAAGTTGAAAAACATTACAGTTCTAATATCTTGGAGTCCCGGAGTACCAGAACACCAAAGACCATTGGTCTAATATCGTTCGATATATTTCTTGATCGTCTGATTGAGTATAGTGGAAGGATAGGGTAAGTGTGGATCATCCACTAAACACTTGATTAAAATCAAATCGTCGATCGATGAAAACACAAAAAATGACTAAGTATGGTTCATTATGGAGGTAGAGGAGATGGGGGTTCATTTTGATGACAACATAGATCAAAAATAAGATATGTGATCTCGTGAGGTCACTTGTCCACTAACCCACTACATAAAATAATTCTAAGAAAAGTTTAATTTGTAGATGGTGAAAAAAAGGTGCATTTTGATGACAATAGAAAAGAAAGACATGTGAGCCCATGAGTACGTCGGTCTATAATTCCAAGTTTTAACTATTAGACCATTTAACTAGGATGATAAATAACTTACAAAGGATTTGAAGTGTTTTAAGTTAAAATCAACTACTAAATGTCAGCATTATTGTTAAAATTAAATGAAGATGTGTAATGGTTCATTGTCAAAAGACACAATTGTTCAATCTTGTACCTATTGAAATACGATATAAACCAGAAATTGGGGTGGAAAAAAAATGTCTCTATGGTCTAATTCAAAAGATTAAAAAAAAGGAGAGTTCAAGAGAGTATATGAAACCTAAAACATACACATGAAGTAAGGGTGAAAGGCAGGATCAAGGGAGGATTGGAGTCCTCTACAGGTTAAACCCTGATGCAAGGGAGGTGGTGCTTCCTCAAGTTGGTTCTTGAAAATAGGGAGTTGATGATTCCTAGAGTTGGTGATATAACATAGGGGATTGGTGTCTCCTTGAGTTGGTGCTCAAAAGAAGAGAGATTGGTGTCTCCTACACATTGTAACTTGTACTTTTTGTGATTTTTATATTTAATTTATTTTTTAAGTACATTCTTGTTGATCAATTTTTGTGATTAATAATTAATCGTTATTAAAACTTGTTAAAAATAAGTAATAATGATTCACCCCCCTCTAAGTATTGGCCAACATTTCAACAATTAATATCAGAGCAGGTTCCTTCACCACATTCTAACCACTTGAAGGCATATTCTGGGAAAACAAATGGATCAACAAGAAGGAATGTCCTTTAGCAGAGCACCATTGTTCAAAGGAAATGATTATGAATTTTGGAGTATAAGGATGAAAATTTATCTGATGGCTCTTGGATGCAATGTTTGGCTATTTGCGGTAAATGGTTACACTGCACCAACTACTGCACCTTCATATGTTGCTGCAAATGAACTCTGCAATGATAATTCAAGGGTTGTTAATGCAATTCTGGGTGGATTAGCAAATCTCATATTTGTAAAAGTGATGCATTGTAAATAAACAAAAGAAATTTGGGACAAACTTAAAGTAATCTATTAAGGATTTGGAATAGTTAAGCAAAAAAAACTAAAAACATACATAGGTCGATTTGAGAGTTTGAAGATGAAAGAGGAATAAAACATTGGAAAATATTTTCAAAGAGTGGATGAAATAGTCAATTCAATCATAGCATTGGGAGAAGAGCTAAAAGACAAGATTATTGTCCAAAAGGCACTGAGATCATTAAAAATGAGATATGATGCCAAGGTATCTATCTATACAGACCCTCTATTAAGACGTAAAGTAAGTGAGTATAGTAGTGGTAATTTTTTTAATTTTTTAATTTTTTTAGAAAAAGTGATACGTGACATAGACATACATCAATATTTAATATTAGATTATTATCTACATCACTACACACAAATAATTAGATACAATGTCACTATTAATAATATATCAACCAAATCACATAAGATATCAAAGATATCTACCTTGCCCCACCTACCTTACAAGGTTAGGACCTCCAAGACACATAATCAACGATCAAGTCCAAGATTCATCTGATTGATTTTGACTGTTTAAGGTATCATGAATGACGACTGTTATGAGGAACATGTAGGTATATAATTCTCATATCCAACTCTAATATTGACTCAGAACTAGATTTGACCATAAAGTACTTAATCATAACACAATAAATTCATTCAATAAGTCATGATACTAGTACAAAATTTCGATTCATTAGAAAAATTCACATCTTAAGAAACTACTTTGTAAGATTTCTCATTGACCCCACGCAAAATAATCAACCCCATGAAACGATCTATTCCAAGCGTCTTCTAAGTAAAATATCAATCTTAATGACAATTAAAAATTTTACTCCAATACCAATAACAACCAATCTCTTACTTAAAATAACACACATAACTACTTAAATGTTTGTATATTTCAACATTTGATACGACACTATTGGAAATTTTACTATTGCTTATGTTCTATGTGACATATCATCGGTACACAAACATAAATAAATTTCACACCAAGTAATGAATGCATAAATATAGTAAGCTTAATTTTATTTTTTCTTCAAAAAGTATCTAATTCATATATACTCAGTAAACTTAGATTTTTGAAAGATCTCGTTACTATCTAGTATGTTATTTATGTGAATCTTGTTATAGGATAACCAATGATAAGAGTCTTTTGATAAGACTTCTAATTCTAAATATGCAACCCCATCACTATTAGTTTACATCCTTATTCGATTCAATTTCCTACTAATTCAATAATAAGTAGAACTTTGAATGAACTAATTTTTAAAAGATCTAGTTTTATTTTAAGCAAAAGTTCTTCATGAATACAATGAAGAACAAAATTATTTACTATAGTTTTCCTTCCAATAAAGGTTACTGTATTGGTTAAAGTGGTGAGTAATTACACATATAAATAGGTAAACAAAATTGAGGGACAATTTATATGCATTCTCAATATTTGGAACAGATTGACAATGGTTAACAACCACTGTAATTTGGACTTTGCATAATCCGCTGAGTTACAAGTTTAAATTTTTATATATTTTTATTTCCTTCGTGTCAAGAGAGAGTGGCATTCAATTTAATAAACTAGATTTCCGTCGGTCTCAGAAGGCGTAGTGATGAACTCACCCCTAGAGAATATCAGTAGTTCTATCCGTAGGGAATTACTAATAGACACTACCACACTACCATCAATACACGATTTTAACGTCAAGATTATCGTTTTTTTATTTCTAAGTTTAAATCTCAATTTATTAATTCTCAACACTTAATTTATTAAAACGTCTGCACTTGTTTATTTCCTTGGAATTCTTTATCATGTAGTTCAAGTGTGAATTTTGATCAAGAATTACCAAGAATTCTATCTAAGGTATATTAACAATGGAACTAGTTTCAGGAAGGCAGTTTTGATACGTATCAACAACAATATCTTTTTATCTTGTTAATTAGAATATCTTGTTAACTATCGTTGGGCTTTAGACGGATAAACCACTATTCAAGTGGTTGTCTTGCATTTTAAATATCCTTCTTTAATATATTAAACATTTCAGTAATTAAATATTCTAAAAGCAATCAACAATTCAATATTGACATGATTAAAAGAATTTCGATAGGATTAATCATAGATCCAACTTTTCACAACAATTAGGCAACGACTATACAAGTCCTAATTTCGATTTACCCAAAAATTTTACAGTGACTACCATTTTCCCGACTTCTAGGGTTGCAATTTAAAACTGCAGCACCCATAACAACTTCTCATTCGAACTGCAATTAATACCATAACGCGATTACAAATTTTAGCTTCCAGGATTTAAATAAAAAGTAACGATTATAATGGGATTCAAGTTCAGGATTATAGTGACTATGCACTTCTAGACGTCGGATAAAATTTAGTTTTGCTGCGACCCTATATATTTTTCACTTTCGAATTTTGCAAGAACTTTACAGTGCACAAAAACTACAAGTTAGAAATGTATATAACTCGACAACGGCCCCAATTTTTTTTATTTCACCAGGAAACTAAATAAGCAACGATCCTAAGAAATCAATTCTCCGTATGTGTAAATCAATTTACAGCGCGAATGCATATTCCATATTTGTAAAAGTTTTACAGTGACCGATGAAACCTTAAAGTTAAAATGAGTCCAACGAAAGTCCTGAATTCAGAATATAGTTGAATCCCATCGAAATTCTTAATTTTCGAAATTCAATAAAATTGATAGTGACTTATTCAAATTTAAATCCAAAGGGACCATGCACAAAAGGACCATGCATAAAAACCATACATTGAGGGAGATGTGTGATAGTGTCTCTCTCACAACCTACTAGCACTCCTGACATGACCTGAATGATAGGTTAAAAATTAGCTAGTTTGAGAGGTCCACGATGTCGTGAGAGTTGACTGAGATAGTCTTTCACAAATATTTCTAAAGGACGAGCAATAAGGCGTAGTCCTTATTCCTTAGAATTCCTTAGTCTCTCACAAGGTCAACTGAGTGGATTGTTGACTCCAAGGGTTGGACAAACTTCCAAAACCAGTCTAAGGTGACTGTCACCCTTGGAGCATGTAGGTGTGTCTTGAAATGATTGAACCTTGTTAGAATAAATAATTAATTAAATAGTAAATTATGAATTGTAAAGCCTAACAAAAGTATAAGACTAACTCTAAGTATAAATTTAATTAAAGAACTAAATGAATTATGACATAAGTTAAAAAGATTGGATAATAATCAAACTCCAGGAAAAAGGGGAATACAATTTAAAGGTTGGATTAAATGCATATCTGTGCATGTAAATAATAATAAAAAATTAAAAAAAATAAACGGAAATAAAATATGAGAAAATAGGTGTATACATAGAATAGTATCTAGAATCAAGCTACTACTAAGTCTAACTAGAAAAATACTCCTAATCCAACTCTAACTAAGATCTAGTTAAGAGACACTCATTAAATGAGAATTTAGGGAACAAAGAGACAACTAAGAGAGAAAATATGAAGACATTTAAGAAATGTGGGGGGAATTCGATTTTTAAATAAAATCAAAATAGTAATTACTTGTACAACTTGGGGAGATGTGACAATTATATGGATGAATAATCTTAATTAAATTATTTTAAAAAATAAATAATTGTGGATAAAAACATGTGTCATTGGGATTTTTTCTAAAAAATGAGATAGAAGAGAAAGAAATCTGAAATCTGAATTATTAGTTTTCCTTCCTCATTATTTACCAAAAGTCTCAATCATGTTGGTCTTACTCTCTATTTTTGATCTTTCATTTCATGAGATTCCATTCAAATCTTTCCTTCAATAAAGAATGCCACTCAAATTTTATGTTGCGGAAGAGTTTTCCCATCGTACTAGAAGTAACTTAATTATCTCTAACGTTCACTGAGTATCCACTTGTCTAGTCCTTCCTTGTTACACCAGTAAAACAATATTTGACCCTAAGCCAACTACACTTAAACCTCCTTGATTTAAGAAGCTGTAGACATGGAATTATCATTTATCACAGCGTGCCGTAAGAGATAGTAAACTACACTTAGGTTCAGCTCCATTCCCTTATATGATTTCAATGAACATTAATGGTTCTCTATGTAAACTTTTAACATCTTCCAACATCTTCTTTTAACAATGGCAACATCTCTTAAAATTGAGCGTAGGGTAATTTACTATGATACGAAGATGACCGACATCTAACGCTGGCGAATCATTATTTGTTGCTGGAGTAGTGGATTGGGAGAACAAACTAGAATACTTTATCCCTTGAACGTAATCTAAAAAGGAAATTTTAGTTGGGCTAAGTCATTAGAAGTTATGGATTATCAACTTTACTATTGGGAGCTTGTTTTTAATTCAGTTCTATAATTTATATCAATTTATACCACTCTTCATTTACATATGTTCTAAAGTTCATAAGAACAAGTATATTCAATGTGAAGTATTGTGGGAATATTCTAATAAGAATTAACTAAATGTAGTAATGATTATTCTTTATATAAAGATCATTATCTTTATATGATGAGCATTCTTTTTATAATAATGATTATTCTTTATATAATGATCATTCTTTATTATGGGTATTCTATATCATTAATTGTGCTCAGATGAATAATTGTATTGGTTCATGTAATTCATAGTTCAATTATAACAAAAAGGTGAATGAATTCATTGCCTTTCTAATAGATTGAAATCTTTATGTAATTATTAAATGATGGATAAAAGGTTATACGGCTAAATATTCTATCCGTAAGATAAGATATATTGTATTAGTTTATGAAATATAATATTCAATTTTATGAGTTATTCCTTAATTTGTTATTGTAATATTAATTGAAGAGTCTTGCATCACAAATAAATTGAACGTACATTTATGAAAGTATGGGTGGTGCATAAGTAATGTATGTTAGTGAAGGATGTATAGATAACTATATTATTATTGAATGAAATTGTATAGATAATTTAAGACTATCTTAATGGAGGATTTTATTGTATTCATCCATTTATGTTTATATCATAGTGATTGGAAGGTTGTTCATTTGAATTATGAGTGCAGGCATGTAACTGTGACGAGGTAATTTAGTTCTCGAATTTAGACTAGGATTGGGGCAAGTATACATTGTTATTCTTGCTAACATTCATGTGATCTAATGTTGTTGGTTTTCCCATGTTATACCTATTAAAATTCTACTTGATAATTGTATCGTGACTTTGTTGAGATGTTTATTTTGATTAATAATATATCAATTACCTATTGTTATCATTGTAATTTATTTGTCCTTGCTTATGTAATTGTCGTAATGAACATTCCTTAACTTGTTTTTTTTTTTTTAAATTATGTGCTACTTCGTTATATTAGCTTATCTTATGTAGTGTATGGAGGGGAAGTGACATATAGTATCAGAGTAGGTTCAACACTAAGACATTGGACCATTACACCTTCCACTATGTTAACTAAATGACTGAAAATATGTCACTAATTAAATTTTGAAAATTGTCCATGCAGGTAATCATGGTTATAGGATGTAAGGGAAGTAGACGTCGTGGTGTTAACGAAAGAGTTGGTACACCTCCATTAGGGTCCACACCAGACGGGTCTAACCCCGAGGGAGAAGAAAAAACTATTGAGGAGGAGTAGGTTGTTGTAGGAGATGTGATAGGTATGATGAGATCCTTCGAGAGGATGTCAGAGGAATTGATCAATCACGTGGATTGTGATGAGGGAAGAGTGTTTGTACACAATGAGGGTTCATAGCAGGCTCCAGTTGGTAGTAGCATTATACACAGAGGAATCAAGAAGGTGAAGTTTCATGAGTTATAAGGTGCCTCAGATGGCTTATCTTCTGAGGCATGGTTGGAGAACATGGCGATGTGCTTCACACTTCGTGATTACACCTCCAAAATGAAGCTCTGTATGACAGTCTTCCAAGTGAAAGGAAGTGCTCTACTTTGGTGAAAGACACTCCTAACTCAAATAAACATGGTAATTGAATATGTGTCATGGGAGTTGTTCAAGGAATGGTTCCAAGAGAGGTATTTATCTAAGGTATTCATTGAGAGCCAACTTAATGAGTTCAACACCTTACAACAGGGTGGTCATATGGTGTCAAAGTATGAGGTTAGGTTCATGAAGCTACTTACATATGCTCCACATCTGAACACGAAGAAGTTAAAGGTCAACAAGTTTGTGTTAAACCTTAACTTCAACATTTGTGTGAATGTGAGGATCCTAATGCCTCAAATGTTGCATGATGTAGTTTAGAAGGCCCTCATAGTTGAGGAAGAGATGAATAGTTGGGTTCAGGGCATGAATCCTTCTAGATTGACTCAATAGATGACATTAGGGGCACATCGGCATCAAACACCAACCAGACAAACTTATGGGCAGTGAGATATGCCCATAGGACCTATGTTCACGACACCGTGCCGACAAAATAATAAACACAAGACCACAATAGAAGAAGAAATATCATCCACAACAACAACAACATTTTATGAATGTTCAACAGAACATACCACGATCACAGACCGCTAGGCCAACAAATTCTACTTCGGGGACCAAGAGTACTGGACCAAGGACTAGGTGTTGGACATGTGGAGAGCCACATTACCAACGAGATTGTCCAATTGAGAAGGACATAGTGGCTAGATCATCAAGACCCACTACAGTTGGAGATTGGGCCAAGGCCCACAAGATAGTATTTTGATAGATCTAGGTGCTACAAAGAGCTTTATCTCTAGTGCGGTGCTAAATATAATTAAGTTAAAGGTAGTCGAGAAGGAGAAGTTTAGATACATAGAAATGGCATCGGGTGCCAAGCTAAGAGTTGGAGGAAAGGTTACAGACTGTAGCATTAAATTGGGTGATTTTGTAACAAAGAAGAACTTATACATCATGATCTTAGGATCTTATGACATAGCGATAGGCATGGATTGATTGGAATCTCATGATGCAATACTTAACTGTAAGACAAAACAGTTAAGTTTAATAGATGATTTGGGATAGAGTAGAGTAATTGTAGTAAGAAACTAGAGAGTGTCCTTAAGGTTTATTTCTTCTCTACAATTGCAGAAGAGTATGTGCAAAGGATGCAATGTTAGCGCTAAACAAAAAGGGAGAGGTAGAAGGATTAGAAAACCTTCCTTTAATACAAGAGTTTGTGGACGTATTTATAGAAGAATTACTAGGTTTACCAATTGAAAGAGAGTTGGAATTTATAATAGACTTAAAACCTGTAACTAAGCCTATTGCAAGAACTCCTTACCGAATGTTGATATCAAAATTGCAAGACTTGAAAATGGAATTGAATGAATTGTTGGACTTGGGACTTATACATCCAAGCGTGTCACCTTGGGGTGCGTCAATTATTTTTGTGAGAATGAAGGATGGAGTGTGGAGACTTTCTATTGACTATCATCAATTGAACAAAGAGAAGATCAAGAACCAGTATCCGTTTCCAAGAATAGATGAATTGTTTGACAAGATGAAGGGAGAAACGATGTTTTCTAAGATTGAATTGATATCAAGATATCACCAGTTACATATTAAGGAATATGATATCCATAAGACCGCATTTAAGACGATATTGAGACAATATGAGTTTACAGTTTCATCATTCAGATTAACGAATGCCCCTGGGGTATTCATGAGTTTGATGAATGGGGTGTTTCGTGAATACTTGGACAAGTTTGTTAAGTCATCTATTGATGACATAATTATCTATTCTTGGATGAAATAAGAACATGGTGAATACTTGATATTAGTTCTATAGTGTCTAAGAAAAAAAAAATTGTACGAGAAGCTATTGAATTGTTCGTTTATAAATTGAAGATAAATTACTTGGAACATATCATATCTGGTGAAGGGATCGTTGTGAATACAGCTAAATTAGAGGCCATTATGGAATGGACAACATCGAAAAATGTACAAGAAGTGTGTAGATTTATGGGTTTAGGGGGATATTACCAACGATTCATCGAAGGCTTTTTGAAGATAGAAAATCCAATCACGAAATTGCAAAAGAAAAAGAGAAAGTTTGCATGGACCGAGAAATGCACAGAAGCATTTCAAAGGCTCAAGGAGTTGTTGACAACAATGTCGATACTAAAGGTCCCTAACATAGACATACAATTCCTGGTATGCACAGACGCATCCAAGGAAGGCTTAGGTAGAGTTTTTATGCAAGATGATCGAGTGATTTCTTGTATTTAAAAGAAGTTGATAAAACATGAGGAGAACTATGCAACACACAAACTGGATTTATTAGCAATTGTATATTCCTTGAGAGTTTGGAGACATTATCTGATTGGATGAAAATTAGAATTAAAAGTATATCACTATGGATTGCAACATATATTTACTTAAAGTGACCTGAACGCATGACAGAGACATTGGATAGAATTGCTTAGCGAATAGGACTTTGAGATTTTTTACATTAAAGGAACAATGGATAGAGTGGAAAATGCATTGAGTCGAAGACCACACATATTCTCAGTAATACCTCTTAAGACGAATCTTCGAGAAAATATTATAACCTTACAGATAGACAATGACTAGTATAAAGAAGTAAACGATAATATTGGATGAAATACCATGATGGTACCAAATTTTGAAGGTTACTCATTGGACAACGACAGATTTTTGAGATTTAATAACAAAATTTACGTACTTCCTAACGATGAATAAAAATTTCAATTTTAAGCAAATCTCATTGAGAAGTATAACGGCTCATCTAGGAGTCACAAAGATGAAAGCAAACCTTAAGGCTTTATTCTTCTGGAAATGAATGAAAGATGACATAGTTAGTTACATGGTGAGATGTCTAGAATGTTAGTAAGTGAAGGATGAACATAGACATCCAACATGATTAATACAACCACAGTTTATTCTTGAATCGAAATGGGAAGTCATTTCGATGGAATTTATTGTTGGATTTCCACTGACCGAAAGGAGACATAACTTGATTTTTGTGGTATTTGACACTCGGATGAAGAGTGGAAATTTTATTCTAGTACATACAATGTATCAAGCACCAAATATAGCCAGAGTTTTTGTTAACGATATTGTGAGGTTACATGGAGTACCAAAAAGGATCATATCTGATCGGGGATTGGTGTTTATAGGACGGTTTTGGACTAGTTTTCAAGAAGCATTGGGAACACAACTGAATTTTATTACAACTTATCACCCTGAGATAGAAGGAAAAATAGAAAGAATGAACCAGATTTTGGAGGACATGTTGTGTATGTATGTAATGGACCAACAAAAACATTGAGAATACTTCTTGCCATCGGTAGAGTTTTCATATAAGAACAACTACCAGAATACGATTAAAATGACATCGTTTTATTTTCTTTATGGACGACTACGCTAGACACCATTGAAATTTGATCAACTTGAGGATAGGGTCTTGATGGGACTGGAATTGGTCAAAGAAATGGAATAATAGATGCAATCAATAAGACATAGGATTAAAGAAGCACATGATTGACATAAGAGCTATGTTTATGCATG
>JASDQU010100945.1:176447-215175 GCA_032191745.1 Picea mariana | reverse complement strand
ATGGTGCAGAGTAAGAACTTTGGCTAGGTCTAAGAATGCCATCCTCTAACATTTCTTCAACCATGCACTCAATTTCACTCTTATGGGCGTAAGGGTATCTATATGACCTGATGTTAGGAGGAACACTCCCAGGAATTAGGCAAATTTCATGATCATGATTTCGAGTGGGTGGAAGACCTTTGGGAATATATTCAAATACTTTGGAATGCTTATCAATGATCCTTTGGAGATCTTTAGGAATAGATATCTTAGATGTTTGAACATCTAGTTAGCATAGTTGTGCAATAACGTCTTGATGCCCCTTTTTGAATAATTTTGTCATGCCGTAAGAGCTTATCACATTATCGGGTTTCCTTGTGATACTTCTTAACTCAATTTCTTTTCCTTCCAATGAAAATTTCATGAAAAGTTCTTGAAAATTAAAAGCCACTGTTCCTAATGATTGTAACCATTGGATTCCTAGTACAACATTTGCACCACCCATGGGTATAGAAATTATTGGACTACTCATTACATATTCCACCATAGTAATATTGATATTATTGCATTTTCCTAAGCAATTGATAGTTCCTCCATATGCAATCATTACTTGAAACTTTTGCGCTGGATATACAAAGCAATTGAGATCTTTGGCTAATTTATATTGAATGAAATTATGAGTATTGCCAGAATCAATTAGGACTATTACCTTTTTCTTTTTGATGTATCCTTTGATCTTGAGGGTTTGAGGAGTGCTAATTCCAGCCAATGCATTACACGATATCATGGGAGTCAACTGTTTAGACGAAATTTCTTCTACATTTTCATCTTGAGATGGTTCTTGTTCTTGTTCTTCTTTCTCTTCACAGTCTATGTACAATAATTTATTCTCACCAAACTTATGTCCCTTACTGTACTTGCTGTCACAATTAAAGCATAAACCTTTTGCTTTTCTTTCCTCCAATTGTTGAGGTGTTTTACAAGAAGGAGCATTGTTCTCTCTATAGATGTTAGGATTGGTNAGGCGAACTTCATGTTGAATGTTATCCTTTAAATTTCCTATGAATACATCAATCAAGTGCTCATCTGAAATATCGGTTACCTTTATATTCAATCTTTGGAAGTTCTCAATGTGCTCGGTAACTGAACCCTTTTGCTTGAGATTTATCAATTAGCTAAAGAAGGTATTTCTCCTTGTATCCTCATAGTGTGTTATCATTTCTTCCATGAAAATTGTCCAAGTGACGAGTGATTTGTGAGAACAAAGCCATCAATACCATACAAATTGATTAGGTTCTAAATAAAAAGAAGAAATTCATATCTTTTGTGTATGTGGCACATTATGGAGATCAAAGAATTGCTCCATCTGAAGTATCCATGTGACTGGGTCCTTTCCATCAAGCTTCTTCATATCAATATTAGNTTTCAGGTGTATTCTCTGTTACGAAATTTTTCAATACTTCCATGATCTCCCCTTTTAAACCATCCATCTTAGTATTCAACTAATCTTCCATTGAATCCATATTAGTATCCAACTTAGCTTCCATTGAATCCATCTTCTTTTGTAGTTCATTTATGTCCCTACGCATTTCTTCACCTTCATCAAGAGTCCAAGTAGGATTTTCTGAATACTTATTTGGTGTAGAAGTTTCCTTTTATGGTGGAATTTTGGCCAAGTATCACTTTTGAACCTTGATTTTGAGGTGTCTCTGCTAGACAATATTTATTTTGTTGTATCTCCCAAGTTTCGGCCCTTCTAGGTATGAAACATTCTTTTATGTAGTTCTTTGATATTTCTTCTCTACAATGCCATAGGTCTGATCAAAATTGGATGTGCCAAGTGGAATTTATGGTAACTTCCCCACAACTTGTTGATTTTTGGCCTTTCCATGAGATCCCACTTGTATAGTGTTGCCCGCACAAAATAATTGATATTAAATTATGAAACTCGCACCAGAAATACTAAATACTATCCACGATCCAATGAAACTAGTCCCACTCAATTTGGATACTCTAGGAATAAGTGATGATTGTTTTACCTAGAACACCTTCTTGCGACTAGTCAATAGGACTAGTCAGATACCCTATCTTACACAGGGTGTATCTACAAATTTAAGATGACCTAGAAGTTGAAATTTTTACCACAAATACCTTACTAATTTCTGTAAATACCCTCCTGATTTCACGATCTGAAACATTAAAAAACCCCAGAACCCCATCTTGTATAGGTTGTATCTCAGAAAGTATAAGGCCTCAAGAGCTTATTGTTTAACCCAACATAACTTGATCCGTCTAATAAATACATTCCAAGCTGTTCCTTCTGAAACATTGTAGAAAAAAAGTTATAGCAAAAATGCCAAGGTGTCTTAGATGTAGCAGCGAAACCCTAAGACCTTGAGCTCTGATACCATATGTTAAGAACCAAATATCAATAATAAGCCTTTTCGAGGGGGAAACCTCCTTTTACCCCACATAAACGTTCAAGTAAAAGATGATTCAAAATGAAAATGTCTCATTTGTATATATAGGAGACTAGGAGGTATCATTACAACTAATGGCCTAAAGCTGACATAAATAAAATAACATTACTAATATAATATGCCCAAATTAAGGGGTAATGAGCCAATATTAGGGCTTAACATAAAACCCATGTTTTCTTATCAAGAGAAAGAGAGAGAAATTCTCGAATTATTTCTTCTAGGTGGATAATCATCGAAATCGTTAAAAGGAGGAAGCAATGGTGGTCAAACAATGAAAAATCAGGCCATAGAGAGAGAGAGAGAGAGTCCTATCAGGTGTAATCTAGGATAGAGAAGGTATTTGGAGCCTTATGTTATGAAATACAAATCTCAGGAGGGAAGCAGATCAATTAATGCACAAAATATCTACATGCAGGAGGAGTGTGCAGTTATTGGGACCTTAAAGAGGTTGAAGGAAAATGCAACACCCAAAAATTTAACCCAATTTAAACTTAATAAGAATCAATTTTTTTTCATTTATAAGGACCAATAGATTCTCAATTATTAATATACATATAATGATACAAAAATCAATGCACAATAAAAATTTACCCTTCACCGGAAGCTGTTGATTTTCCTCTTAGAGAATCTCTCAAACATCAATCCATTGATTATACATCAAAACCTTTGTTACTCCTCACCAATATTTCCATCCACTGAAGGACTCACCAGTACCTCCCAACCAATTCTAGGGGTACTCTTCTTCCCCCTTATCCCCCCGAGCGGAAAAGGGGTCACACACAAAATTTCAAATAAAAAAATAGGTCAAAATTGTCCTTGTAGGGAGAGGATTCCACTTCTTATACAAAACTTGCATCCCAAGTCACATAAATAAACTAGTCACATGAAAAAATTGACAACATTTCAGTCATCTCACAATTGGTCCCCTTCTTCTTCCTCTCGCTTCTTTTTTTATAAGAACATTTGTCTCGACACTTGTCAATTCATGCATAATCAAGTAGTTTTTAATAATTAAATTAGATATTATTCACCCTCAACACATGTCACACTTCCATCAATTTGCACGTGTTTTATTTCTTTTTAAATAAATAAAATTTGAATTTTTTCTCACCTCCTTAATTAGTTCCTAAATATTCTCCTAGTTGTCCCTTAGTTCCCCAATTTCTCCTTTATTGTGTCTCCTAACTAATTTACGGTTGGAATTTGATTAATAATCTTCTCTTAGTTAGGATTTAGATTCTAGATTGACTTAGGACTCTAACTTTAAGTTGACACCACATTTCATCATGAAAATAATTTTGTTTAGTTAAAAATTCTTTTTATTTAATTCATGCACAGATTGTGCACATGTCTTACATTTTATTATCCTTTTTCTAGATATTATTTAGTCTAATTTCCCTTAGGCCCATTATTATAATTTAACTATGCATGAGCATTTAGACTTATGTTTTATTATGTCCCTATTCATAAAATAATATATATAATTATATTCTATTTTCTAACAAAATATAACTATTCAATTTATCCTCTAAGGTCTTCTCAGTTTTTATTAAATTATCATGACATATAATTTTCTTTATTTGCATTTTAGATTAACCTGCGACATGCCCTTCAATATGCACCTATGTTCCCCAAGGCATCACTCGCCATGTCAACTTAGTTTGGAAGTTGTATGACATTTGGAGCCAATACTCCACTTGTCGACCTTGTATGAGACTAAGGGATTACTGCAAAATAAGGAATCTTCCTTATTGCACACCCCTCATAAATCCTTGTGAGTGAATGTCTCGGTCTTTCCTCATGCAATCGTGAACCTTTCAGCAGAGAACAGAAAATAAGAAAGATCCTGTTTAAGCGCGACATTGAGCGGAAAGGTTACAATTTATATAGGTAGTCCATATTCGATCAAGATTGCAACCAAGTTTGATATGCCTATACAAATATAGAATTTTAGTAAAATCTATCCAATTGAATGAAATGGTGGTCAATATTTCATATTTGGATTATTTGGATCGATTTTACCATTCATTCAATTTCTCAATTGACTAATCGAAACTAAAATTTCGAGAATGGAACTATTCACAGTGGTATGGGTATTTAGTTTTTCTAAAGTCAAATTGAGTCGAATTGATTGTTGACTAAACATGAACGACAAGATCTCGTGAACAATCCTACATAAATACTCTAAGTCTATTATCATGCATGTATGCAAAAGAAATAAAAACCACTACCCATGCAAAAAGGAAAATATGGTTGGTAGCCTAAATTGTCTACATCGTGTTATGTTAAAGAATCCAAAAGAATAATAGCAATAATGGAGATTTGCACCATATGTTCTTGAGTTTGAATCTTGCTTTGATACCATATGTAACACCCAAAAATTTAACCGAATTTAAACCCAAGAATCATCATTTTTTTTAGTTTATAAGGACCGAATTCTAAATATACATATAATGGTACAAAAATCAATGCACAATAAAAAGTTACCGTTCACCGGAAGTCGTCAATTTTCCTCTTAGAGAATCTCTCAAGGATCAATTCATTGATTCTACATTGAACATTTGTTACTCCTCTCCAATCTTTCCAATCCACTGAAGGATTCACCGGTACCTCCCAACCAATGCTAGGGGTACTCTTCTTCTCCCTTATCCCCCCGAGCTGCAAAGGGGTCACACACATAATTTCAGATAAAAATCTAGCTCAATCTTGTCCTCACAAGGAGAGACTTTCAAATCTTGCAGCCCAACTCGCACAAGTAAACTAGTCACATGAAAAATTGGCATCATTTCAGTCATCCCGCAATTGGTCCGATTCTCCTTCCTCTCGCTTCTTTTTTATAAGAAATTTTTTCCTCACACTTGTCAATTCATGCATAATTAAATAATTTTTAGTAATCAAATTAGATATTATTCACCCTCAACATATGTCACACTTACCTCAAGTTGCAAATGTTTTATTTCTTTTTAAATAAATAAAATTTGAATTTTTCCTCACCTCCTCAATTAGTTCCTAAATTTTCTCCTAGTTGTCTCTTAGTTCCCCAATTTCCCCTTTATTGTGTCTCCTAACTAATTTACAATTGGATTTTGATTATGATTCTTCTCTTAGTTAAGATTTAGACTCTAGTTTGACTTAGGACTCTAAATTTAAGTTGACACCACATTTCCTCATGAAAATAATTTATTTTATTTAATTCATGCACACATTGTGCACATGTCTTACATTTTATTCTCTCTTTTCTATATTTTATTTAGTCCAATTTCCCTTAGGCTCAATATTACAATTTAATTAGGCATGAGAATGTGTACTTATGTTTTATTATGTTCATGTTCATAAAATAATATATATAATTATATTCTCTTTTCGAACAAAATCTAAGTATTCAATATATCCTCTAAAGTCTTCTAATTTTTTATTAAATTCTATTTGCATTTCATTTCGTTTATTTTCATTTTAGATTAACCTGCAAAGTACGCTTCAAGACGCACCTACGTGCTCCAAGGTGTCGCCCGCCATGTTGACTTAGTTTGGAAGTTGTCTAACACTTGGAGTCAATACTACACTTGTCGACCTTGTGTGAGACTAATGGCTTACTGAGGAATAAGGAATCCTCTTTATTGCACGTGCCTCAAAAATCCTCATGAGAGACTATCTCAGTTTGCCCTCATGACATTGTGAACCTTTCAGGAAAAAGGTAGTCGTTAAACATTAGTTCAGGTCACGACGGGAGTGCTATTAGGCTGTAACAAGTACGCTATCATACATCTCCCTAATCTATTTGAATTTTGTGTATGACTCCTTTACTCCATTTTGTGATTTGGACTAGCAAGCGTTACTATACCTGCATCCACTAACAAGAAATAAATTAATAACTTGTATACAAGAAATCCATAACTGAAATCATCGTTATAATATATGTGTAAATAAATCAAGTGCTCATAATCAAATTCAATACTTCACTCCATGAACCAATCTAGAGTCAAAAGTATTCAATCGATTACATCATCCTCATCATCTCATGTTTTCCTATACACTAAGGAAACCTCATCATAATTCTTGTCAATAATTAACATCAATGTTAATAACATATCAAATTCAATACTCCATTATAGAATACATTTTTTTATCTCATAAATAAAATCAAATAATCATAAGGTACCATGTTTAGCCAGATCACTTGCACACAAGTGTCCTCAAAGAATAATCAGTGTTATGAAAATCTGGTTAGTGAAATCTAGATGTTACAAAAAATTTCAGGGGAGGTAGCGTGAGGATCGCGTAGAAGACAAAGAATTATGCAAAAGGATCATGAAATCATGACCATTCCCTTTTTCTCAGGATCAATCACAATAGTTGGGGCCAAGAGAAATCTGGATCGTTGGATCAAGGAGCTAGGTCAATAAGGATTGTTAGTATAATCTCTCCTTAAATTCAAAAGAAATCTCAACCATTAGATCATGCATATCATCGTTCGTCGTTGATCGAAGTCAAGTGGGAGATATAAAGTTTTAGGATTCGAGAACATTGCCACTTCGGTGATTATTGGAGACAAGGCACATGCATGAAATCATAAAATCTTGAAATCAAGTGAGTCGTAGATCAAGGATCTATCAGGAACCTTTCTGAACCAATTCATGAAGTAGTGGAAGGATAGCGTAAGTTTGACGACTCGAGAACTTCACCACTTCGACAATTATTAAAGATAAGGCATAGATACAAAGCTACAAAGTGTCGATGCCATGAAATCCCACCAATCATTAGATCGAGGGAATAAATCAAGAGTAATGCAAGACGTTAGATGAAGCAGTGGAAGGATATTTTAATCCCTTAAGTAGGTATAACTCCCGGGAAGTTGAAAAACATTAGAGTTCTAATATCCTCGAGTCCTAGAGTACCAGAACCCCAAAGACCATTGGTCTAATATCGTTCAATATATTTCTTGATCATCCGATTGAGTATAGTGGAAGGATAGGGTAAGTGTGGATCATCCACTGAACGCTTGATTAAAACTAAATCATCGATCAAGGAAAAGCCAAAAATGACCAAGTATGGTTCATTATGGAGGTAGAGGAGATGGGAGTGCATTTTGATGATAACATAGATGAAAAATAAGACACGTGATCCCATGAGATCATTGGTCCGTGAACTCACTACATAAAATAATTCTAAGAAAAATTTAATTTGTAGATGGTGAAAAAAAAGGTGCATTTTGATGACAATAGATATGAAAAGAAAGACATGTGAGCCCATGAGTATGTCGATCTATAATTCCAAGTTTGAACTATTAGACCGGTTAACCAGGATGATAAATAAGTTACAAAGGATTTAAAGTCTTTTAAGTTAAAATCAACTACTAAATGTCAGCATTATTGTTAAAATTAAATGAAGATGTGTAATGGTTCATTGTCAAAAGACACAATGGTTCAATCTTATACCTATTGAAATATGATATAAACCAGAAATTGGGGTGGAAAGAAAATGTCTCTATGGTCTAATTCAAAATATTAAAAAAAAATAGAGTCTAAGAGAATATATGAAACCCGAAACATACACATGAAGTAAGGGTGAAAGGCAGGATCAAGAGAGGATTGGAGTCCTCTAAAGGCTAAACCCTGATGCAAGGGAGGTGGTGCTTCCTCAAGTTGGTTCTTGAAAATAGGGAGTTGATGATTCCTAGAGTTGGTGATATAACATAGGGGATTAGTGTCTCTTTGAGTTGGTGCTCAAAAGAAGAGAGATTGGTGTCTCCTACACATTGTAACAATTTATATCAGAGAAGGTTCCTTCACCACATTCTAACCACTTGAAGGCATATTCTGAGAAAACAAATGGATCAACAAGAAGGAATGTCCTCCAGCAGAGAACCATTGTTCAAAGGAAATGATTATGAATTTTGGAGTATAAGGATGAAAATTTATCTGATGGCTCTTGGATGAAATGTTTGGCTATTTGTGGTAAATGGTTACATTGCACCTTCAGATGTTGCTGCAAATAAACTTTGCGATGATAATTCAAGGGTTGTTAATGCAATTCTGGGTGGATTAGCAAATCTCATATTTGTAAAAGTGATGCATTGTAAATAAACAAAATAAATTTGGGACAAACTTAAAGTAATCTATTAAGGATATGGAAAAGTTAAGCAAGAAAAACTTCAAACATACATAGGGAGATTTGAGAGTTTGAAGATGAAAGAGGAATAAAACATTGGAAAATATTTTCAAAGAGTGTATGAAATAGTAAATTCAATCATAGCATTGGGAGAAGAGCTAAAAGATGAGATTATTGTCCAAAAGGTACTGAGATCATTAAAAAAGAGAAATGATGCTAAGGTATCTACCTATACAGACCCTCTATTAAGACGTAAAGCAAGTGAGTATAGTAGAGGTAAATTTTTTAATTTTTTAATTTCTTTAGAAAAAGTGATGCGTGACATAGACATGCATCAATATTTAATATTATATTCTTATCTACATCACTACACACAAATAATCAAATACAGTGTCACTATTAATAATATATCAACCAAATCACATAAGATATCAAAGGTGTCTACCTTGCCCCACCTACCTTGCAAGGTTAGGACTTCCAAGACACATAATCAACAATGAAGTCCAAGATTCATCTGATTGATTTTGACTATTTAAGGTATCATGATTGGTGACTATTATGAGGAACATGGAGGTATATAATTCCCATATCCAACTCTAATATTGACTCAGAATTAGATTTGACCATAAAATACTTAATCATAACACAATAAATTCATTCAATAACTCATGATACTAGTACAAAATTTCAATTCATTAGACAAATTCACATCTTAAGAAACTACTTTGTAAGATTTCTCATCAACCCCACGCAAAATAATCAACCCCATGAAACGATCTATTCCAACCGTCTTCTAAGTAAAATATCAATCTTAATGACAATTAGAAATTTTACTCTAATACCAATAACAACCAATCTCTTACTTAAAATAACACACATAACTACTTAAATGTATATTTCAACATTTGGTACGACACTATTGGAAATTTTACTATTGCTTATGTTCTATGTAACATATCATCGGTACACAAACATAAATAAATTTCACACCCAGTAACGAATGCATAAATATAGTAAGCTTAATTTTTTTTTTCCAAAAAATATCTAATTCATATATACTTAGTAAACTTAGATTTTTCGAAGATCTCGTTAGTATCTAGTATATTATTTATGTGAATTTTGTTATAGGATAACCAAGGATAACAATCTTTTAATAAGACTTCTAATTCTAAATATGGAGCCCCATCCCTATTAGTTTAGATCCTTATTCGATTCAATTTCCTACTAATTCAAATATAAGTAGAACTTTGAATGAACTAATTTTTAAAAGATCCAGTTTTATTTTAAACAAAAGTTCTTCATGAATACAATGAAGAACAATTTTTTTTACTATAGTTTTCCTTCCAATAAAGCTTATAACAAAATTATTATTTTTTTTAAATAAAAAGGGGAAGCCTGCTATATTAGATTAACAAAAAACTTTAACAAGATATACAGTGTCATGGGTCTGAGTCACCAAAAATGTTGTCGATTACCGAAAACCAACATAGGTGCAGAGCAAATAACAATTGTATGATAGTAGCATCTATCCTGCCCGGAGGAAACCAGGACAGATGTCTATAGTCCAGAAGAGCGTAAAACAATAGCATAAAAACTAAAAAACCAAGAAAGCATAAAAACCTAGGTACCCGGTGACCTATCACCATCGTCAGTCTTCCACGTGGACCCAGTCGAGATAGAAAAAGACTGTGAACAGAGGGGGCACTTTCGCCAAGCTGGAACATTGAAACAAGCATCGAGAAACATGTCCAGGAGCTGGCCCATGAGGAGGGCACGATGCTCCAGGTCAGACATGTGGCCTCAGAGCTCGAACACCAGAGACAGGTGCTCCACACGGAGGATAAAGCCATGTAGACCGCCATCCGCGTCGTCGAGCTCCCTCTGCTTCGCACCATCCTCTGCATCCTTTCCCATCGAATGATTGTTGTCCACTTCCAACGTCGCTTCAAGGTCCTGCCAAGGAACCTCTTCCACAATGCATCCAGGAAACTCTTCATCCATACCCAAATTGGGTTTTCTCTCCTCCCTGAAAGTCATCACTGTGGCACGGGGCGCCTCCACTATCGACAGGTCCTCCAGATTCAGGTCTTCCTCAACGATACAAGCGGGATACATATCCTCTATTCCATCCTCCTTCCTAGCTGTGTCCGCTTTGTTGCAGCCAACTCCCGTTTCGGCGATGGTGGCGAGCAGTGCCAATTTCTCAACCCGATCCTTCTTCTGAAGCATGGAGGTCGCCATTGCCAAAGCACGTTCAAATTTCTCTTTCCATCGCCGCTGCGCCTTGTGGGCATTCCAGGCTGAGCCTCGGCGAGGTCTTCCTCTTTTTCTAACCATAGTTTCCTGGGGGTGTGTGAGAGTGCAGAGCGTGTGCAGAGATAAGCATGAAATCTAGAACGCGGGCAGTGGCCGATTCAGAGCACGAGCAGGCTGGCTCTGTCTCGGCACACACGAAGACAAACTGCTTGGAAAATCCTTGCCAAGATGCAACAAAAGGGTGGTGAGCCAGGGCAAGAGGAACGCAGAGCTGCACCAGAGCCGAAGCCGAAGCATATGAAAACACATAACCAGACACTGAGATCCCTTGACCGCCTTTAACCCCTACCATGCTGAGTACTCCAAGGTCGTAAATGGTCGCGCGAGGGAGGAGTCCCTCCATCGTTATGCTACTACTATGACCGTCCACCATCGTAAATGCGGATGCGTGGGTGGCGACCATCGACATTTAAACCCAAGCTTAGTGGTAAGCCTGGTGTCACCTCCTTGCTGCGTGTCACCCCATCCGGGGGCTTACAACAAAATTATTTACTATAGTTTTCCTTCCAATAAAGCTTACTGTATTGGTTAAAGTGGTGAGTAATTACACATATCAATAGGTAAACAAAATTTAGGTACAATTTATATGCATTCTCAATATTTGGAACATATTGACAATGGCTAACAACCACTGTGATTTGGACTTTGCATAATCCGCTGAATTACAAGTTTAAATTTTTACATATTTTTATTTCCTTCGTTTCAAGAGAGAGTGGCATTCAATTTAATAAGCTAGAGTTCTGTCGGTCTCAGAAGTCCTAGTGATGAACTCACCCCTAGAGAATATTAGTATTTCTATCCGTAGGGAAATACTAATAGACACTACCACACTACCATCAATACACGATTTTAACGTCAAGATTATCGTTTTTTTATTTCTAAGTTTAAATCTCAATTTATTAATTCTCAACACTTATTTTATTAAAACGTCTGCACTTGTTTATTTCCTTGGAATTCTTTATCATGTAGTTCAAGTGTGAATTTTGATCAAGAATTACCAAGAATTCTATCTAAGGTATATTAACAATGGAGCCAGTTTCCGGAAGGCAGTTTTGATACGTATCAACAACAATATTTTTTTCCAAGTGTTCAACTTCATTAGAATATCTTGTTAACTATCGTTGGGCTTTAGACTCATAAACCACTATTCAAGTGGCTCTCTTGCATTTTAAATATCCTTCTTTAATATATTAAACATTTCAGTAATTAAATATTCTGATAGGAATCAGAATATTACCCAAAAATTTCGATTTACAAGTCCTAATTTCGATTTACAAGTCCTATACAAGTCCTAATTTCGATTTACCCAAAAATTTTACAGTGACTACCATTTTCTAGAGTTGCAATTTAAAACTGTAGCACCCATAACTTTTCTCATTTGAACTGCAATTAATACCACAACGCGATTATAAATTTTAGCTTCCAGGATTTAAATAAAAAACAACGATCATAATGGGATTCAAGTTCATTATTGAAGAAATTTTATAGTGACTATGCACTTCTAGACGTCGGATAAAATTTAGTTTTTCTGCGACCCTATATATTTTTCACTTTCGAATTTTGCAAGAATTTTAAGTGCACAAAATCTATAAGTTAGAAATGTATATAACTCGACAACGGCCCCAATTTTTTTTATTTCACCAGGAAACTAAATAAGCAACGATCCTAAGAAATCAATTTTCCGTATGTGTAAATCAATTTGCATAGCGAATCCATATTCCATATTTGTAAAAGTTTTACAGTGACCAATGAAACCTCAAATATGGAATTGCACTTAAATTAAAATGAGTCCAACGAAAGTCCTGATTCAGAATGTAGTTAAATCCATCGAAATTCTTAATTTTCGCAATTCAATAAAATTGATGGTGGCTTATTAAAATTTAAATCCAATAGCTGCAATCAATCCGCAACTACCTTCACGAAAGTCAAATAAAAAAAATGTAATTTAATCTACTGCGACCATAACAAATTCAACTTTCGGATTCGTAATAGAGTACAATGACCAAACACATATTTTAAGATAACCCAACGATATTCTAAATTCGGGTTGTCAATAATATTACAACGGTCATACAAATTCTGAAAATGCTGAATGGAAAACGATATTACAAGGTCTAATGAATTTATACTTTTCGAAATGCAATTTGATTGACAGCAAATCCACAAGTTTTGGATTTGAGGAAGAAACAATATTATACAACGACCATGACAAAATTAATCTCATGTATTAAATGAATTATTGTAGCGACCCAATAAAATCTAACTCTGGAATTACATTTATCATATAGCGATCAAGAAAAAATTTGTTTCTATATTTTCAACACATTTCATCGGTAACAATTAAATTTCTAATATACAAATTTACTTTTTTTTACAATTAAAAATTTTAGAAATATAAATACCTAAACCGATGAAGATGGTGAGTTGAGGATGTCCTCCAATGTCTTGCGTTCCTTTTCTTCTCCCACCTGCTAATCACAGAAACTTTACCAGTACTTCCCAACCAACGCCACGAGTATTATTTTCCCCCCTTAGCCCCTTGAGCCGCAAATGTGTCACACAAAAAAAATTATCAACAAAATCTCCAAGGCTTTCCTCACAAGGAAGAGCTTCCACTCTTTCTACAAGTTTGGTAACCCAACTCTCACAAGTAAAACATAGTCCACAAAATTTTGGTAACTTAACAATACAAGAAAAAATGAGATCCAATTCTCTTTGACACCATTTGTTTTATAGAAAAATCCCCAACGACAAATGTCGTCATGCACAAATAATTATTTTTTAATTAATTTAATTATGATTATTTCCTCACACACTTGTTACACTCTCCCCAAGTTACACAAGCAGTTACTCTTTTTATTTTATTTGAAAATTCAAAATCACTCACAAAATTATGTGATGTAATTATGCATTTTTTTTAGTATTTCATTTTACGCACATGTGATGTATGATTAATTTTAGTATGATTTATGTATATGAATTATTGACACTATTTTTGTGAGTGGATGTAGGATTGACGATGCTTGTTAATCCAACTTACATAAAGATTAAAGGGGCCATGCACAAAAACCATACATTGAGGGAGAGTTGTGGTAGTGTCTCTCTCACAACCTACTAGCACTCCTTACATGACCTGAATGATAGCTTAAAAATTAACTAGTTCAAGAGGTCCACGATGTCGTGAGAGGAGATTGAGACAGTTGCTCACAAAGATTTCTAAAGGATGAGCAATAAGGCATAGTCCTTATTCCTTAGAATCTCTTAGTCTCTCACAAGGTCGACCGAGTGGAGTATTGACTCCAAGGGTCGGACAAACTTTCGAAACCATGCTAAGGCGAGTGTCACCCTTGGAGCATGTAGGTGTGTCTTGAAGGGACCGTCATAGAATTACAACCCGAGTCAATAAATCTAGGTGGCCTAGAAGTTGTTCAAATGAATGAATCTTGTTAGAATAAATAATTAATTAAACAGTAAATTATGAATTGTAAAACCTAACAAAAGTGTAAGACTAACTCTAAGTATAAATTTAATTAAAGGACTAAATGAATTATGACATAAGTTAAAAAGATTGGATAATAATCAAACTCCAGGAAAAAGGGGAATACAATTTAAAGGTTGGATAAAACGCACATGCGTGCATGTAAATAATATAAATAAATAAACGGAAATAAAATATGAGAGAATAAGTGTACACATAGAATAATATCTAGAATCAAGCTACCACTAAGTCTAACTAGAAAAATACTCCTAAATCAACTCTAACTAAGATCTAATTAGGAGACACTCATTAAACGAGAATTCGAGGAACAAACGGACAAGTAAGAGAGAAAATAGGAACACATTTAGGGAATGTGGGCGAAATTGGATTTTTAAATAAAATAAAAATTGTAATTACTTGTACAACTTGGAGAGATATGACAAGTATGTGGGTGAATAATCTTAATTAAATTAATTAAAAAGATAATTAATTATACATAGGAACATGTGTCATTAGGATTTTTTCTATAAAACAAATGAGAAAGGGATATGAATGATGAGTTATTAGTTTTCCTTCCTCATTATTTACCAAAAATCCCAATCCTTGGAATATTTAATTTCCGGTTTGGTAAATAAACCAACTTTTAAATTCATTTGTCATTTGTGACTGTCTCGCCATTTAATGTTGGTCTTATTCTCTATTTTTGATCTTTCATTTCATCAGATTCCGTTCAAATCTTTCCTTCAGTAAAGGATGCCACTCAAATTTTTTGTTGCGGAAGAGTTTTCGCATCGTACTAGAAGTAACTTAATTATCTCTAACGTTAAGTGAGTATCCACTTATCTAGTCCTTGTTACACCAGTAAAACAATACTTGACACTAAGCCAACTACACTTAAACCTCCTTGATTTAAGAAGCTGTAGACATGGAATTATCATTTATCACAGCGTGTCGTAAGGGATAGTAAACTACACTTAGGTTCAGGTCGATTCCCTTATATGATTTCAATGAACATTAATGGTTCTCTATGTAAACTTTTAACATCTTCCAACATCTCTTTTAACAATGGCAACATCTCTTAAAATTGAGCGTAGGGTAATTTACTATGATACCAAGATGACCGACATCTAACGCTGGCGAATCATTATTTGTTGCTGGAGTAGTGGATTGGGAGAACAAACTAGAATAATTTATCCCTTCAACCTAATCTAAAAAGGATATTTTAGTTGGGCTAAGTCATTAGAAGTTATGGATTATCAACTTTACTATTGGAAGCTTGTGTTTAATTTAGTTTTATAATTTATATCAATCTATAACACTCTTCATTTACTGATGTTCTAAAGCTCATAAGAATAAGTATATTCAATGCGAAGTATTGCGGGAATATTCTAATAAGAATTAACTAAGCGTAGTAATGATTATTCTTTATATAAAGATCATCATCCTTATATGATGAGCATTCTTTTTATAATGAATATGTTTTATAATAATGATTATTCTTTATATAATGATCATTCTTTATTATGGGTATTCCATATCATTAATTGTGCTCAGATGAATAATTGTATTAGTTCATGTAATTCATAGTTCAATTATAACAAAAAGGTGAATGAATTCATTGCCTTTCTAATAGATTGAAATCTTTATGTAATTATTAAATAATGGATAAAAGGTTATACCGCTAAATATTCTATCCGTAAGATGAGATATATTGTATTAGTTTATCAAATATAATATTCACTTTTATGAGTTATTCCTTAATTTGTTATTGTAATATTAATTGAAGAGTCTTACATCACAAATAAATTGAACGTACATTTATGAAAGTATGGGTGGTGCATAAGTAATGTATGTTAGTGAAGGATGTATAGATAAGGTATATTATTATTGAATGAAATTGTATAGATAATTTAAGACTATCTTAATGGAGGATTTTATTGTATTCAACCATTTATGTTTATATCATAGTGTTGTTCATCTGAATTATGAGTGCAAGCATGTAATTGTGACGAGGTAATTTAGTTCCCGAATTTAGACTAGGATTGGGGCAAGTATACATTGTTATTCTTGCTAACATTTGTGTGATCTAATGTTGTTGGTTTTCACACGTTATACCTATTAAAATTCTACTTGATAATTGTATCGTGACTTTGTTGAGATGTTTATTTTGATTAATAATAGATCAATTACCTATTGTTATCATTGTAACTTATTTGTCCTTGCTTATGTAATTGTCGTAATGAACATTCCTTAACTTGTTTAAAAAAAAAAAATTATGTGCTACTTCATTATATTAGCTTATCTTATGTAGTGTATGGAGGGGAAGTGACATCTAGTATCAGAGTAGGTTCAACACTGAGACATTGGACCATTACACCTTCCACTAACTAAATGATTGAAAATATGTCACTAATTAAATTTTGAAAATTGTCTATGTAGGTAATCATGGTTATAGGATGTAAGGGAATTAGACGTCGTGGTGTTAACGAAAGAGGTGGTACACCTCCATTAGTGTCCACACCAAACGGGTCTAACCCCGAGGGAGAAGAAAAAATTGTTAAGGAGGAGCAAGTTGTTGTGGGAGATGTGATAGGTATGATGAGATCCTTCCAAAGGATGTCAGAGGAATTGATCAATCATGTTGATTGTGATGAGGGAAGAGTGTTTGTACACAATGAGGGTTCATAACGGGCTCCAGCTGGTAGTAGCAGTATACACAGAGAAATCAAGAAGGTGAAGTTTCATGAGTTCTAAGGTGCCTCAGACAACTTATCCTCCGAGGATGGTTGGAGAACATGGTGATGTGCTTCACACTTTGTGATTACACCTCCAACATGAAGCTCTGTATGACGGTCTTCCAAGTGAAAGGAAGTGCTCTACTTTTGTGAAAGACACTCCTACCTCAAATAAACATGGTCGTTGAAGACGTGTCATGGGAGTCGTTCAAGGAATGGTTCCAGGAGAGGTATTTATCTGTGGTATTCATTGACATCCAAATTAATGAGTTCAACGCCTTACAACAGGGTGGTCATACGGTGCTGAAGTATGCGGATAGGTTCATGGAGCAACTTACGTATGCTCCACATCTGAACATGAAGAAGTTAAAGGTCAACAAGTTTGTGTTCGGACTTAACTTCAACATTCGTGCGAAAGTGAGGATCCTAATGCCTCAAATGTTACACAACGTAGTTTAGAAGGCCCTCATATTTGAGGAAGAGATGAATAGTGGGGGTCAGGGCATGACTCCTTCTAGATTGACTCAATAGATGACATCAGGGGCAGGTCAACATCAAACACCAGCGAGACAAACTTCTGGGCAACGATATACGCCCATAGGACCTATGTTCATGACACTTCACCGAAAAAATCATTAGCACAAGACCATAATAGAAGAAGAAACATCATCCACAATAACAACAACATTTTATGCATGTTCAACAGAACATACCACGATCACGGACTGCTAGGCCAACAAATTCTACTTCAGGGACCAGGAGTAATGGACCAAGGACTAGGTGTTGCACATGTGGAGAGCCACATTACCAGCGAGACTATCCAATTGAGAAGGACATAGTGGCAAGATCATCAAGACGCACTACAGTTGGAGATTTGGGCAAGGCCCACAAGATAGTATTTTGATAGCTCTAGGTGCTACAGAGAGATTTATCTCTAGTGCAGTGCTAAATATAATTAAGTTAAAGGTAGTCGAGAAGGAGAAGTTCAGATACATAGAAATGGCATCAAGTGGCAAGATAAAAGTTGGAGGAAAGGTTACAGACTGTAGCATTAAATTGGGTGATTTTGTAACAAAGATGAACTTATACGTCATGATCTTAGGATCTTATGACATAGTGATAGGCATGGATTGGTTGGAATCTCATGATGCAATACTTAACTATAATAAAAAACAGTTAAGTTTGACGGATGATTTGGGATAGAGTAGAGTAATTATAGTAAGAAACTAGAGAGTGTCCTTAAAGTTTATTTCTTCTCTACAATTGCAAAAGAGTGTGTGCAAAGGATGCAAGCTATATGCAATGTGAATGATAAACGAAAAGGGAGAGGCTGAAGGATTAGAAAACCTTTCTGTAATACAAGAGTTTGCAGATGTATTTCCAAAAGAATTACTAGGTTTACCAGTTGAAAGAGAGTTGGCATTTATAATAGACTTAAAACCTGGAACTGAGCCTATTGCAAGAACTCCTTACCAAATGTTGACATCGAAATTGCAAGACTTGAAAATGGAATTGAAGGAATTGATGGACTTGGGACTTATATGTCCAAGTGTGCCACCTTGGGGTGCGGAAATTATTTTCATGAGAATGAAGGATGGAGCGTGGAGACTTTCTATTGAATATCATCAATTGAACAAAGCAATGATCAAGAACCAATATCCATTGCCAAGAATAGATGAATTGTTTGACAAGATGAAGGGAGAAAAGATGTTTTCTAAGATTGACTTGATATCAGGATATCACCAGTTACATATTAAGGAATATGATATTCCTAAGACTATATTTAAGATTATATCAAGACTGTATGAGTTTACAGTTTTACCGTTCGGATTGACGAATGCCCTTGGGGCATTCATGAGTTTGATGAATGGGGTGTTTCATGAATATTTGGAAAAATTTGTTAAGGCATCTATTGATGATGTACTCATTTATTCTCAGACGAAATAAGAGCATGGTGAGGCTAAGAGAAAAAAAATTGTATAATGTCTAAGAGAAAAAAAATTGTACGAGAAGCTATCGAATTGTTCTTTTATAAATTGAAGATAAATTACTCGGGACATATCATATCTGGTGAAGGGATCGTTGTGAATTCAAGTAAAGTAGAGGCCATTATGGAATGGACAACACCGAAAAATGTACAAGAATTATGTTGATTTATGGGTTTAGCGAGATATTACCGATGATTCATCGAAGGTTTTTCGAAGATAGAAAATCCAATCATGAAATTGCAGAAGAAAAAGAGGAAGTTTGCATGGACCGAGAAATGTGCAGAAGCATTTCAAAGGCTCAAGGAGTTGTTGATAACAATGTTGAAACTAAAGGTCCCTAACATGGACACACAATTCCTAGTATGCACAGACGCATCCAATGAAGGCTTAGGTAGAGTTTTTATGCAAGATGATCGAGTGATCGCTTATATTTCAAGGAAGTTGATAAAACATGAGGAGAACTATGCAATGCAAAACCTGGAGTTGTTAGCAATTGTATATTCCTTGAGAGTTTGGAGACATTATCTAATTGGATAAAAATTAGAATTAAAAGTATATCACTATGGATTGCAACATATATTTACTCAAAGTGATTTGAACGCATGACAGAGACGTTGGACAAAATTACTTAGCAAATAGGACTTTGAGATTTCTTACATTAAAGGAACAATGGATAGAATGGAAGATGCATTGAGTCAGAGACCACACATACTCTCGGTAATACCTCTTAAGAAGAATCTTCGACAAAATATTCTAACCTTACAGATAGATGATGACTAGTATAAAGAAGTAAATGATAATATTGGATGAAATACCATGATGGTACAAAATTTTGAAGGTTACTCATTGGAAAATGACGTATTGTTGAGATTTAATAAAAAAAATTCCGTACTTCCTAACGATGAATAAAAAGTTTTATTTTAAGCAAATCTCATCGAGAAGTATAATGGCTCATCTAGGAGTCACAAAGATGAAAGAAAACCTTAAGCCTTTATTCTTCTAGAAATGAATGAAAGATGGCATAGTTAGTTACATGGCGAGATGTCTAGAATGTTAGTAAGTGAAAGATGAACATAAACATCCAACATGATTAATACAACCACACTTTATTCTTGAATCAAAATGGGAATTCATTTCAATGGAATTTATTGTTGGATTTCCACTGACGAAAAGGAGACGTGACTTGATTTTTGTGGTATTTGACACTCGGATGAAGAGAGAAAACTTTATTCTAGTACATACAATGTATCAAGAACCATATATAGCTAGAGTTTTTGTTAACAATATTGTGAGGTTACATGGAGTACCAAGAAGGATCATATCTGATCGGGGATCGGTGTTTATAGGACGGTTTTGGACCAGCTTTCAAGAAACATTCGAAACACAACTAAATTTTAGTACAACTTATCACCCTGAGACAGAAGGAAAAATAGAAAGAATGAACCAAATTTTGGAGGACATGTTGTGTATGTATGTAATGGAACAACAAAAACATTGAGAATACTTCTTGCCATCGGTAGAGTTTTCATATAAGAACAACTACCAATGTCTGATTAAAATGGCATCGTTTGATTTTCTTTATGGACGACTACATCAAACACCATTGAGATTTGATCAACTTGAGGATAGGGTCTTGATGGGACTGGAATTGGTCAAAGAAATGGAAGAATAGATTTAATCGATAAGACATAGGATTAAAGAATCACATGAGTGACATAAGAGCTATGTTTATGCACATCTCATTAACATCATTTATGAATTTGGCGATAGAGTTTTCTCAAGGTAAAACAACACAAGAGTTCGATCAAGTTTTGAAAGGGTGCTAAACTCCTTCCTAGGTTTGTGGCACCTTTAGAGGTTGTGAAAAGGAAAGGGATCATGGCTTATCGACTAACCTTGCTTGATTCTTTTAGGTGTATGCATGATGTATTTCATGTATCTATTTTCGACATTATGTTAGTGATCCATCACATGTTATTGGCATGATTTGTTTCGAGGTTTCAAATGAGGGTTCTCTCACGGCGAAGCCAATTCACATTTTGGACCATTACATTCGACACCTACAATGTCGAATAGTCAATAAGGTCAAGGTCGAGTGGGGAAAATACAATCCACACTCGGCTACCTGGGAGGAATCATACAATATGCGTGAACAATTTCCTTAATTGTTTGATAGATTAGATATGTAGATCTATCTATGATACATTTATTTACTTGCATTTTTATGTTGTACAAACTTCCGGATGAATTTTAAAACAAGAGGGGGTGTATGTAACATCCCGCATTACTGAGCACACTTTTAATTACATATTATTTGAGGACACTTGCATGCAAGTGATCCGGTTATGGTATATTACAATTTCATTTCGATTATGTGTTATATATGATGATGTTGTGTTGTGAATTATTTTTATTTTGATGTATATATATTAGCATATGTTATTGATGAGTTTTCCTAAGTGTAGATGACACATGACATGTTGTGGATGTTGATGTCATCATTGAACTTCCTCGAACTCTGTATTGAGTCAGGGAGTGGATTCTATTTGTTTGAGTATTTCATTACATAAACATGTGATGAATGATTGATTTCAATATGATTTATGTATATGGATTATTGACACTATTTTTGTTAGTTGATGCATGCTTAACGATGCTTGATAATCTCAATCACATAAGTAGTAAAGGGGCCATGCATGGAAACAAGACATTGAGGGAGAGGTGTGGAAGAATCCTTGTCACATCCTACTAACACTCATGTTGTGGCCTGAATGTTAGGTTAACTATTACGTAGTTCCATAGGTCCACAATGTCATGAGGTTGGACTGAGAAATTCGCTCATGAATATTTCTAAGAGGCACACAATAAGGTAGAGTATTTATTCCTTAGAAGCCCTTAGTCTCTGACAAGGTTGACCGAGTGGAGTGTTGACTCCAAGGGTCAGACAAACTTCCAAAACTAGTGATGTAGGAGCATCGCCTCCAAAGTCAAAGATGCAAGCGTGGAGGCAAATAAACGACATATCAACATGACGGAGTTTCAAATCAACAATTAACTCAGGAGTAAATCGAGTTTTTGAGATATTTTTGCAGACAACATTTTTAAATATGCCATGTTTGTAAAGTCGTGAAGGACTGTAAGGGGTTGCAAATATGGAGTGTTGACTCTTATCTGACAATAAATGGTAGTTATTGTAATAGGACAAAGTAGGTAACTGCTAAGATTTGGATAGGATAGGTTGCAGACAGGATGACGAGAGCTCGTGGATCCATTCCTTNTAGGATAGGTTGCAGACAGGATGACGGAGTTTCAAATCAACAATTAACTCAGGAGTAAATCAAGTTTTTGATATATTTTTGCAGACAACATTTTTAAATATGCCATGTTTGTAAAGTCATGAAGGACTGTAAGGGGTTGCAAATATGGAGTGTTGACTCTTATCTGACAATAAATGGTAGTTATTGTAATAGGACAAAGTAGGTAACTGCTAATATTTGGATAGGATAGGTTGCAGACAGGATGACGAGAGCTCGTGGATCCATTCCTTAGATAGTTTGTTGTTGCGTTGTAAAATTAGGATAGAGATGTTGAGATAGAAATTAGTAGAGCAGAATAGGGTAGAAGAAAGACGTCTGGATAACTACAATATTATGTAATTTTTTTCATGAATGAATAGAACAAACAGAATTGTCCCAAATCTTGGACTGTGTTAATTTTAATGTGTGATTGAATAACTATTGTATTTTGTGTATGTGATTTAGTTCATTTTCGTTCATGTATGATTGTTCGAGAAGTTGATCATATGCGTTCATGATGAAACTGGATAAGTTTCAATTGTTTCTCTTTTGAAACTAGTATGCAATGTGTACATCTCAAACATAAGGAGTGCATTGACTAAGTCTTAAATTGAGTCATAAGAGTTCAGAGAGAGATCAGAAAAATTAGACCAGGTGCAAGGACTGCACATTGTCAAGAAGCGACCAAGCATTGAAGAACCAAAACAGAGGAACGCCAGGAGGGGGAGAAGAATTTATTTTCAAGAAATCCTTCGAACTGAGTTATCGGAATTCTCAAATGCAAGGAGCGCATGAGAATTTGAAATCCTTTAAGGATTAAGATCATAAGAGATAACACTTTCATAATTTTTTACGAGATCCAAGAGTCAGAGTCGTAGGAGGAGAAAAGGTTGAGACCTTTGAAGATTGATAAATCTTCTAATTCGAAATAAATCAGAAGCTCAAGAGGAGGAGCGACAGTGGTCGTTGGATCACAGTGCAAAGGATCAACAAATGTTTGACCAAACCAAGGTACATGACCCTTCACGCTTCGCACACTCACGACAAAAAACTTACCAAAGTTATGAAGTCCCTAATTAGTTTAGGACCGTCCATCATTGAGGAAGATAGGTGGCACAAGATCCATAGCTCCAGAATTTTGTGGACGAAGAGGAGATGAAACACCTAAAGTAGGATCATGACCATTGATCTCCAGAAGATATGTGTCAGCAGATCAACACCTCTGGAAAATCTATTCGAGATTTGTCTAGTTGAGATTTGAAACTCCCGAAGCACAAAGAGCCGAAGAGAATCTGGACCGTTTGATCCAGAAGGATACGTGTCAGTGGGCTGTGAGATCCAAAGGAAAGAAAAGATGAAATGTTGAAACACCTGAAGCCCAAATAACCGAAGAGTCGAGAGCCATCGATATGCAAGGGGACACTCATCAACATATCGTGAGCTCTGAGTAAATTGTAGTGGGGTTTTGGTTGAGAACTAAAACTCTCGAATCTCAAAGACCCAAAGTAAATCTGGACCACCATATCTAGATGAGACTTGGTGTGAATCTGTGGACTCCAGGTAAAGTCCTGAAGTAATTCATATCCGTCAGATCAAGAAGGGATGTGACGTGAATATGTGGACTCTGGGTAAATTCCTGAAGTAATTCATAGCCATCAGATCTAGAGGAGACATGGCATAGATCCATGCACTATGGGTAAAGATCCAAAGTAATCCTCAATCATTAGATCAAGTGGACACACGTCAGTGAATGATAGCCTTCGAATATAAGCCATTGGAAAAAAGGGTGAAGTTTGAGATTTGAGATCTCAGATGTCCGAACACCTGAATGAGATCTCGACCATTGATCGAGAAGAGGGCCACAGGGCCATTGATTTAGTTGAGAGGTCAAACACCCAAAGTAGAAGCAGGGTCATTGATTTAGGAGGACAAGTGTTCACAGATCATCAACTATAGAATATTGACGTACCAAGGAAAGCAGGGTTTCAGACTTGAAACGTCTAAAGTCTAGAATCATGAAGAAGATCACATTTGTTGATTGAGGAGGGGAAGATCTATACCATGGATCTGAAAAGGGAAGATCTGAACCATCAGTTTAGACAGTACCATCAAGATCAAGAGATCAATGGTCTCGTAGCATTGCGGGGACTTGAGTTGCATGAGCTTTAAAGTGTTGAGGGTGGGCCACAATCCAGACCATGGTTTTGGCAAGTGGATACATGGAGGCTCGAAGAGAGTTGCGTGTTGAAAATTAGTTTGATCCCAAATAGCTTTTGGTCGTGCCCGCAATCGCATGGTTACGAGAGGTCATCACCCAAGGTCACATCAAGAGGGGGCCTATCAGACAAAGGAATTAATGACCAGTACTCTAGAATATTGACGTACCAAGGAAAGCAGGGTTTGAGACTTGAAACGTCTAAAGTCTAGAATCATGAAGAAGATCACATTTGTTGATTGAGGAGGGGAAGATCTATACCATGGATCTGAAAAGGGAAGATCTGAACCATCAGTTTAGACAGTACCATCAAGATCAAGAGATCGATGGTCTCGTAGCATTGCGGGGACTTGAGTTGCATGAGCTTTAAAGTGTTGAGGGTGGGCCACAATCCAGACCATGGTTTTGGCAAGTGGACACATGGAGGCTCGAAGAGAGTTGCGTGTTGAAAATTAGTTTGATCCCAAATAGCTTTTGGTCGTGCCCGCAATCGCATGGTTATGAGAGGTCATCACCCAAGGTCACATCAAGAGGGGGCCTATCAGACAAAGGAATTAATGACCAGTAATCTGATATTTCGCACGAGAGCGAGAGGGAAGGTTGTGGGTGCTATTAGACCTGCACCAAGAAGCTGAAATGGCCTGTGTTTAGATACAAAAGGATACTATTAAAGTTTCAGAGGGTCATTTGACTCAAGAATCAGAGATCCTTGACCAGGAGGTAGTGTGTCCCTATGGGGGAGTAGGGGCATTTCATCAACTAGTCTAAGGCGAGTGGCACCCTTGGATCACGGAGGTGTGTCTTGAAGGGTACATCATGAAATTAAAACCCAAGTTAATAAATCTACGTGGCCTAAAAGTCGTTGAAGTGATTGGACCTTTTTAGAATAAATAATTAATTAAATCATAAATTATGAATTGCAAATCCTAACAAAAGTCTAAGACTAAGTCTAAGTTTAAATTTAATTAAAGGACTAAATGAATTATGACATAAGTTAAAAAGATTGGAGAATAATCAAACTCCAAGAAAAATGAGAATACAATTTAAAAGATGGATAAAATGCACATGTGTGCATCAAAATAATAAAAATGATTTAAAAATAAATAAAAAGAAATAAAATATTAGAGAATAGGTGTACACATAGAATAGTATCTAGAGTCAAGCTACCACTAACTCTAATTAGAAAAAGACTCCTAATCCAACTCTAACTAATATATGGTTAGGAGACACTCATTAAATGATAATTTGGTGAACAAAGGGACAATTGAGAGCGAAAATAGGAACACATTGAGGAATGTGGGGGAAATTGGCTTATTAAATAAAATAAAAATGGTAATTACTTGTGCAACTTGGGGAGAGCTGAAAAGTGTGTGGGTGAATAATCTTAATTAAAGTAATTAAAAAGATAACTAATTGTGCATGAGGACATGTGTCGTTGGAGATTTTTCTATAAAACAAATGAGGTAGAAGTGAAAGGGATCTGAATGATTCTCGGTAAGGTTATACTGCCAAAATTAGTGTGTACTGTGTTTTACTTGTGAGAGTTGGAATACCAAGCTTGAAGAAAGAGTGGAAGTTCTTTCTTGCAAAGAAAGCTTGGAGCTATTGTTTGTTCTGGTTTATTGTGTGGTCCATTTGTGGCTCAAGGGGCTAAGGGGGAAGAAGAGTACCCCTAGCGTTGGTTGGCAGGTACTGGTGAAGTCTTGTGATTAGATGGCAAGGAAGACAGACGTGCACAAGTGAAAGAAAAATCAACGTCGTCATCATCAACTGAAAATCAGTTAGGGTATTTGATTTTAGTTTTACTTATTTGAAATTTAAATCTGCAAAATGATGATGCATGACAATATGTTGAATTTTTAGGTGAAATAGAAAGGGATGAAATATTTCAAGAATGGTTCTATAGTATTTGCACAGATTTTATTTACTTGCAAAGCTCAATTTAGTGATTGGAAAAAAAAGGTCGTTGATCCTTGGTAAAAGTTGTATGACTTTGATGTATGAATGTTTTTAGATCTGTGATGGTTGGTCATTTTCTGTGCATCATGATGGGTGTTGTGATTTTACCCTATAAAAATATTTGTGAGAAATTGCTGCTATAATTTGTGCAAGTGTGATTGATATAAGGTTTTTATCAGAGACTTTTCTTTGATGATAATTTTAATTAGATTCATAACTTGGAAATTTCCATAGATGGCAGATCTCTACTGCAGAAGTTCCGTTACAATTTATTACTGGATGATCTTCGGTTTACAAACAATAGTAAGGTAAAAGTGTCCTTCTGTTGATCATCCTTTCAGCTCTATTAAGGGTACGTAAGATGTCTAACGTATTCGTCTATTCCTAAATAGGAACCTTCCACTCCGAAATTTGAACACGATACTGTTGATCATGCCCAGTTCATCTTTTGATAACTTGGGTTCCCTTGCTGATATAGCACGATGCCTACACTTAGGTTCAACTCCAGTCCCATATATGATTTCAACGAACATTAGCGGTTCTCTGTGTAAAATTTTAACATCTACGAGCTACTTTTTAATAATGATGACATCGGTTAAAATTGAACGTAGGGCCATTTACTATGATACCAGGACGACCGAAATCTAACGCTGGCGAATAATTATGTGTTGCTACTCGCTAGGAGTAGCGGATTGTTTGAATACCTCCTGTTGATTGATTTCAAACTCACCAATGTTAAATTATGAGCCCTTGACAGTTATTGTGATGACGTTGAACAAACTTTAATTAAACACTTTTAGGTCTTAAAATATTCTACGTTGTTTCTCGTTATATAAAGGAATCCTTTAAGTGGAGGATGGTAAGGGCGAACACACTAGAATAATTTATCCCAAGGAAATTTTAGTTTAAATAGGTCATTAAAACTTATGGATTATCGACTTTAGTGTTGTTAGCTTTTGTTTAATTTAGTTTTATAATTTATATCAATTTCTACCACTCTTCGTTTACTTGTGTGCTAAGGTTCATAAGAATAAATATATTCAATGTGAAGTATTGTGGGAATATTCTAATAAGAATTAACTAAAGATAATAATGTTTATTCTTTATGTTAACATCATCATACTTATATGATGATCATTCTTTTAATAATGAATATATTTTATAATAATGATTATTTTTTATATAATCATCATCCCTTATTATGGGTATTCTATATCATTAATTGTGCTCAAGTGAATAATTGTATTAGTCAAGGATGATTTTAAGGATGGAAATTTATTTTCAAATTTAGAAACCTTGGTGAATCTTACCAATCCTTCATATGCCAACTATAAATGTTTGGCGATATTTTTGTAAAAATATTCAAATTTCTAAGGATTTTATATAGTTTGTATAAAATTTTGGCGATTTTAAAGATAAAATAATTTTATCCTATAGAATTTGGGTGAATCATTTTTAAAAAAATGAATCTCATTTTTGGAAAAACCATGGAAAATTAGCCCATGAGCGAAATTTAGCCTCTAAAATCATCCATGGTATTAGTTCATCTAATTCATAGTTCAACTATAACCAAAATGTGAATGAATTCATTACATTTGTAATAGATTGAAATTTTTCATACACTTAAATTTTCTATGGATAAAATAAGATAATATTGTATTAGTTTACCAAATATAATATTCAATTTTATGAATTATTCTTTAATTTGTTATTATAATAAAAATATAATAAATTGTTACTATTAATAATTAAAGAGACTTATTTCACAAATAAATTGAACGTACATTTTTGAAAGTATGGGGTAATTTTCTAAATCATAGGTGCATAAGTAATGTATGTTAGTCATGGATGTATAGATAAGGTGTATTATTATTGAATGAAACTCTATAGATAATTTAAGACTATCTTAATGGAGGATTTTATTGTATTCATCCATTTATGGCTATATCATAGTGATTGGAAGGTTGTTCATCTGAATTATGAGTGCAAGAATGTAATTGTGATGAGGTATTTTAGTTCCTGGATTTAGGCTAATATTGGGGTGGGTAGACATTGTTATTGTTGCTGACATTTGTGTGATCTAATGTTATTGATTTTCACATGTTAGATGTATTACAATGCTACTTGATAATTGTATCTTGACCTTGCTGGGATGTTGATGTTGATTAAAAATAGATCAATAAACTATTGTTATCATTCTAACTTATTTTTCCTTGCTTATGTAATTGTCATAATGAACATTTATTAACTTGTTTAAAACAAAAAAATTATATGCTACTTTCTTATATTAGCTTATCTTGTGTAGTGTATGGAGGGGACGTTACATTAGACTCTTGTTAGGACTTTAATTTATAATTTACTGGTTAATTAATTATTTTAATCTAACATGGTTTAATTGTTTCAATGTTTTCTAGGCCACCTAGATTTATTGACACATGTTTCAATTACGTGACGTTTCCTTCAAGGTGCACCTCCTTTCTCCAAGGGTGCCACTAACCTTTGATTGGTTTTGGAAGTTTCTCCGACCCTTGGAGTCAATAGACCATTCGGTCGACATTGTGAGAGACTAATGGATTCTAAGGAATAAAGATTATGCCTTATTGCGCGCCTCCTAGATTTCCTTGTGAGAAACTTTCTCAGTTTTCCCTCATGACATCGTCGACCTCTCTAACTAGGTAATTGTTAATCTGCAGTTCAGACCATGATGAGAGTACTAGTAGGTTGTGAAAGGGACGTTGCCACACGTCTCCCTCAAATGTTTGGTTTTTGTGCATGGCCCCTTTAGTCCTTATGTGAGTTTTATTAGCAAAAATCATCAAGCCTGCATCCACTGACAAAAACAATGTAAATAATACATATACATAAGTCATACTATAATCAATCATGTCACATGTGCGTAAAATGAAATATTCAAAAAAATATAATCCACTCCCTCACTCAATATGGAGTGCAAGGAATTCCATTGATGTCATCAACATCCATAACCTGTCATGTGTCTTGAACACTCATGAGAACTTGGTATCATCCTGCTCTATTGAGCACACTTTTATTGACTTATTATTTTAAGACACTTATGTGCAAGTGATCTGATTATGGAACATTGTGATTTCGTTTTGATTATGGATTATACATGATGATGATGATGATGTGTTGTGACTTATTTCTATGTTGAGCTATATATATTGACGGATGCTATTGACATGTTTTCCAAAGTGTGCATGGAACATGACACATTATGGATCTAGATGGCATCAATAGAATTCCTTGGACTCTGAATTGAGTGAGGGAGAAAACTGTATTTTGTTTGAGTATTTGACAGTGTTTTTATGAGTGGATGCATTCTTGAAAATGCTTACTAATATGACTCACATAAGAAGTAGAGGGGCCATGCATAGAAACCAGACATTGGGGGAGAGGTGTGGAAGAATCCATGTCAAAGCCGACTGACACTCTGGACATGGAAGAATGGTATGTTAACAATTACCTAGTTTGAGAGGTCCATGATTTTGTGAGGGTTGACCTAGACAGTCACTCATGAATATTTCTAAGGAGTGTGCAATAAGGAAGAGTCCTTATTCCTTAGAAGCCCTTAGTCTCTCACAAGGTCGACCGAGTGGAGTGTTGATTCGAGGGGTCAAACAAACTTTCAAAACCAGTCAAAGGAATGTGGCACCCTTGGAGTACGGAGGTGCATTTTTAAGGGCACATCATTGAATTAAAAAAAACTCTAGTCTATAAATCTAGGTGGCCCAGAAAACATTGAATTGATTAGACCTTGTCAGATTAAAATAATTAATTAAACAATGAATTTATTAATTATAAATCACAATAGAAGTCTATGTTTAATTCTAAGACTAATCCTAAGTCTAATTTTAGTTTGGGAAATAAAATTAAAATATTAAATAAATTAAAAGAATTGAGATAAATCAGTTTAAGGAAAAAGTGAGGAAAATCTAAAGATTGGATAGAATGCACACGTGTGCATGAAAATAATAAAAGAGATTTTTAAAATAGAAAGAAATAAAATATGAGAGAATAGGTGTACACATAGAATGGTATCTAGAGTCTAGCTACCACTAGTGTAACTAGAAGAAGACTCGTAATCCAACTCTCACTAAGATCTAGTTAGGATACAATCATTAAATGAGAATTTGGAGAACAAATGGACAACTAAGACAGAAAGTAGGAACACATTGGAGAATGTCAGGGAAAATGGATTTATAAATAAAGTAAAATTGGTAATTACTTGTGCAACTTGGGGACAGTGTGACAAGTGTCTCGGTTAATAATCCTAGATAAATTAAAATGTTAATTAATTTTACATGTGGACATGTGTCAATGAGGAAATTTCTATAAAACAAATGGTGTAGAATAGAATGGAAATGGATATCCCTCATTCTTAGTAAGGTTATGCTGCCAAAACTATTGTGGAATCTTTTTTACTTGTGAGAGTTTGGATACCAAGCTTGGAGAAAGAGTGGAATCTCTTCCTTGCAAGGCAAGTCTGGAGCTACGGTTTTTGGTTTCTTGTGTATGGCACCTTTACGGATTAGGGGGATAATGGGAAAGAAGAGTACCCCTAACATTGGCTGGGAGGTATCGGTGAAGTAATTTTAATTGGAAAGAAGGAATAAGGAAGGAGCGCAAGACGTTTATAGGTTCATCAATTCTCCATCTTCATCTGTTCCAATATTTTTATTTTCTAGAATTTTAAATTGTAACAAGAGTAATTTTGTATACTAGAATTTTTAATCGCAATAGAACCATTTGGTAACTCTAGAAACTAAAATTGTATTCGCTACATAACTGTTTTGTAATTCAGAAAACTAGAATTTTATTCACTACAGAACCGTTTGGCAACGCTAAAAACTAGAATTTTTGATTGCTATGGAACTGTTTTATAACTCTAAAAACTAGAATTTGTATTCGCTACAAAACCATTTTCGTAACTCTGAAAACTAGAATTTGTATTCGCTACAAAACCATTTTGTAACTCTGAAAACTAGAATTTTTAATCACTACAAAATTGTTTTGTAACTCCGAAAAATAGAATTTTTATTCGGTACAAAACCATTTTGGTAACTCTAAAAATAGATTTTTTATTCTTTACAGAACCGTTTTGTAACACTAAAAACTAGAATTTTTAATCACTATAAATCTATTTTGTAACTCTTAAAATTAGAATTTTTATTCTCTACATAACTGTTTTGTAACTCTTAAAACTAGAATTTGTAATCACTACAAATTTTTTTATGTAACTTTGAAAGATAGAATTTTTAATCGCTACAAAATTATTTTGTAACTTTGAAAACTAAATTCTTTAATAGCTAGAGAATTGTTCTGTAACTCTAAAATTATTTAGAATGTTTGTGAATTAATAGTTATTGAATTATTTAGTGAGGAACTATATAATGATTATTATAAGATCTTTTATATTAAGAGTATTAAGGTATAATCATTTTGGTTAATAAAGATATGGTAAAACTTGTTAAATGATAAAAGGTGATGTTCATTTAGAAAGAATGGTTGAAGATTTGAAGAAACAAGTCTAACTTATAAATACCATACTATTATAGTAATAGAGATAATATTATATAATTTACTCAAGAGGAATTCAAATTATAACTTTAAGGATGCAATTTAGAGTGGGGATTAAAATTTATTAAGTAAATGGGTTGTAAATTGTCTTGAAGCATTATAATTTGGTTGATTCTTAACAAGACATTTTGATTACCTTATTAAGTGTTAAACAACAATTATGCAATGGATATAAGATAACTATGCCTTGGATATAAGATAAAATTTTAATTGTGAAATCCATGATAGAGATTGATGTGATAATTTTTAGTATGCAATTAATGTGATGGTTATATACTTCGGAACATGACTCGCCTATTAATAACTATAGAATTTTTTTGACAACTATGGTTAGAGGTATGAATTTAATATGAATTGTAAGTCTAAGTTGAAGAGAAATTGATTGTTTTTGATGAGGTTATTATGTATATTGTTATGTTAAATTCAATACTAAATTAGATGATATCATTATCCACAATGGATTGTTAATTGTTGAGATTACAAAGTGGATTATAACACTGACATGTATACGATAATAAAGATGATTTTGTAATGGATTGAAACCAGGCAATTGAGTAGTTTCTTATGATGTGAAATTGAATGATGTACTAGTATAATGAGTTATTGACTGAATTTAACTGTGTTATGATTAAGTACCTTACCATCAAATTTAGTCTTGATTCTAGGTTAGAGTTGGTTATGGGAGTAGACACATTAATGTTTCTTAGAACACTTGCCAGTCCTGTGACCTTAGATGGTCAAAATCAATCAGATGAATCTTGTATTTGAGTGTTGATTATCTGTCTTGAAGGTCCTAACCTTGCAGGGTACGTGGAAAGGTAGGAATCTTTTTTATCTTGATGTTATATGATTTATATACTAGTGTCATGATGTTCTAATTGATTCTTTACATGTAGTGTTGAAAATGAAATGGAATGTGTAACATTGATGTATTTTGTTTTCATGTAACACTTGTCCTGATTATATTTCAAAAAATTACCATCATTGTATCTACTAGAAATTGTCTTAACAAAGGGTATGTTACATGATGAGATGAGATTTGAATTTTTCATTATTAATGTATTTCATTGTTGTGTATCATTTGTCCTAACAATTATATATATATATATATATATATTGTACTCACTTACTTTTAGGTCTTAACGAAGGGTTCGTTACAAACTCGTCAATGATATCTGCCAATACATATACATCAAAATAAAAATAAGTTAGAATACATCATAATCATCATAATAACTTATAATCAAAATGAAAACATAACGTACCATAACCAGATCACTTGCGCACAAGTATCCTCAAAGAATAAGTCAATATAAGTGTGATCAGTAGTACGTGATGTTATATACACCCCCTCTTGTTTTAAACATCGTCTCGAAGTTTGTCCAGTAGAAAAATGTATCTGACATAGATCTACATATATAATCTATCAAACAAATAAGGAAATTGTTGACACATCTCATATGAGTCCTCCCAAGTAGTTGGGTGTGGGCTATAATTGTCCCACTAGACCTTGACCTGATCGACTATTTGACGTCGTAGATGTCGAGTGTGATGATACAAAATGTGGATTGGATCCGCCATGAGAGCACCCTAATCTTACACATGTAAATAAATCATGTCAATAACATGTGCAGATCACTAATATAATGTCGTAAAATAGATACATGAAATACATTGTGCATACACCTCAAAGAATCAGGAAAGGCTATTTGATAAGCCATAGATCCTTTCTTTTCCACAACCTTGAAAGGTCCCACAAACATTGGAGAGATTTTGGAGCCCTTTCCAAACTTGATTGAACACTTATCCAGTTTTACCGGTAAGAAAACTCTGTCGCTAAAGTCATAACTGTGATCAACGCGATGCACATCAACATAACTCTTATTTCGATCATGTGTTTATTTAATCCTTTGTCTTATTGATTGCAACTATTATTCGATTTCATGGATCACTTCAGGTCCCACCAGGACCTTATTCTCAAGTCGATCCCAAATCAACGACATCTCACATGGTCGCCCATAAAGAAACTCAAACGGTGCCATATTAATCATATATGGTAGTTGTTGTTGTATGAAAACTCTACCAATGGAAATAAGTCTTCCTAATGTTTTTCTTGATCATTACATACATACACAACATATCCTCTAAAATCTGGTTATTTCTCTCTGTTTGTCTGTCTGTATCTAGGTGATACATTGTACTCAAATTCAGTTGTGTTCCTAATGCTTCTTGGAAATTGGTCCAAAAGTATCCTCTTAACATCGATCCTTGATCAGATATGATATTTCTTGGTACTCCATGTAACCTCACAATATCACCAACAAACAATTTGGATATATCCGATGCCTGATACATCGTATGCACTAGAATAAAGTGTTCACTCTTCTTTAGAGTGTCAACTATCACAAAAATCAAATCATGTCTCTGTGTCTCTAGTGAAAATCCAACAATAAAATACATTGTTCGATTTAGGAATAACGTGTGGTTGTAACAATCCTATTGGATGTTTATGTTCATCCTTCACTTGCTGACATTCTAGACATTTTTCCATTTAACTTGTAACATCCTCCTCTATTGAGCACACTTATTGACTTATTCTTTGAGGATACTTGCATGCAAGTGATTTGGTTATGGTACATTGTGATTTCATTTTGATTATGGATTATATATGATGATGATGATGATGATGTGTTGTGACTTATTTATATTTTGATGTATATATATTAGAAGATGCTATTGACATGTTTTTCTAAGTTTGTAGGGCACATGACAAGTTATGCATGCTGATGGAATCAATGGACTTCCATGGACTATAGATTGATTTAGGGAGTGGATTGTATTTTGTTTGAGTATTTCATTTTACGTACATGTGACACATGAATGATTTTAGTATGATTTACTTATAGAGATTATTGAAAGTGTTTTTATCAGTGGAAGCAGGCTTGATGATGCTTGCTAATCCAACTCACATATGGAGTAGAGGGGCCATGTACATAAACCAAACATTGAGGGAGAGGTGTGAACACATCCCTGTGATATCCTACTAGCACTCTGGTCGGAGCCGAATGGTAGGTTAAACATTACCTACCTTGAGAGGTCCATGATGTTGTGAAGGTGGTCTGAGATACTCGTTCACAAAGATTTATTAGGAGGGCATAATATGGAGGAGACCTTATTCCTTAGAAGCTCTTAGTCTCTCACAAGGTCGATCAAGTGGAGTGTTGACTCCAAGGGTCGGACAAACTTCGAAAATGAGTCAAAGATGAGTGGCACCCTTGGAGAAAGAAGGTGCATCTTGAAGAGCATGTTGCGTAATTTAAAAACTTAGAAAACATTGAAATGATTAGACCTTGTTGGATTAAATTAATTAATTAATTAATTAATTTATTAATTATAAATCCCAATAAAAATATAAGCCTAATTCTAAGACTAAACCTAAGTCTAATTTTAATTAAGGGATTAAATAAAAATATTAAATAAATTAAAAGAATTGAGATCAATTAAATATTAGGAAAAAATGTATAAAATCAAAAGTTAGGATAAAATGCACATGTGTGGATGAAATTAATAAATTAAATTTTTAAAATAGAAAGACATAAAATACGAGAGAATAGTTGTACACATAGAATAGTATCTAGAGTCAAGGTACCATTAGGCTAACTAGAAGAGGACTCCTAATCCAACCTTAATTAAGATCTAGTTAGGAGACACTCATTAAATTAGAATTTGGGGAACAAAGTGACAACTAAGAGCAAAAATAGGATCACATTGGGGAATGTGAGAGAAATTGGATTTTAAATAAAATACAAATGGTAATTACTTGTGCAACTTGGGGAGAGTGTGGCAATTGTGTGGATGAATAATCATAATTAATTTAAGCTAAAAATTCAATTATTTGTGCATGAGGACATGTGTCAATGATGATTTTTTTATAAAAAAAAAATGGTGAAAGGATCTCAATTAATCTAAAAATGGATCTCAGTTATTCTTGGTAAGGTTGTGTTGCCAAAATGGTCTTGATTGTGTTTTACTTGTGAGAGTTGGGTTGCCAAGATTTTAGAAAGAGTGGAAGATCTACTTTACGAGGAAAGCTTCGGAGCCATTGTTGTTGGTTTCTTGTGTGTGGCTCCTTTGCAGCTTGGGGGATAAGGGGGAAGAAGAGTACCCCTAGCATTGGCTGGGAGGTACCGATAAAGTCTCTATGACTAACAAACGAGATAAAAGAAAGGAGCGTAAGGCATCAATGAACTTTCTCAATTCTCCATGTTCTTGGTTTCGATATTTTGTATTCTGAATTTTATTGTATTTTAGAAAGAGTGGAAGATCTACCTTACGAGGAAATCTTGGGAGCCATTGTTATTGGTTTCTTGTGTGTGGCTCCTTTGCGGCTCGGGGGATAAGGGGGAAGAAGAGTACCCCTAGCATTGGCTGGATGCATCGATAAAGTCTCTATGACTAACAAACGAGATAAAAGAAAGGAGCGTAAGGCATCAATGAACTTCCTCAATTCTCCATGTTCTTGGTTCCGATATTTTGTATTCTTAATTTTATTGTAGTAAGAGTAACATATATATTAGTTTTTATTATCGCTATAGTATCGTTTGCAATTTTGAAAATAAAAGTTTGTGTAGTCGTGGCGGAAATGCCTTAAAATTGTGGACTTTAGAAATTGTAATTTCACTATTAACTACTTTGGCAATAAAGAAAAGTTGAAGGTTCCTTTCGTTGTCATGTTCTTTTTTAAATTTCCGAATTTCTAATTCCTACGAGTCGCTATCTTTTCAATGTGCATACTCTATGCTCAAATAAAACAACAAAAAATAAAAACAAATTAACTCAATATTACACCTAAATTTTACACACCCGGATTCGTACTCTAAATTCGTTGCCAAGTTAAAAATTCAACTAAATTTCAATATCTCCTTGTTCGTTGTTTGTTCAATTGCAATGTTGAATGGGATTCATTAGTCTGTTTGCTACAAAACCTTTATCATTGGATTTTTTTAATGAGTTGATATAGATCAACATTTGAACTTCGCAGTTCTTGTAATGAGTGGATATAGATCAATGACGTTTCTGCTTCTTGTGCCTTTGAAATTAAATCATAGCTAGACTTTTGGAATTATACTTGCTTCCAATAAAACTTCTGACCCTAATTTACTGATAATATTTGGCTTGATGTCAAGGATTGGTATATCCGATTATATTTTTTTTAAAATCGTTGGGGTCGCAACAGAGCTAGCAACTCCTCGAAACAAAAATTTATATAACCATTGCTAAGAAATTAAAATCGAAAATTTAATTTCGGCATTAGTCATTGTTGATTTCCTTCGCTTTTTCCATTTGAAGTTTGTCATACTCGCTCATTATTTGTTGCAACTCACGGATTAGGAGAGCACATAGAAAGACACATAGCGATATCCCAACCCAAGAATAGTTGATCAACTTCCCTCCAATGCATTTCTAGATGGTATTCTTGGTCTTTCCTCGGAATTCTACAGATTGATATTGCGCCTAATACCATGGCACTTACAGTTTTACTAAAACTTAGGATTTTAACTTACCACGATTTTAACTCGCTATTTGGAGTAGAGAGACATCCCTTAGCTTAGGAGAGACCTTCTAAGTATTAATGGGAAACTTATTTAATTTAAGAAGGAATGTTTGCTGAAAGTTTTCAAACTTTTGCATTTATGTATTGATTACTAAACTATAAGATATGTTGGATCAAAACAACCCTAACGTTGTTTCCTTTAAAAATTTTGCGAATGAATTTTTAAAGTTCATGGTCCCTCATAACTATAATCCTACTATAGCCATTATTCAATCTTATCTCCCTTAAAGGTATTAAGAATTTAATATTTATATCAAATCATGCACATCGAATGATTGTTTGTAACTTGATTTAAATTTTTCTCTCTCACTAACAATCTTTTGAAAAATTAAACTCTAATTTATTGTGGTCATGCATAATTTCTCTTATGGGTAACTTTTAAGGGAGAACTTCAAATGTTTAACTTTTGATACAATATCTTTAGAATATTGGAGGGTTATCTAAGTTTTTGGTACCACCCTCTTATTTTATTAGTCCTTGTTTTTAAGGAGAAGTAAGGAAAACCAGCCTATATTAGAGAAACTCAGTTTGGTGTGCTAGAATTGTAGTATATTAAAAATACATTTGAATGACACGGTTCAACATATGTAAAATATTTGTTAAATTCTTCAGATTATGATTCTCCTAGTTAAAGCTATTGATTTTTGCAGACAATTGTGATTAGAGATAGGATTAATGAAATTGTGGGTCTAATTTGGAATGATATTGATCCTTTTTCATTAAAGATAAGTAAGTGTATGGTGTGAAGAGTTAGTAGCTTTTGGCTAAAGAATTTAATGAGTCATTGGTCACATTATTGTTTAGTGAAAAAAATTATTATGCTTCCTAATAAATTTATTTTGTTCTTGCTCATTTTACATGAAGATTGTTGATAAATGTTTACTCGTAGTGAATTATTCTTTCGCTTTAAATTATCATAAGTATGTTTTTTATTTAGTCTCGAAATTCAGATTAGTACTATG
>JASDQU010100945.1:159831-172998 GCA_032191745.1 Picea mariana | reverse complement strand
GGTATTAGAGCGGGTTCAACCCCGTGACATTGGACCATTACGCCTTCCACCGTGTTAATTGAATGATTAAACTTATACTGATAATTAAATTTTGAAATTGTGCATGCAGGTAATCATGGTTAGAGGATGCATGGGAAGTATACGACGTGGAACTGGAAGAAGAGGCGTGACACCTCCAATAGTATCCACGCCACAGGGGTCTAACCCCGAGGGAGATGAGGAGATTACTCAACATGAAAAGGTTGTTGTGGGATATGTGGTAGTTATGATGAGATCCTTCCAAAGGATGTCATAGGCATTGATTAATCACCTAGATTGAGATGAGGGCAGAGCGTCTATACTCCATGAGGGTCCACAAGACACTCTAACTAGTAGTGGTAGTATACATAGAGAACACAAGAAGGTGAAGTTTCCTAAGCTCATGGGTGCCACAGAAGGCGAAGTCATCGAGGAATGGTTGGAGAATATGGTGATGTGCTTTGCACTTCGTGATTACACCTCCAACATGAAAGCCCTCATGGATGTATTTAAGCTGAAGGGGAGTGCTATTCTATGGTGGAAAAAAGTCCTACCTTAATTAAACATGGTCGTCAATGACGCGTTATGTGAGTTGTTTGAGTAACAGTTCCACGAGAGGTACTTATCTGAGGAATTCATTGAGCGCCAACTTAATGAGTTCAACGCCTTTCAACAAGGTGGTCATACGGTGACAAAGTATGAGGCTAGATTCATGGAGATACTTAGATATGCTTCAGATCTGAACATAGATAACTTAAAGGTCAACAATTTTGTGTTCAACCTTAACATCAACATTCGTGTGAAGGTGAGGATCCTAATACCTTAGACCTTGCACGATGTAGTTCAGAAGGTTGTCATAGTCAAGGAAGAGATGAAAAGCGGGGGTCAAGGAATGACTCTTTGAAGACCAATTGGAAAGATGACATTAGGAGCGCAGTAGCATCAGACACCAGCTAGACATACTTAAGGGAATCAAGATACACCCAAAGGACCTATGTTCATGACATCGCGATGAAAAAATCCTTAGCAGAGGACTCCTTACAGAGAAATAAAGAAAAAACAATAATGTCGATCACAAAAACAACAACATTTTAGCCCTATTCAACAGAACAGAAAAGGATCACGGACTGTTAGGACAACAAATTCTAATTCGGGGACTAGGAGTAATAGAATGAGGATTGGATGTTGGACATGTGGAGAGTCACATTACCATAGAAACTATCTGATTGGGAAGGACAGAGTAGTCAGATCATCAGGACCCACTACAGTTGGATATTTGGCCAAGGCCCACATGATACATGCAGCGGTGAACAACCACCAGGCCAAGAACCAGTCCACTTTGCTCGAGACGTCAGGTACAATCATGGACCAAACTTTTAGTATTTTGATAGATACAAGTGCTACAAAGGTATTTATCTCTAGTACATTGCTAAAGAGAATTAAGGTAAAGGTAGTCGAGAAGGAGGATTTTAGATACATAGAAATGACATCTACTGCCAAATAGAAAGTTGGAGGAAAAGTTACAGACTGTGGCATCAACTTGGTAGATTTTGTAACGAAGGTAGATCTTTATGTCATGATATTAGGATATTATGACATAGTGATAGGCATGGAGTGGTTAGAATCACATGATGCGATACTTAACTGTAAGATGAAACGGTTAAATCTAATACATGATTTTTGATAGAGTAGAAGAATTGTAGGAAGGAACCAAGGGGTGTACTTCATATTTATTTCTTCCCTACAACTGAAGAAGAGTTTTTGAAAGGGGTGCAAGATTTATAAAATCTTAGCGCTATATGAAAAGGGCAAGGTGGAAGGATTATAAAACCTTCCTGTAGTGAAAGATTTTAGAGAACGTGTTTCCAAAAGAGTTACCAAGTTTACCACTAGAAAGAGAGTTAGAATTACAATAAATTTGAAACCTGGAACTGAACCAATAGTGTGAACTCCATATCGGATGTCAACACCTTAATTACAGGAGTTTAAAATGAAATTGAAGGAATTGTTGGACTTGGGACTTATACATCCAAGTGTGTCACCTTGGGGTGCACCAACTATTTTCATGACAAAGAAGGATGAATCATGGAGACTTTGTATTGAGTATCGTCAATTAAACAAAGAAACAATCAAGAACCAATGTCTGTTGCCCAAAATAGATCATTTGTTTGACCAGATGAAGGGAGTGACAGCATTTTCGAAGATTGATATGAGATCAGGATATCACCAATTACATATTAAAGTATAAGATATCCCTAAGACTGCATTTAAGACGAGATTCAAAAACTATGAGTTTATAATTTTACCATTTGGATTGACAAATGCCCCGAGGGTATTCATGAGTTTGATGAATGGGGTGTTCCATGAATACTTGGACAATTTTGTTCAAGTATTTCTTGATGACATACAAATTTATTCTCACATGAAAGAAGAGCATGACGAACCATTGAGATTGGTCCTACAGTGTCTACGGAGAAAAAAATTGTACGTGAAACTATCAAAATGTTCTTTTTACCAATCGAAGATTCATTACTTGGGACATATCATATCTGGTGAAGGTGTCTTGTGGATCCAACAAAAGTAGAGGCTATTATGGAATGGATAGCATTGGAAAATGTACAAGAAGTATGCATCTTTATGGGTTTAGCAGGATATAACCGACGATTCATCAAAGGTTTTTCGAAGATATCAAATCTGATCACGGAATTGCAAAAGAAAAACAAGAAGTTCATTTAGACAGATAAATGCACGGAAGAATTTCAAAAACTTAAAGAGTTGTTTATGAAAACAACAATACTGAAATTATCTGACATGGACAAGGAATTCTTGGTATGCACGGACACATCCAAGGAAGTTTTAGGCGGATTTTTGATGCAATATGGTCGAGTGATCGCTTGTATTTCAAGTAAATTGAGAAATCATGAAGAGAACTATGCAACACAGGACATGTAGCTATTAACAATTGTATATTCCTTGAGAGTTTGGAGACATTATCTGATTGGATAAAAATTGAAATTAAAGATAGATCACTGTGGATTACAACATATATTTATGCAGAGTGACTTGAATGCACGAGAGAGGTGTTTGTCATAATTACTTAGAGAATACGACTTTGAGATTACTTAATTAAAGGAAAAGTGAACAGAGTGGAATATGGGTTGAGTCGGAGACCACACATATTATCGGTAATACCTCTTAAGAAGAATCTTTGAGAAAATATTCTAACTTTACAGATCAATGATAACTAGTATAAAGGAGTTAAGGATAATATTGGATGAAATACCATGATGTTACCAAAGTTTGAAGGTTATTCCTTAGACATTGATGAATTTTTAAAATTTAACATAATAATTACGTACCACCTAATGACGAATTAATAATTTTGATATTGAAAAAAGATCATAGAGCAGTGTACATGTCTCATCTAGGAGTCATGAAGATGAAGGAATACCTTAATCCTTGATTCTTCTAGAAGGGATTGAAATAAGACATAGCTAGTTACATGGTGAGATGTCTATAATGTTAGTAAGTGAAATATGAACATAATTATCCAACATGATTGTTACAACCACATGTTATTCCTAAATCAAAATGGGAAGTCATTTCGATGGAATTTATTGTTGGATTTCCAATGATGATAAGGAGACATGACTTGATTTTTGTGGTAGTTGACACTCTGACGAAGAGTGCACACTTTATTCTTGTCCGTATGACATATCAGGCGTGCGATATAGTCATAGGTTTTGCTAATGATATTGTGAGGTTACATGGAGTACCGAGAAGTATAATATCCGATCGAGGATTGATGTTTAGAGGATGGTTTTGGACTAGTTTCCAAGAGGCTCTGGGAACACAAATGGACTTCAGTACAACATATCACCCAGAGATAGACAGACAAACAGAAAAAACAAACAAGATTTTGGAGGATAGCTTGCATATGTATGTAACGGACCTACAGAAACGTTAGGAAGATTTCATGCCACTAGTAGAGTTTTCATACAACAACATCTATCATAGCACAATTAAGATGGCCCCGTTTGAGTTTCGTTATGGAAAACCATGTCAGTCACTATTAAGTTGGGATCTACTTGAGGACAGGGTCTTCGTAGGAACATAAGTGATTCAAGAAATGGAAGAACACATGAAATCAATAAGACAGAGGATTAAAGAAGTGCAGGACCGAAATAAGATATATGTTGATGCACATCGCATTGACCATAGTTATGAAGTTGGCGAAAAAGTTTTCTTGTAGGTAAAACCGCACAAGAGTTCGATCATGTTTGGAAAGGGTGCTAAACTCTCTCCTAGGATTGTGGGACATTTCAAAGTTTTGGAAAATAAAGGACCTATGGCTTATCGACTAGCCTTGATGGATTATTTGAGGCATATGCATGATGTATTTCATGTATATATTTTAAGACATTATATTAGTGATCCTTTACATGTCATACATGATTTGTTTACATGTTTTGTACTAGGGTGCTCTCATGGCAGAGCCAATCCTCATTCTTGACCATCTCATTCGAAAACTATGAAATCAAATAGTCGATCAGCTCAAGGTCCAGTGGGACAACTATAGTCCACACTCGTCTACCTAGGAGAACAGATATGAGATGCATCAAGAGTTTCCTTGTTTGTTTGATAGATTAGACATATATATGTATGTGAGATACATTTATTTACTTGCATGTATATACTGTAAAAAATTTGGGACGAAGTTTAAAACAAGAAGGGGTGTATGTAACATCCCGCTCTATTCAACACACTTTTATTGACTTATTCTTTGAGGACACTTGCGTGAAAGTGATCCGATTATGGTACATTATGATTTCATATTGATTATGGATTATACATGATGATGATGTGTTGTGACTTATTGTTATATTAATGTATATATATTGGCATAATCTATTGATGATTTTTCCTTAGTGTGCATGGCACATGATAGGTTATGGAAACTGATGGCATCAATGGACTTCCTTGGACTCCAAATTGAGTTAGGGAGTGGATTTTTTTTGCTTGAGTATTTCATTTTACACACATGTGACACATGATTAATTTCAGTATGATTTACTTAGATGGATTATTGACAATGTTTTTATCAGTGGATGCAGGCTTGGCGATGCTTGCTAATCTGACTCACATAAAGAGTAGAGGGGCCATGCACATAAACAAGAAATTGAGGGAGACGTGTGGAAGTGTCCCTATTTAGCATCCCCATTGTTATGTTATTGATGTAAGTGAGTACAATAGTGGGATTTTTTTTTAAAACATTAATAGACAAGCATTTCCTAGTATCAACCTATTTCAATAACACACATTATATTATCATAAACATCACAACGAATAAACAATAAAATTCATCATCACTATAACCCACAAATAAAATTCATCGCTTAGTAAAAGAAAGATGTCTACCCACCCAACCTACCTACAAGGTTAGCACCTCTAAGACACATAATCAACGCTCAAGTCCAGGATTCATCTGATTTATTTTGACCATTTAAGGTCTTAGGACTGGCAATTGTTTTGAGGAACAAGGAGATATCTAATTCTCTTAACCACAATATGATTCCAAAATTCAAGACTAAATCAACAACCGTACTCATCATAGTTTAAAGTGTAATAATAGTTCTGTAGAACTAAACAATGTTAAAAATTATCTCACATAATGAACAAGAAACAAAATAAATTTATTAGGAAACATACTAGTAAATTTTCCACTAACCAGTCATTGACTAATCACTTATTAATTTTCTATCCATAAGGTGCTAGTATTTACATAAAAATACACATAATAATTTCATCCGAAAATAATTGATTCATTCAATTGACTTATAATTTAATTTCAATTCATACCACTAACTATAGTGGCTATCAACAATTTCTTCATTGCAAAGAGTGAGTTATACTCCATAGTATAATAACGATTATAATTTACTTACTCATCATGGTCACTACCAATCAAAAATCTAAATACAACATCACTAATATTCAAATCAACCATATCACATAAAGATAACATAAGGATAATTCTGGTATAAACAATAGATATCTTACCAGACCACTTACGCTAGTTTCAAACATAAATCTTCTAATTCAATTGTAATGTAATTGTGAAAGATAAAACCTTCATCGAGATCCTTAGAAAATTATCAATAATTTTTTAGTATCCAACTAAAGAACATAAGGGTGTTTATTTTGTTGGCATGTTTACAGACAGACAATGCTTAGCATTGATGGAAATAAAAACAATGATGATTGCATGTCTACAAGTAAGAACAACAACAACAATGGCATGATTACAGGAAAAATGTGCCAATAGGGCTCCAGAAGACTTTTGGGAAGATGCATAAGAGAAATATTGAGAAGCTCAGAAGAGAAAGAACAGAGTTGCGTATAGAGCGCAAGTGTATTCCAGAGCCGGTGCATCAGGGTCAAGCTTAACTTCATTTCCAAAGCTCAGGAGAGATAGTATTATGAGACACGTAGATGAGATCCCATACATCAAGGCTCGCAGAAGGATCAAACATCATTTCCTTTGACACTTAGATATTTGAGAAGGCCAAATCTCAGGAGGAGGAGCGACAGTGACCATTGGATCGAGCACTAGGAATGATATGGGTCGTCATATCAGAGTCCATACACGAGGAGTGTGTAGAGGAGGAGATTAGAATTCAACCATAGGATCGGAGCACAAAGGACTAGCAATCGTTAGATCCAATGGAGCTGGAAGGAGGATAAGCCCAGGAGTCAGTCAACACTCCAAAGCTCCAAAGGATCCTGGTCGTCAATTAAGGCAGGACATGTGGCGAGAGATCATCATTTTTCTCACTCACAAAATAGAAAAGTCAAAGGTGAGTAGTCCTATAACTCCATGAAATGAGAAATCACAAAATGATCTAGGTCGTCAGATCACAGATGATCGTGGACCATTTATCTGTTAAGAGTGTTTTTGGAAAATCGAAAGTTAGAAGAAGGGAGGTGAGTAGTCCTCCAAAATCAAGAAATGTGAAATCCTGAAATGATTTGGGTCGTCGGATCATAGATGATCGTGGACCATTGATATTTCAAGCATGGTTTTGAAATATCGAAAATCGAGAGAGTCAAGTTTGACTCACGACCAAATTCTCAACATGTGAAATTGTGATTTTGATCGCAGTCATTGATTAGGAGGAGAGATCTTGACCGTTGATATGATATGAAGTATTTTGGAGTTTCAGGAGTTGGGAGTTTCGAGGCAATTCATAGCAGGAGTTAGCAATACACGAAATCGTGAAGCACCCTCTTGATTGGCCCCTGGTCATAGCTAGTGGTCACATTCATGAAGGTTAAGGGAGGAGCTAGGTTTACTAGGCTCGACCTTGGAGTTTCACAAGTTGGGAAAATCGAGGCAACTCACAGTAGGAATTTGCGATACGTGAAATCGCGAAGCAACCTCTTTCCTGGCCCTTGGTCACAACTGGAGGTCAGATTATCGAAGGATTAAGGGAGGAGATAGCATATCGTGAAGAACCTTTTGGATAGGTGACTAATCATAACTCATGGTCATGTGAAAGGAAGGGGCTTAGCCAGAAGAGCCAACACCCAGTGTAAAGTTTTCCCAGGAAGGGAAAAGGAGCGAAAGGCATGAGCACATAGAGGTTCTCTGGGAAACTGCCAGAAACAACTGATTATTTCTGCCAAAGAAATCGAAGAGGCTTCAGGGTGATCGCCAGAGGAGCCAAAGAGACTCAAGGGAACTGTCAATGGAATGAAGATACAATCGACATATTGAAAAAGTGTTGAAGATTGTTACTACAAGTGCTGCCAAAAGAATCTTAACATGAATGGCCATTCATGGTGAATAGACTGAGCATAAATGCCAGAGAATACGAAGAGTTGTGAGGATGGTCTGGCAAAGGACTCAACCTATGAATGTCATGAAGAACAAGGAAGAAAGGCATAACTCTTTGATAGTTTCTACATGCAGAAAGAAGGAGGTTGTGCAGAGGACCAGAAGAGTATATAAGAGACATAGTGCATAGAATGAGGGAGGAGCTATAGGTGGTTTCACAGGAGGAAAAATAACAGAGCATAGAAACGCTACAGAGGGTAAAACACAGAAGAACAGAAAGCGCAAGGGTATGCAAGAAGGAAGACGCTAATGTAGACTGAGTAGAGTAGTGTAGTAGAACAATGATGAGACTGGTAAGACATTGATAAATCTTGTATCACTGTAATAAATTTCAACAAGAAAAGATTTATAATTCAGGGTGGTAGGGAGGTTCTAGGTAGGATTTTTGTCCTCAAAGTTTCAAGTAGGTGCTTGAACATAGGGAGTCATATCTTCCATCTGGTTGCAGCCAGAAAAACCAGGGTGGTAGGGTACTGCAAGGGAGAAATTTTGTTCTTTGTTATGTAGGTTGGTGTGTGCGTGACTGGAAGTTGGTGCTTCCATCTAGCTGGTGCTGGAACACTAATGGACTTGGTGCTTCCTTTTAGTGGGTTCCATAGAAACTAGGGAGTTGGTGCTTCCTTCTAGTGGGTGCTAGAGAAATCATAGAGTTGGCGCTCTCAACAAGTTACATCTTGTAAAATAGAGGTGGTATCCTCATAATGAGTTGGTTCTAATAGAATGATAATGTGCATAAAATAAAGGCTACTTATCATATCAAGAAGAAGATTTTTTCACCCTTTATGGGTTTCCTCAGGAATATTTGCCTCTGTGTGCTTCATGTGTGTGATTGATTTTGAATACTCTATTTCTTACTTCCCTGCATTATTGCGATCATCATTGAGCATTTTGTAATGAATTAAAATGGTTATAATTGTTTAAGAACAATAATAACTGACTCACCCCCCTCCTCTCATTTGTTCAACAATTGGTATCATAGTTGGTTCCTTTTATATGAAGGTATACCAGTAAGCTTAAACATGTCAGGCCATGAAGGAACTTCAACCAATAATCCCCCCTTGTTCAATGAAACAAACTTTTTCTTCTGGAAATTTAGGATGAGAACCTACATAATGGCTTTAGGTGCAAATGTTTGGGATGTGATAGAGACTGGTTATGTAAATCCAGTTGCACTAGATAATAAGGATGAAAAGATAGAATTATGCTTCAATGCTAAGTCTATTAATGTTATTCTGAGTGGGCTTGCAGAAGAATAATTTGTAAAAGTTATGCACTTACAAACTGCCAAAGATATGTGGAAAAACTCATTAGCAGTTATGAAGGTAATGANCCTTCATAACTCATTAGCAGTTATGAAGGTAATGAGAAGGTAAAGGAAGCCAAGATTCAAACCTACAAAGTACGGTTTGAACAAGTAAAAATGAAAGAGGATGAAATTGTTGGGAAGTACCTTCTATGAGTTGAAGAACTAGTACACAAAATGAAAGGACTTTGCGAGAAAATTAAGGAAGCCTGTTTAGTTCACAAAATTTTGAGATCTCTGCCAGATAGGTTCAACCCAAAGGTCTCTTCTATAAAAGAACTAAATGATCTAAAATCTATTCCTTTTGATCAAATTCTAGGAACATTGATTGCATATGAAATGAGGATAGTTAAAGATAAACCCACCTCTAGAGAAGCATAATTTAAAGAAGATAATAATGAGGATTTTGAGACTAATGAAATTGAAGAAAATTTGTGAGAAGACTAAAGAAAGGATCAGGAAAGTACCAAGGCAAGTTTTTCTTCAAATGTGTTAATTGTGGAAAGATAGGTCACTTTTCATCTAAATGTCCACACAATAAGAAGGACCATAATGTTTAAGGTGAAAAGAAGTACAAATCCAAGAGATTTGGTAAAAAGAAAAGTTTATGTGTAAACAATGATGACTCTTTAGGAGACACAGATAGTGATTCGGATTGTGAAGATAAGGTTAATGAATTTATGCTTATGGCCAAATAGGATTATAATAATGAAATTAGAAGAAGTGATGCTAATGATGAAAAAGTTTTGGTTGACTTGGAAGGAGAACTGATCAGTGCCCTAAAAGAAATTGACAGACTCAGATTTAAGAGGAGAAAGAAAAAAAAATCGTCGATATCGTTCAAGAAAGAAAGTAAAAAACCCAATGGAGACTTTGCCCTACTAAAAGTGGAATTAGAAGAGGCAAAGAAAATAGAGGACATTCTAAAACAACATTTTCCAGATAAGAAGGAAAGATGTGAAGCCTTGGAAGAAGAGGTAGTAAGAACCAGAAAAGAGATGGAGAATTTTAAAGAAAAAGTACCAGAACTGAATCTGTAGAACAAAGATATAATACACCATCTGCTCGAAATCATCAGCATGGAAGAAATTGACCTGCACAAAGAAGACAACCGTTTTCTAGGTATAAAGGATTTTTCTATGGATATTGTTTTTTCTGTTCTAACTTTGGTCACAAAGTTGTAAATTGTTCTTTAATATTTAGATATGAGCAATCAAGACACTCAAGAAATAGATATCTGCCACAACAAGGAATGAGACAGCCAAGTAACAAACAACCATAGACTGTAAATCATGTGATGGATGGGAAAAGGACATAGGTTAAGCATAACAATCATTATGATCCTTTATTCAATGAACAAGAATGTTACACCTTCCATAATTATGGACATAAAGATGTAGACTGTCACTTAAGGAGATATGACCTAGATTTGAATCCCTCTGCTGAAAATGTCAAGGTTTGGAAGAAGAAAGAAAATGTCAAGTGTGGATTAGTGTTGTCATCTCAATGACAAAAGAACCCTTGGTATATTGATAGTGGATGCTCCAAACATATGATAGGAGACAAAAGTAAGTTTATGTCTCTAAGTGAAAGAAAATCAGGAAATGTAACCTTTGGAAATGATGCTCCAGGTAAAATCAAGGGTAAAGGAATGGTGAGTTTAAGCAATGGAAAAGGAAAAGTCGAGGATGTTATGCTTGTAGATGGGCTGAAACATAATTTTCTTAGTGTAAGTCAAATGTGTGACAGAGAATGTGAAGTGTTGTTCACTTCGAAGGATTGTAGTATAAAGTTTATAAACTTAGAACAAGTGGTGGATAAAGGAATAAGGACAAATAATAATGTATATGTGCTGAAAGAAGGTAGAGAAGAGTGTCATATAAGAAATCATGATGAAATATGGTTATGGCATAGGAGACTTTTACATATAAACTTTGATCACTTAATCAAGCTCAAAAATATTGAGGCAGTAAAAGATATTCCAAGAATATCAAAGCCACAAGATTCTGTGTGTAAACCCTGCCAAGTAGGAAAGATAACCAAGACACAGTTCAAATCCAAGATCTCTACTTCAATAGAGAAAAAACTCCAATTAGTTCATATGGATTTATGTGGACCATCAAGACAAGAAGGAACAAGGAAGGAAAACTACATCATGTTGATCATTGATGATTACTCCAGACTCACGTGGGTTGCTTTTCTCAAAGAAAAATATGAATAATTTGAGAAATTTAAAATATTTAAAGCTTTAACTAAGAATCAAACATGTAATAGGTTAAAGGCAGTAATATCAGACAGAGGAGGATAATTTATTTCAAGTGATTTAAAGGAATTCTGTGATAAACATGGGATCAAGAGAGAATACACAATCCCAGGAACTCCACAAAAAAATGGAGTAGTTGAGAGGCAAAACAAAATAGTTCAGCAAATGGCTAGGTTAATGATGAATGAGAATAATATTGGTCAAACCTACTAGGTAGAAGAAATACACACAACATTCCATGTTCCTAACAAAGACCACCTCATACCACACAGTGACAAGACACCTTATGAACTGTGGTATGGAAGAATTGCTTCAATCAAACACTTCAAAGTCTTTGGGAGTAAGTGTTAAATAAAGAATAATAATGAAAACCTTGGCAAGTATGATGACAGGACTGATGAAGGAATCTTCTTAGGATATGCTACCAATAGTAAAAGATATAGATTCTTTAATAAAAGATTGCATAAATTAGTTGATTGCATTGATTTAAAGGTTGATGAAGGAGACCCATTAAGAGAGGCATGCAATTTTGAGTTTTCTATAGAGGAAAAAACTGAAGTTGAATATGAACAGGTCCAAGAATCAGGAAAAAAAAGAGTCTGAGTTAGATGAATATTCAAATACTCAGGCAGACTCAAATCAGTAGACAACATCAAATCCTTCCTCCATAATTACTCAAAAGAATCATCCTTCAAGTCAGCTAATTGGTGAGAAAGACAAATGTGTACAAACCAGGAAAAGGATAATAAAAGGCACCGAGCAATCACATATAGACTTCATATCCATGATGGAAACTAAGAACTTTAATGAAGCTAGTAAAGATTTAAAGTGGTTAAATTCAATGAACGAGGAACTGGACCAAATTGAAAAGAGTGACACTTGGGAAATTGTTTCTAGGCCAGCAAATAAAAATGTAATAGGATCCAAATGGGTCTACAAAAATAAGATGAATAAGAAAGGAAATATTGTAAGAAATAAGGCTAGATTGGTCTGCAAAGGATATGCTCAAATAGAAGGAATGGATTCTAATCAAACATTTGCACCCATAGAAATATTGGAAGCTATTAGAACGTTTTTTGCCTATGCTTGTCATAAACATTTTAAAGTCTATCAAATGGATGTCAAGTCATATTTTATAAATGGAGATCTAAAATAAGAAGTGTATATGGAACAACCAGAGGGTTTTCAATTTTCAGATAACATTGACCTTGTCTATGTTAAATTTGGCAGCATCGATAGTCATTCTCTAATGACAGGCCATATGGGCCACCCTAAGGCTAGCAAGGGAGATTTGGAGAATAAACTAGTCTTGTGAGGTATTGACAAAACCAAGGGGGAATGGACAACCTCTATGAGTCAAACCAAAATTCAGGATGAACGAGATGCTATGTGAGTCTAATGAAAAAGTCAGGGTGAATATACAACCTCTGTGAGCATAGAGAGTCTATTGCAAAATTAAGGGGGAACATACAACCTCTGTGATCATAGATAGATTAGTGTGATAAAGGAATATTGTTTGTTGGGGTTTTTCTCCCTGTACAGGGTTTCCCTAGGGTATATGTGTTGTTGTTATGCATGTTTACTTATCTAAATAATTATTGCTATTCGATTATGATTTGAAATTGTTGAAGTGTATTAAGCTGGAATCAACGTATTGAAGAAAATAAAAGAATTAATCCGCATAAT
>JASDQU010100945.1:148709-159278 GCA_032191745.1 Picea mariana | reverse complement strand
ATCCATTCCTTAGATAGTTTGTTGTTGCGTTGTAAAATTAGGATAGAGATGTTGAGATAGAAATTAGTAGAGCAGAATAGGGTAGAAGAAAGACGTCTGGATAACTACAATATTATGTAATTTTTTTCATGAATGAATAGAACAAACAGAATTGTCCCAAATCTTGGACTGTGTTCGTTTTAATGTGTGATTGAATGACTATTGTATTTTGTGTATGTGATTTAGTTCATTTCCGTTCATGTATGATTGTTCGAGAAGTTGATCATATGCGTTCATGATGAAACTGGATAAGTTTCAATTGTTTCTCTTTTGAAAATCGTATGCAATGTGTACATCTCAAACACAAGGAGTGCATTGACTAAGTCTTAAATTGAATCATAAGAGTTCAGAGAGATATCATAAAAAATAGACCAGGTGCAAGGACTGCACATTGTCAAGAAGCGACCAAGTATTGAAGAACCAAAACAAAGGAACGCCAGGAGGGGGAGAAGAATTTATTTTCAAGAAATCCTTCAAACTGAGTTATCGAAATTCTCAAATGCAAGGAGTGCGTGAGAAGTTGAAATCCTTTAAGGATTAAGATCATAAGAGATAACACTTTCATAACTGTTGACGAGATCCAAGAGTCAGAGTCGTAGGAGGAGCAAAGGTTGATACCTTTGAAGATTGATAAATCTTCTAATTCGAAAGAAATTAGAAGCTCAAGAGGAGGAGCGACAGTGGTCGTTGGATCAGAGTGCAATGGATCGACAATTGTTTGACCAGACCAAGGTACACGAACCTTCGCGCTTCGTACAGTCACGACGAAAAACTTACCAAAGTTATGAAGTCCGTAATTAGTTTAGGACCGTCTATCGTCGAGGAAGATAGGTGGCACAAGATCCATAGCTCCAGAATTTTGTTGATGAAGAGGAGATGAAACACCTAAAGTAGGATCATGACCATTGATCTCCAGGAGATACATGTCAACAGATCAACACCTCTGGAAAATCTATTCAAGATTTGTCTAGTTGAGATTTGAAACTCTCGAAGCACAAAGAGCCGAAGAGAAGCTGGACCGTTTGATCCAGAAGGATACGTGTCAGTGGGCTGTGAGATCCAAAGGAAAGAAAAGATGAAATGTTGAAACACCTGAAGCCCRAATAACCGAAGAGTCGAGAGCCATCGATATGCAAGGGGACACTCATCAACATATCGTGAGCTCTGAGTAAATTGTAGTGGGGTTTTGGTTGAGAACTAAAACTCTCGAATCTCAAAGACCCAAAGTAAATCTGGACCACCATATCTAGATGAGACTTGGTGTGAATCTGTGGACTCCAGGTAAAGTCCTGAAGTAATTCATATCCGTCAGATCAAGAAGGGATGTGACGTGAATATGTGGACTCTGGGTAAATTCCTGAAGTAATTCATAGCCATCAGATCTAGAGGAGACATGGCATAGATCCATGCACTATGGGTAAAGATCCGAAGTAATCCTCAATCATTAGATCAAGTGGACATGCGTCAGTGAATTATAGCCTTCGAATAAAAGCCATTGGGAAAAAGGGTGAAGTTTGAGATTTGAGATCTCAGACGTCCGAACACCTGAATGAGATCTCGACCATTGATCGAGAAGAAGGCCACAGGGCCATTGATTTAGTTGAGAGGTCAAACACCCGAAGTAGAAGCAGGGTCATTGATTTAGGAGGACAAGTGTTCATAGATCGTCAACTCTAGAATATTGACGTACCAAGGAAAGCAGGGTTTGAGACTTGAAACATCTAAAGTCTAGAATCACGAAGAAGATCACATTTTTTGATTGAGGAGGGGAAGATCTGTACCATGGATCTGAAAAGGGAAGATCTGAACCATCAGTTCAGACAGTACCATCAAGATCGAGAGATCGATGGTCCCGTAGCATTGCGGGGACATGAGTTGCATGAGCTTTAAAGTGTTGAGGGTGGGCCGCATTCCAGACCATGGTTTTGGCAAGAGGACACATGGAGGCTCGAAGAGAGTTGTGTGCTGAAAATTAGTTTGATCCCAAATAGCTTTTGGTCGCGCCCGCAATCGCATGGTTACGAGAGGTCATCACCCAAGGTCACATCAAGAGGGGGCCTATCAGACCAAGGAATTAATGACCAGTACTCTGATATTTCGCACGAGAGCGAGAGGGAAGGTTGTGGGTGCTATTAGACCTGCACCAAGAAGCTGAAATGGCCTGTGTTTAGATACAAAAGGATACTATTAAGGTTTCAGAGGGTCATTTGACTCAAGAATCAAAGATCCTTGACCAGGAGGTAGTGTGTCCCTAATGGGGAGTAGGGGCGTTTCATCGACTAGTCTAAGGCGAGTGGCACCCTTGGATCACAGAGGTGCGTCTTGAAGGGTACATCATGAAATTAAAACCCGAGTTAATAAATCTACGTGGCCTAAAAGTCGTTGAAGTGATTGGACCTTTTTAGAATAAATAATTAATTAAATCATAAATTATGAATTGCAAATCCTAACAAAAGTCTAAGACTAAGTCTAAGTTTAAATTTAATTAAAGGACTAAATGAATTATGACATAAGTTAAAAACATTGGAGAGTAATCAAACTCCAAGAAAAATGAGAATACAATTTAAAAGATGGATAAAATGTACATGTGTGCATCAAAATAATAAAAAGGATTTTAAAAAAAATAAAAAGAAATAAAATATGAGAGAATAGGTGTACACATAGAATAGTATCTAGAGTCGAGCTACCACTAACTCTAACTAGAAGCAGACTCCTAATCCAACTCTAACTAATATATAGTTAGGAGACACTCATTAAATGATAATTTGGTGAACAAAGGGACAATTGAGAGCGAAAATAGGAACACATTGAGGAATGTGGGGGAAATTGGCTTATTAAATAAAATAAAAATTGTAATTACTTGTGCAACTTGGGGAGAGGTGAAAAGTGTGTGGGTGAATAATCTTAATTAAAGTAATTAAAAAGATAACTAATTGTGCATGAGGACATGTGTCGTTGGGGATATTTCTATAAAACAAATGAGGTAGAAGTGAAAGGGATCTGAATGATTCTCGGTAAGGTTATACTTCCAAAATTATTGTGTACTGTGTTTTACTTGTGAGAGTTGGGATACCAATCTTGAAGAAAGAGTGGAAGTTCTTTCTTGCAAAGAAAGCTTGGAGCTATTGTTTGTTCTGGTTTATTGTGTGGTCCATTTGTGGCTCAAGGGGCTAAGGGGGAAGAAGAGTACCCCTAGCGTTGGTTGGCAGGTACCGGTGAAGTCTTGTGATTAGATGGCAAGGAAGACAGATGTGCACAAGTGAAAGAAAAATCAACGTCGTCATCATCAACTGAAAATCAGTTAGGGTATTTGATTTTAGTTTTACTTATTTGAAATTTAAATCTGCAAATTGATTATGCATGACAATATGTTGAATTTTTAGGTGAAATAGAAAGGGATGAAGTATTTCAACAATGGTTCTATAGTAAATGTTAATCATATATTGCACAGATTTTATTTACTTGCAAAGCTGAATTTAGTGATTGGAAACAAAAGTCGTTGATCCTTGGTAAATGTTGTATGACTTTGATGTATGAATGTTTTTAGATCTGTGATGGTTGTTCATTTTCTGTGCATAATGATGGGTGTTGTGATTTTACCCTTTAAAAATATTTGTGTGATGGTTGTTCATTTTCTGTGCATAATGATGGGTGTTGTGATTTTACCCTTTAAAAATGTTTGTGAGAAATTGCTGCTATAATTTGTGCAAGTGTGATTGATATAAGGTTTTTATCATAGACTTTTCCTGGATGATAATTTTAATTAGATTCATAACTTGGAAATTTCCATAGATGGCAGATCTCTACTGCAGAAGCTCCATTACAATTTATTACTGGATGATCTTCTGTTTACAAACAATAGTAAGGTAAAAGTGTCCTGTTGATCATCCTTTCAGTTCTATTAAGGGTACCTAAGATGTCTAACGTATTCGTCTATTCCTAAATAGGAACCTTCCACTCTGAAATTTGAACACGATACTGTTGATCATGCCCACTTCATCTTTTGATAACTTGGGTTCCCTTGCTGATATAGCACGATGCCTACACTTAGGTTCAACTCCAGTCCCATATATGATTTCAACGAACATTAACGGTTCTCTGTGTAAAATTTTAACATCTACGAGCTACTTTTTAAGAATGACGACATCTGTTAAAATTGAACGTAGGGCAATTTACTATGATACCAGGACGACCGAAATCTAACGCTGGCGAATAATTATGTGTTGCTACTCGCTACGAGTAGTGGTTTGTTTGAATACCTCCTGTTGATTGATTTCAAACTCACCAATGTTAAATTATGAGCCCTTGACAGTTATTGTATGACGTTGAACGAACTTTAATTAAACACTTTTAGGTCTTAAAATATTCTAAGTTGTTTCTCGTTATATAACGGAATCCTTTAAGTGGAGGATGGTGAGGGCGAACACACTAGAATAATTTATCCCTTGAACGTAATCTAAAAATGAAATTTTAGTTTAGATAGGTCATTAGAACTTATGGATTATCGACTTTAGTGTTGTTAGCTTTTGTTTAATTTAGATTTGTAATTTATATCAATTTCTACCACTCTTCGTTTACTTATGTGCTAAGGTTCATAAGAATAAATATATTCAATGTGAAGTATTGTGGGAATATTCTAATAAGAATTAACTAAAGATAATAAGGTTTATTCTTTATGTTAACATCATCATCCTTATATGATTATCATTCTTTTAATAATGAATATATTTTATAATAATGATTATTCGTTATATAATCATCATCCCTTATTATGGGTATTCTATATCATTAATTGTGCTCAAGTGAATAATTGTATTAGTTCATCTAATTCATAGTTCAACTATAACCAGAAAGTGAATGCATTCATTGCATTTGTAATATATTGAAATCTTTCATACACTTAAATTTTCTATGGGTAAGATAAGATAATATTGTATTAGTTTACCAAATATAATATTCAATTTTATGAATTATCATTTAATTTGTTATTATAATAACAATATAATAAATTGTTACTATTAATAATTAAAGAGTCTTATTTCACAAATAAATTGAACGTACGTTTATGAAAGTATGGGGTAATTTTCTAAATGATAGGTGCATAAGTAATGTATGTTAGTCAAGGATGTATAGATAAGGTATATTATTATTGAATGAAACTTTATAGATAATTTGAGACTATTTTAATGGAGGATTTTATTGTATTTATCCATATATCATAGTGATTGAAAGGTTGTTCAGCTGAATTATGAGTGCAACAATGTAATTGTGATGAGGTATTTTAGTTCTTGGATTTAGACTAAGGTTGGGGTGGGTAGACATTGTTATTCTTGCTAACAATTGTGTGATCTAATGTTATTGATTTTCACATGTTAGACGTACTAAAATGCTACTTGATAATTGTATCGTGACCTTGCAGGGACGTTGATGTTGATTAAAAATAGATCAATTACCTATTGTTATCACTGTAACTTATTTTTCCTTGATTATGTAATTATCGTAATGAACATTTCTTAACTTGTTTAAAACAAAAAAATTATATGCTACTTTGCTATATTATCTTATCTTGTGTAGTGTATGGAGGGGGCGCTCCATTAGACTGTTGTTAGGATTTTAATTTATAATTTATTGGTTAATTAATTATTTTAATCTAACAAGGTCTAACTGTTTCAATGTTTTCTAGGCCACCTAGATTTATTGACTCATGTTTCAACTACGCGACGTTTCCTTCAAGGCGCACCTCCATTTTCCAAGGGTTCCACTCACCTTTGACTGTTTTTGGAAGTTTGTCTGACCCTTGGAGTCAATAGTACATTCAATCGACATTGTGAGAGACTAAGGGCTTCTAAGGAATACATATTTTTTCTTATTGTGTGCCCCTTAGATTTCCTTGTGAGAAAAATTTCTCAGTTTTCCCTCATAACATCATGGACCTCTCTAACTATGTAATTGTTAACCTGTAGTTCAAACCATGATGAGAGTACTAGTAGGTTGTGAAAGGGATGCTGCCACACGTCTCTGTCAAATGTTTGGTTTCTGTGCATGGCCCCTTTAGTCCTTATGTGAGTTTTATTAGCAAGCATCATCAAGCATGTATCCACTGACAAAAACAATGTCAATAATACATATACATAAGTCATATTGTAATCAATCATATATCACATGTGTATAAAATGAAATACTCAAAAAAATATAATCCACTCCCTCACTCAATCTGGAGTGCAAGGAATTCCATTGATGCCATCAACATCCATAACCTATCATGTGTCCTGAACACTCAGGAGAAATCTATATTATCTCGCTCTATTGAGCACACTTTTATTGACTTACTCTCTGAGGACACTTACATGCAAGTGATCCGATTATGAAACACTGTGATTTTGTTTCAATTATGGATTATACATGATGATGATGATGATGTGTTGTGACTTATTTTTATGTTGATGTATATATATTGACATATGTTATTGACATGTTTTCTAAAGTGTGCATGGTGCATGACATGTTATGGATCTGGATGGAATCAATGGACTTCGTTGGACTCTGAATCAAGTGAGGAACAAAATTGTATTTTGTTTGAGTATTTAATTTTACACACATGTGACACATGATTGATTTCATTATGACTTAACTATACATATTATTGATAGTGTTTTTATGAGTGGATGCATGCTTGAAAATGCTTAGTAATATGACTCACATAAGCAGTAGAGGGGCCATGGATAGAAACCAGACATTGAGGGAGAGGTGTGGAAGAATCCCTGTCATAGTCGACTAACACTTAGGACATGGAAGAATGGTTTGTTAATGATTATCTAATTTGAGAGGTCCATGATTTTGTGAGGGTTGACCTATACAGTCACTCACAAATATTTCTAAGGAGTGTGCAATAAGGAATAGTCCTTATTCCTTAGAAGCCCTTAGTATCTCACAAGGTCGACTGAGTGGAGTGTTGATTCCAGGGGTCGAACAAACTTCTAAAACCAGTCAAAGGAAAGTGGCACCCTTGGAGTACGGAGGTGCATTTTGAAGGGCACATCACGCAATTAGAAAAAAACTCGAGTCAATAAATCAAGGTGGCCTAGAAAACATTGAATTGATTAGACCTTGTCGGACTAAAATAATTAATTGAACAATGAATTTATTAATTATAAATCCCAATAGCAGTCTAATATTAATTCTAAGACTAGTCCTATGTCTAATTTTAGTTAGGGGAATAAAATTAAAAGAATTGAGATAAATCAATTTAAGGAAAAAGTGAGCAAAATCTAATGATTGGATAGAATGCACACGTATGCATGAAAATAATAAAATGGATTTTTAAAATAGAAAGAAATAAAATATGAGAGAACAGGTGTACACATAGAATGGTATCTAGAGTCTAGCTACCACTAGTGTAACTAGAAGATGACTCCTAATCCAACTCTAACTAAGATCTAGTTATGAGACAATCATTAAATGAGAATTTGGGGAACAAATGGACAACTAAGAGAGAAAGTAGGAACACATTGGAGAATGTGAGGGAAAATGGATTTATAAATAAAGTAAAATTGGTAATTACTTGTGCAACTTGGGGACAGTGTGACAAGTGTCTCGGTTAATGATCCTAGTTAAATTAATTAAAATGTTAATTAATTTTACATGTGGACATGTGTGAATGAGGAAATTTTTATATAACAAATGGTGTAGAATGGAAATGGATATCCCTTATTCTTGGTAAGGTTATGTTGTCAAAACTATTGTGGAATATTTTTTACTTGTGAGAGTTGGGATACGAAGCTTGGAGAAAGAGTGGAAGCTCTTCCTTGTGAGGCAAGCCTGGAGCAACATTTTTTGGTTTGTTGTGTATGACACCTTTGTGGATCGAGGGGATAATGGGAATGAAGGAATAAGGAAGGAGCACAAGACATTTATAGATTCCTCAATTCTCCATCTTCATTTGTTCCAGTATTTTTATTTTTTGGAATTTTAAATTGTAATAAGAGTAATTTTGTATACCAGATTTTTTAATCGCAACAAAACCATTTGGTAACTTTGGAAACTAAAATTTTATTTGCTACATAACCGTTTTGTAACTATGAAAGCTAGAATTTTATTCTCTACAGAACCATTTGGTAACGCGAAAAACTAGAATTTTTAATCACTACAAAACTGTTTTGAAACTCTAAAAACTAGAATTTGTATTCCCTACAAAACCATTTTGGTAACTCTGAAAACTAGAATTTGTATTCGCTACAAAACCGTTTTGTAACTCTGAAAGCTAGAATTTTTAATCGCTACAAAATTATTTTGTAACTATGGAAAATAGAATTTTTATTCGGTACAAAACCATTTTGGTAACTCTGAAAACTAGATTTTTTATTCGCTACAAAACCATTTTGTAACACTAAAAACTAGAATTTTTAATCACTGCAAATCCGTTTTGTAACTCTGAAAACTAGAATTTTTATTCTCTACAGAACCGTTTTGTAACTCTTAAAACTAGAATTTGTAATCACTACAGAATTTTTATGTAACTTTGAAAACCAGAATTTTTAATCGCTACAAAATTATTTTGTAACTTTGAAAACTAAATTCTTTAATAACTAGAGAAATGTTTTGTAACTCTAAAATTCTTTGGAATGTTTATGAATTAATGGTTATTGAACTATTTAGCGAGGAACTAGATAATGATTATTATAAGATCTTTTATATTAAGAGTATTAAGGTATAATCATTTTGGTTAATAAGGATATGGTAAAACTTGTTAAATGATAAAAGGTGATGTTCACTTAGGAAGAATGGTTGAAGATTTGAAGAAACAAATCTAACTTATAAATACCATACTATTATGGTAATAGAGATAATATTATATAATTTACTCATGAGGAATTCAAATTATAACTTTAAGGATGCAATTTAGAATGGGGATTAAAATTTAGTAAGTAAATGGGTTGTAAATTGTCTTAAGCATTATAATTAGGTTGATTCTTAACAAGACATTTTGACTACTTTATTAAGTGTTAAACAACAACTATGCAATGGATATAAGATAACTATGCCTTGGATATAAGATAAAATTTTAATTGTGAAATCCATGATAGAGATTGATGTGATAATGTTCGGTATGCAATTAATGTGATGGTTATATACTTTAGAACATGACTCAACTATTAATAACTATAGAATTGTTTTTGACAACTCTGGTTAGAGGTATGAATTTAATATGAATTGTAAGTCTAAGTTGAAGAGAAATTGATTGTTTTCAATGAGGTGATGATGTATATTGTTATGTTAAATTCAATACTAAATTAAATGATATCATTATCCACAATGGATTGTTAATTGTTGAGATTACAAAGTGGATAATAACACTGCCATGTATATGATAATAAAGATGATTTTGTAATGGATTGAAACCAGACAATTGAGTAGTTTCTTATGATGTGAAATTGAATGATGTACTATTATAAGGAGTTATTGACTGAATTTAATTGTGTTATGATTAAGTACCTTACTTTCTAATTTAGTCTTGATTCTAGGTTAGAGTTGGTTATGGGAGTAGATACATTAATGTTCCTCAGAACACTCGCCAGTCCTGTGACTTTAGATGGTCAAAATCAATCGGATGAATATTTGACTTGAGTGTTGATTATGTGTCTTGAAGGTCCTATCCTTGTAGGGTAGGTGGGAATCACTACTACATATTGTAAAAATTCCGACGTTTTATTTGCGGCGTTATGGACAAAATTGTCCATATTGTCGCAAAATAGAGGAAATTTATAAAAAAAAAAAATCATGTTGCTCGATAACGTCGGTCTTTCCACGTTGATGTCTCTCTTGCCACGTTAACGTCACTCTTGCCACGTTAACGTCGCTCTTTCCACGTTTTCCACTGGAACGTCTCTCTTGCCACATTTTCCACTGGAACGTCTCTATTGCCACGTTTTTGAAGATGTATGTCGCAATTGCCACGTTAATGTCACTCTTTCCACGTTTTCCACTGGAACGTCTCTCTTGCCACGTTTTCCATTGGAACATCTCTCTTGCCACGTTTTCCATTGGAACGTCTCTCTTGCCAAGTTTGTGAAGATGTATGTCGCAATTGCCACGTTAACATCGCTCTTGCCAAGTTAACATCACTCTTGCCACATTTTCCACTGAAACGTATCTCTTACCACATTTGTGAAGATGTATGTCACAATTGCGACGTTTTGGAAACTAGGTTTTCCCCTCCAACAATTACCTTAGTATGTTCACCAAGTCAAAATACCAACGGTCACTGAGGACTTTTTTACGTCGAAATTGCGACGTTACAAAATCTATAAATATGTTGCATTTGACGGATGTTGCGAAAAGTGTTCTATAATAACGACGCTTCAAAAAGGGTTTGCGGGTCTTCTCGGTGAACAAAAAATAGATATTTGTTTCAGTATAAGTCTGTGGGGAAGAATGTCAGAAAACATTAGAGTTGAATGGGTTCAGTGTCATTCAGCATGCCATCTTCAAAATCTTACTTCTTGATCTTGTTTGCATCATAACTTTTCACCA
>JASDQU010100945.1:125013-139737 GCA_032191745.1 Picea mariana | reverse complement strand
ATACTACTTATCATATCAAGAAGAAGAGGTTTTCACCCTTTATGGGTTTCCTCAAGAATATCAATCTCTATGTGCTTCATGTGTGTGATTGATGTTGAATACTCTATTGCTTACTTCCCTGCATTATTGTGATCATCATTGAGTATTATGTAATGAATTAAAATGGTTATAATTGCTTAAGCATAGTAACAATTGATTCACCCCCCCCTCTGAATTATCCAATATAGTTGAGCTATTTTTTTACTCCGCTCAGGTGCAATTGTTTTTACACATCTAGCGTAACATATTTATCTCAGCTTGATCAAGTTGAAATTATTCTCTAATAATTAATTTAAATTATCGTCCACCGTATCAGTTCCCAATCTTTAGTAGTAATAAATACAGAATAAATATTTTCAATAAGTTTAATAACGATTCAATAAATATATAATAACTTTATTAATATATCTCACAATTACTCCTCCTTAACATACATCGTTAATATAACTTCTAACATAGATTGATCAATACCCTCTACTCATGTCTATGTCAGAAGTTAAAATTTAACGAAATAATTATTAAGTTAGACGTAAAAATTAATATAAAGAAACATTTATACTTAGGACAATCATATCTCGACTAAAAACAAATTGGGAATGTCCAAATCTCCATAAAAATTTAGCTGAGGAATTATCCATGTCTCGACCTCCACTTTGGGGTTCACTAAGAGGATAGTAACTAGAGATAACTATAACATGTCAATCACTTCACGATTTGGCTAAGGAAGGACTTAATTCTAACTAATTGTTGACTTGTGAGAATCTTTCTAAATGGTACAACACAATTAAATAAAAAATGTGTGTTCTTGGTCTTAAGTTGAACGAAACAAGACTCCATGCTAATTCCTGAATAAAATTTATTGCATAGATTATATAATTTGACATCAATGCTAACCAAGAAGTTGTATTGATGTTGTACAGGTAATTAATATGGAAAAAGGGAGCGTCAGAATACACAAGTATGATCTGAAATAAGTGTAATCTATTAAGGAAACAAAAACACCTTTCCAATAATGATCAATGGATTGTAATGCACGGTAAAGCATTGGTGATTGGATTCCCTCACTGACTAGTGAAAGGTAGACGTTCTTCCCACCTACCTAAGGGCCTAATCCCGATTTATCGATCAAGGAAAATAAATAAATGTTACAAACTATCAATTCATTCATGCCCATGGAGTGCATATGTTCTCTCATTTCAATCCCACAAAAGGAATTGAGAAGTTCTATTAATTAGTTCAGTGTAGAAAATAAATTTGACTTCTTCCCGAAATAATAACAGAGAGATAATTTTTACAAATATATATTTTCAGCTAACACCCTCAACCTAGGTTTTCAAGGATACAAATTAAATGTGTAAAATTATAATATACATAGAGGGTGTAACCAATTCTTAATGCAAAATTCCAGCGCCATAACTATAAAAGCACTCCTCCCAGTGTTTTTGACTAATAAAATTGATATAAAACAATGAACAAGGTGTTCACAACATACAACAGTTCCAACCACTATGAGAATCAACATTTATTATTCAACACTTTCTCAAGGAGCGAATTACAGAGTAAGTAAGGTAAACTATGGTAAAAGCAATTTAAAAACTCACGATTTTATAGGACTTTTTCTTGCATGCAAACCAAAGTTAAAATATTCTAGGAGACATATGATTATCAAGTCGTGATCTTGGAAAATGTAAAAAAATATAAGTCATTCATTCGCAATGATGACTAAGGAATCTATTCACCATGAAGGAATGAAACGTCTGACTAGAGCTTATAATGTGCAATGACCCTCATGAGATACAATGTCACATGTTAAATTACTTATTAAGAAGCTAGTTTTAAATTCAGATTAATCAAGAATGTAGAGGAAGTGTTCTAAATTACTAAATCCCATTTGAGAAAGGTAATCAAGGGAAATCACTTCATAGAGTTTGTCCATCCCTTATCACCATTCTCCGTATCTACACTTCGTAAATTTTAAATACACAAAGTTCTTAACAACTAGGTAAATGAGTGGAAGGATTCTGTCTCACTTTTAAAAATATATCTACTTATGTGTTGTAAAGATACATATGCCATGGATAGAACATAACAGACCTTTTTACATCGATCTGAATTGAAATTATCATTCAATTATATTATAGACAGACAAAATACAATAATGTTGACATAATCATTTATACACACACACACACACACACACACATATATAACCATGGAAAGGTTTCTAAATAGATGATCAATTTTGTGTATAAATTCTCTTGAGCCATACTAAAATTTGGTAATTTTACAGATTTAAATAATCAATCCAATAATAGTAATATATTACATACAATTTCATAAATAATCTTGAAGCCTAATACCGTAACTAGAAGAGAAGTTGACATTGGTGATGATCTTGATCCGTAGACTTGCACTTCCTCACTTTCAGTCCAAATATTCACTGGTACCTCCCAACCAAAGATAGGGGTACTCTTCTTCCCACTTATCCCCTCGAGCCGCAAAGGGGCCACACACATGAAACCAACAACAATAGTTCCAAGGCTTTCCTTGCAAGGTAGAACTTCCACTCTCTCTACAAGCTTTGTAACCCAACTCTCACAAGTAAAACATAGTCAAAATAATTTTGGCAGCATAACCTTACCAAGAATAAGTGAGATCCATTTCCTCTCTACCTGATTTATTTTATAGAAAAATACCCAATGACACATGTGCTCATGCATAATTAATTAGCTTTTTAATTGATTTAATTAGGATTAATCACCCGCACATTTTTCACACTCTCCCCAAGTTTCACAAGTAATTACAATTTTTTTTTTACTTAAAAATTAAATTTCCCTCACATTCTCCGATGTGTTCATATTTTTTCTCTTAGTTGTCCCTTTGTTCCCCAAATTCTCATTTAATGAGTGTCTCCTAACAAGATCTTTGTTAGAGTTGGATTGTGAGTCTTCTTCTAGTTAGACTAGTGGTAGATTAACTCTAGATATTATTCTATGTGTACACCTATTCTCTGATATTTTATTTCTTTTCTATTTTAAAAATCCCTTTTATTATTTTCATACAGACATGTGCATTTTATCCAATCTTTAGATTTTTTTTATTCCCCTTTTTCCTAGAGTTTGACTATTCTTCAATATTTTAACTTATGTCATAATTCATTTAGTCCCTTAATTAAATTTAGACTTAGACTTAGTTTTATCCTTAGGGTTAGAATTTTATGGGGATTTATAATTAACAAATTCACTATTTAATTAATTATTTTAATCCAAAAATGTCTAATCATTTAAATTTTTTCTAGGCCACACAGATATATTAACTCAAGTTTTTTTTTTAAATATGTGACATTCCCTTAAAGGCACACCTCTGTGCTCCAAGGGTGCCACTCGCCTTTGAATAGATTGGGATGTTTTTCCAACCCTTGAATTCAACACTCCACTCGGTCGACCTTGTTAGAGACTAAGGGCTTCTAAGGAATAACGACTCTACCTTATTGCACTCCTCTTAGAATCTTCATGAGTGATTGTCTCAATGTTCCCTCATGACATCGTGGACCTCTTGAACTAGGTAATCATTAACCTACCATTCAGCCATGGTGGGAGTGCTAGTAGGATGTGATAGGGATGTTGCCACACCTCTCCCTCAATGTCAGGTTTCTGCACATGGCCCCTTTACTCATTACGTGAGTCGGATTAGAAAACATTGTCAATCTTGCATCCACTTATAAAAATGGTGTCAATAATCGATATACATAAATCATATTGTAATCAATCATATTTCACAAGTGTGAAACAACAAATACTCAATCAAAATACAATTCACTTCCTGACTCAATCTGGAGTCCAAGGAAGTCCATTGATGCCATCAACATCCCTAATCTGTCATGTGTCCTGCACACTAAGGAAAAAATCATGAATAACATCTGCCAATACATATACATCAAATAAAAATCACAACACATCATCATCATCATGTATAATCCATAATTGAAACAAAATCACAATGTACCGTAATCGGATCAGTTGCATGCAAGTGTCCTCAAATAATAAGTCAATAAAAGTGTGCTTAGTAGAGTGGGATGTTACATACCACCCCTCATGTTTTAAACATCATACCGAATTTTGTATAGTATATAAATGAAAGTAACAAAAAATGTCTCTGACATATATCTATATGTCTAATCTATCAAACAAGTAAGGAAATTGTTGATGCATCTCATATGCATCCTCCCAGGTAGTCGAGTGTGGACGATATTTTCCCCAATAGACCTTAACATGATTGACTATTCAACATCATAGTTGTTGAATGCAATGGCCCAGAATGCGGATTGGCACTACCATGAGAGCTCCCTCGCCTGACACCTACATGAACCAGTTCGCATTCTAGACCATCTCATTCGAAAACTATGCCATATAATAGTTGATCAGGTTAAGGTCTAGTGGGACAACTATAGTCCACACTCGACTACCTAGGAGGACACATATGAGATGTGTCAACATTTTCCTTAATTGTTTGATAGATTAGACATATAGATATTTGTATGATAATTTTTTTTTACTTGCAATTATATATTGTGCAAACTTCGGGACAAAGTTTAAAACAATAGGGGATGTATGTAATATCCCACTCTACTGAGCACACTTTTATTTACTTATTCTTTGAGAAAACTTGCATACAAGTGATCCAGTTATGGTACATTATGATTTCGTTTCGATTATGGATTATACATGATAATGATGATGTGTTCTAATTTATTGTTATTTGATGTATACGTATTACCAAATGTTATTGCAAGTTTTTCCCGACTGTGCAAGACACATGACAGGTTATGGATGTTGATGATATCAATAGACTTCCTTAGACTTTTTATTGATTTAGGGAGTGAATTGTATTTTGTTTGAGTATTTAATTTTTCCCACTTGTGACATATGATTATTAGTGTATGATTTATGTATATGGATTATTGACACAATTTTTATCAGTGGATGTAGGCTTGACAATTCTTGCTAATACAACTCACATAAGGAGTAAAGGGGCCATGCATAGAAACCAAACATTGAAGAATAGGTGTGGGAATGCCCCTATCACAACCTACTAGCACTCCCATTGTGGCCAAATGGTAGGTTAACGATTACCTAGTTCAATAAATCCATGATATCATGAGCGTGGATTGAGGCGGTAGTTCACAAAGATTCTAATTGTCACGCAATAAGGACGATTCCTTATTCCTTAGAAGCACTTAGTCTCTCACAAGGTCGACCGAGTGAAGTGTTGTCTCCAAGGGTTGGAAAAACTTCAAAACTAGTCAAAGTCGAGTGGCACCCTTGGAGAATGAAGGTGCGTCTTGAAGGGCACATTGTGTATTAAAAAATAAAACTTGAGTCAATAAGTCTAGGTGGCCTAGAAAACATTGAAATGATTAGACCTTGTTGGATTAAAATAATTAATTAAACAATTAATTTATTAATTATAAAACCCAATAAAATTCTAAGCCTAAGGCTAAAACTAAGTCTAATTACAAATTTAATTAAGGGACTAAATGAATTATGGCATAAGTTAAAATATTGGAGAATAATCAATTATAAAACTCTAGGAAAAAGGGGAATAATAAAAAAAAAAAAAATCTAAAGATTGTGTTGGCACAGGGGCAGACCCAAGATTCAATGCTACAATAGTGAACCAACAAAACCCTAACTACTAGCCCTTTTGGAAACACCTGCGAAGAAGATGAAGTCTCGCCTGAGGTAGAGGCAAGGGTGGTTGCAGGATTTAGGTGTCTACAACCTTAGCTGGGACAAAGATCTGTCAGTGTAATACTTAATAGAGCACTTAGCACTGACAATTCATCAATATTTAACCACTATCTAATCCATAGATAAAACAGAGCATAACTTCATTCATCCAGATCTAGTGTCTCTAAGCACTTATCATAGGGAACTCGATTAGATCTAGCAGATTCAAGAACTAAGCACATTCACATAGGTCAGATCTACATCCATATACATCATTAGAACAAAAAATAAACAAATTTATCTATCTATATCAAATCATTTAGGAAGTAAAGACATAAACACATCAACATATTGCATAAAGTAGAGCAACATAGTGTATACATGGTTCACCCCCACCCTAGGGATATGTCCACCAACTCTTCTTATTTATTATCTTTGTCAATCTTCTTACAGGAACGTAGCATCAAAATCATACTCTGTAGAAGATGGGAGATCTACGCACACTCCATTAGATTGTCCTTCTCTGAGCTCGGGTAAATCACCAAGCCTTCTTACAATTACTTACACGTAGCTCTGCAAGTCTCACATAGTATGCACGGAGCACTTTACAATCCTTCAATCACATAGATCTATTACTTAGCCATTCGTAACTGCTCTCTTCTTACATTACCTAGACATCTATTTATACTTTACAAAATAGGCCTAAACATGGGTAAACCCATGGGTCGACATCCCATACCTGTTATATAATCCCAAATCCAAAAATGGACCCAAAAAGGGGCCGAGATCCCACAAATTCTTCTTCATCTTGCACTCCTTCTTTGACATATTGTCAAAGTCTCAAAATAGGTCAACTTGACCAAGGATCTCCCAAAACATGGTCAAGGGCCAACATGCCCCCAGCACTAACCTGTAACTCATCCCGAGTCACTCTAATATGGCTAGTTCTGCTTCGAAAGCCTCGAGCTTGGCTCGAGATGCTTCGACTTGTTGTTGTGCCATGACCTCTTGTGAAACGAACTCTTGGATGACTACCTCATTCACAGGTCCCTCTAGGCATTGTTCAGCTACAGGGACAACCTGCTCCAGTTATGATCCTTAACCTTCGACCTCTGTGAACAATTGGTAGGCCTTATCTTGTACAGGTTGGAGCCTCTGAGTTACTTCCATAACTCTTCTCTAGATAGTGTGGATCTAATGTTGGGTAGTGCATTGCTCTTGGGAGCACTTCATTGATTCCACAACTGACAGGGGATTAAGCTGTGCTTGTATCATTTCGGCTTGATACTTCACCTCTTGGAGTTGTGACTCTAGTGCCTTCAGTTATAGATTCTTAGTGAGCTTCTCATAGGTGTGGGCACTTCGATCAGTAAGTTGCTTACATTCCATAGAAAGGGATTTTATTCTCTCAACTGCACTTCGAGAAGCTCCTTCTCTTTGATCCCTTACATCCTATGGTGTCTCGGGTACTTTGCGGGGCTCTAAGTCTGTGATGAGTTGTTGTAGCTATTGGATAACTTCTATGAGCTTCTCTACTTCCTACGTGACTTGGTCCTTTGCCTTTATTTCTATGATTGTCACAGAGCAAAGTGATCTGCTGACCACTTCTTTCACTTCGAGTTACTCTACGAGAAAATTTTCTTTTCCTTGTTGTATCTATTATTTTTCTTCATCAAACTTTTCTTGGAGAGAAATATTTTCCTGTTATGTAGCTCAGTGTTGGTCTATAAGTACTCCTTGTACTTGTGCCAAAGCCTGGGTGGCCTGTTTTGTTTCCTCTTATGCTCGTCGAAGGTGAGCTTTGACTATCTCATATATTCAGTGGAGTTGGGATGGCACATTGATCCATACAGATATCAGTGGCCACCCACCTTTTCCAATTGGCTCAAAACATTTTTCTAACAATTTTGGAAATTTACTATTTTTAGCAGTTTTAACTTTCGAGGCCATTTTCAGGGCCTAAATGAATGTTTTTTTGGATTGAGATCCTTAATTACAGATGCAGTTATTATTGAGACCCCCAAATGAATCTCCTCGATGATACCTTTCTAACGGGATATCACATGCCTAAAATGGAGATCGTATGAAAAATTTACGACCCCGGGAAGTTGATGTACTAACTTACCCAAATGGGGCCCACATGACTTTTGGCGCTTCATTTCCTAGGGTTAGGTTTTTGGATGTCTAGGGTTTTTGGCATTCTTTTTTATTGTAAAAAAGTAATTTAGAGCCTCATTGTAATCATCTTCTTGCAAATGCGCACAACCGTCACATCTCTTCTTAGAGATAAGCCGCCACCATTCCAACAAGCTTATTTCCGCTGCATTTTACAGTTTCAGCTTATTTCATTGTTGAACAGAAAACCAATTTGACTGTATCTCTATTATTTTGTGTTAAGCACCTGTTAATAATATTTTTTCATTTTTTTGTTCTCATAAAATCTAGATCACTCATCTCCCAACTCTGGTTCTCCCGATGGCAGAGGCACAATGGAGACTACACGACTGGACTGAAGGGCCTGTTGTACCCCTCGAAGCTAGACTTCAATCCTATCATACATTTATTCCTTCTTCACTCCTTATTTCTCTACTATCTCTAGTGAAGCATCATCGAGGGATGATATGATGAAGACAAAGTCATCAAAGGTGATAAAAGTCTTCATCTTGGTCATGGTGGCTTTCAATTTCTTCTAGGAAGAAGGTTTTTTGGGGGAAAGCTTCCTCTTATTCAAGGGGTCAACCTCATATCTGGGAGATGTTAATTCACTAGGCTTATTTGCATCTTCTACTTCGTCACCACCCCATCAGTCAGGTGACATGGATGCAGTATTCACTGAGGTGTTGCTTAAGTTTTGGACCCCCTTAGTCTTCTTTTGTCTGTTGGTTCTCGGTGTATTCTGTTCTTTATGAGTGTCCTCTGGGCTATCAATATCAGATATCTATGCAGGGTTGGTGGGCATAAGGAGGTCAGTCAACCATTCCTTAGTGATTTCCTCAAGGTCTTCTTCTATAAGCTTATAATACGACTGGAGCTTCTCTTGTTGTTCATCTGCTCACGTTGTAATGTAGATTAAATTTCGATTTGCGCTGAACTTCATTAGGGGTATGAACCTTTGTAATGTGTTTGGAGACATGTGAGGCTCAGAATTGATGGATCTCTTTAGCTGGAGGTAGTATGTATGAAACACATCATTCGACTACCACTATTTGTTCATATCAGTGGAATACCATAGGGTAGCTAACTTCACGACAAGTAGTTTGAATGACTCTATGTCGGGGAAGGTCTCTCCTTCCAGAATGCCCCATGAAACAAATGCAATGAGGACCAGAAGCTAGCTGAAATGAAATTCACAACCCTAATCATCTGCTTCTCGACAATCTAGTTCCAACCAGTTAACTAGGTACTTCGCCCAGTTCATTTGTAGGCCTTCCGTGCACTTCCCTTCGAGGTCAACAACAAAGACGATGACCTACATATGTCAGTTCTTCATTACTAAATTTCCATCTATCAATTGACATGCTAGGTGAACTACACCACTTTGGATGGAAGCTACCTTGTAGCCTCTTCCCTTCTCAACATCGCCATATGTATCCTTGATCTTCTGTGCGAGTCCGTGATTTGTGGATTTTCCTGGATAAAAGTCCTACAGGTCGAGTCATTGCATACTCAGTCCTGTGATCCTATGGATCAATGTTGGGTCAACTATAATACATCGATGTATCCATAAGTAGCTGCCATGGTAACACGATAGTAGCAACTTGACACAGGTGTTGAATTCTTGGTGTCTTCCGAAGTGTGGGATCTTCATGACATTTAGCAGGGTGGACTACGCAAGGTTCATCATCCATGACGAAGGGATGGTATTCGAGTTCTTCCATTTTTTTCTAGTTAGGTACTTGTATGGGGTGAGCATACCATAGATATTGTGATCTTCGAGGTTAAATGCGTTGAACTTCAACACTGTGATCTTATCTTGCTTTGTCCAAACTGTGCGTACGCAGTGACCATCGTGTACTTGAATTCTCTTAGCACGCTATCACGATTCATCACAACAACCACAGGCGAGATGTAATTGGGCAATATGGTTGGAATCAATTTTTCATTTGCGACGTCATCTTTATGCTTGTTTCTCTTTATTCTGCTAATGGTTAGAATGGTCCAACTCTACAAGTAGTCTACGGAGAGGCTTGCACCATTCTCATCGATGAAGCTTGTATACCTGTAGACATCGACATGACTCTTTTAGTCATGAGGTCAATCAAAAATTCTTCGAAAACTTTCTTTGCAGCATTGAACTTGTCCGACATACATGATCAAGGTTGAAAATCTCAGGTTCGAGGAGTAACTTAGACTCTGTAATAGGATAGAGGGTAGTAGTGCAATGATTAGTGTGTAAAATCAACAAGTCTACGAGCTCAGATTCATGGTTAGCAAAAGTGTTCTTGGTGCATGGCACAACGGGATAAACAGATAACTTGGCAACAGATTTCTTTCAATGGTCGAGATCCCTCATTAAATTTGTTATTTCCATTATGGTGCGGTTCAATGATCTGGTGGCGAACCATAAATTCCTTTCTACCTGTTCGTGGGGGTCGACTGAAAGGTTATATTGGTCCTAATGACTATATTTCTTTTCCCTAGCAAAGTTCCATGTGACATTGTTATGTTATCATGGAGAAGCTCCAATTTTGAAAATTTTCCTTCTGCGAAGTTTCCTTTGGAACCTTCTGTAACTTGTCGATCTTAGCTCTCTTCTTACTTAGCTTTATATCTTTCTTTCTAGTGAAATTTGTCTCGATATGCCTTTTTCCATTATGATTCTTTTCTTCTTTTGGCATAGTTACTTTGTGTTGTTGATATTATTTCCTAAGATTCAAGGGTGATACTTCTTATTTATCTGGAATAGGTACTTCAATCTTCTATGGGTTGTCTAGTGTTCTTGCAACTTCAATATCCAAGTCTCTGGTGTTAAATAGCTTTGATCTATTCTTATGTTCTTCAATTAAGTGTGTGATCCTTCTAGTCATGAAATCTTTTAAATCTTGCTTCTTCTGCTCTAAAACTTCTTCTTCTTCTTACCTCCTAGCTTGATCTCTTTCAATCCAAGGTTTTCCTCATAACATGGTAAATGGGGCGTTCTTCTCAATAAATTTGATAATCTCAAAATATTCCTCTGTCGAAGTCCCATTGGAATTCATAGGTATTTGGGTGAGCTTTCCACATAGGTTTATCATATTTCCTTTGAATATTCCTATTCCTCCCAATGAAAGAGTCATAACAGTCTTCCCTAACCATTCCCAAGTTGTTTATGTCATGATATTCACCCATGTTTCCTCATCTAGAACATAGTCAATGTCGAAGTATCCTATTATTTCTTCAAGGAATTCTTTTTCTTTGAAGACCTCTAATAAACTAACATGTCGGTGATCAGTCAGGATTTGTTTCATTTGTAGAAATACTTTCTCTAATTCTTTGTGGGGTTCTGCCATAATCTCAGTTTCTAGATCTACCTTAGGGTTTTCTTTGTTCATATTCATTCTTTCAACTTTAGCAATCATTCTAGGGAAATCCAATACTTCATGTTCCATAGCTCTACATCAAAGACATCGAGATATTCTACCAGGGAATTCCTTAGCCAGATGTCCCAGTCTTCTGCAACTATAACAAAGGGTTAATCCTCATTTTATTTTAAATGATCCTCAACCTTTCATGTACTGTGCACTAGGATCATAGTAGCTAACCTACAAACAATTCTTTCCAGGATCTTGCATCCATTTGATAGTCCAAACATTCTCTCTATGCATAGGTATAACATATTTTTCACTATTCTTATCAAATCTACTCAAATCAAATCTTCTTTCATTTATCAATGCCGTAGTTTTCAATCTAGGATAAATCTTATCAAACATACCTAGATCCATACTTTAGAACAAAAATTTCCACTAATATTATCTTCAACAAAGCACAAAGCTTTCATATATAGAATTTTTCAATATTCTTACCTTTATCAAAGCGCAAAGCTTGCAGATCTTACCTCTTTTCTTCAGATCTGACCTATTTTCATGGCACGGAGCTTCATAGGTCAATTAGTATGTTGTGCACTAGGGAAACAAATCTACACATAGAGCTTTCACAATTTTAGATTGGATCTTTGCATAAATCTTCTTCTTCCCTAGTTCCCAACAATCATATTTTTAGGTTCTGGAAACAAAACCATTTGTTGGCACAGGGGTAGAACCAGGGTTCAATGCTACAAAAACACACTAACAAAACCCTAACTATCACTCCTTTCAGAAACACCTGTGAAGAAGATGAAGTCTCATCCGAGGTAGAGGCAAGGGTGGTTGTAGGAATCAGGTGTCTGCAACCTTAGCTGGGACACGGATCTATGAGTGTAATACTTAACAGAGAACTTAGCATTAACAGTTCATTAATATTTAACCACTATCTACTCTGCAGATAAAATAGAGAATCACATCATTCATCCAAATCTGGTGTATCTAAGCACTTATCATAGGGAAGTTGATTAAATATAGTAGATTCAAGCACTAAGAACATTCACATAGGTTAGATCTACATCCATATACATCATTATCAAAAATCATAAAAAAAATTATCTATCTATATCAAATCATTTAGCAATTAAAGACATAAACACATCAACACATTGCACAATGCAAAGAAACACAACATATATGTGGTTCACCCCCACCCTGGGGCTACATTCACCAACTGTTCTTCTTTATTATCTTTGTCAAGATTCTTACAAGCACATAGAATCAAAATCCTAGTCTGCAGAAGATAGGAGATTTGCGCACACTCCGCTAGATCCTCCTTCTCCGAGCTAGGTCAAAGCACCAAGCCTTCTTACAATTAGTTTCATGTAGCTATGTAAGTCTCACACAATGTGCATAGAGCACTTTACAATCCTTCAATCACATAGATATAGGACTCAGCCATTTGTAACTGCTCTCTTCTTACATTTCCTAGACATCTATTTATACTTTACAAAATAGTCCTAAACATGGGTAAACCCATGGGCCGACATCCCATACCCATTACATGATTCCAAATCCCAAAAATGACCAAAAAAGGGGTTGAGATTCCGTGATCTCTACTTTGTCTTGGGCTCCTCCTTCGAAAGGCTCTCGAATTCCCAAAATAGGTCAACTTGAGCAAGGATCTCCCAAAACTTGGACAAGGTCCAACAGATTGGATAAAAATGCACATTTGTGCATGAAAATAATAAAAGGGATTTTTAAAATAGAAAAGAAATAAAATATAAGAGAATAGGTGTACACATAGAACAATATCTAGGGTCAAGCTACCACTAGTATAACTAGAATAAGACTTATAATCCAACTCTAATTAAGATCTATTTATGAGACACTCATTAAATGAGAATTTAGGGAACAAAAGGACAACTAAGAGAAAAAATAGGAACACATTGAAGAATGTGAGGGAAATTGACTTTTTAAATAACATAAAATTGGTAATTATTTGTGCAAATTGGGGAAAGTGTGACTAGTGTGTGGGTGAATAATCATAATTAAATTAATTAAAAATGTAATTAACTTTGCATGAGGAAATGTGTCATTGGGTATTTTTCTATAAAACAAATGAGTTAGAAGGGAAAGGGATCTCACTTATTCTTGGTAAGGTTATGCTGCCAAAATTATTTTGACTGTGTTTTACCTGTGAGAGTTGGGATACCAATATTGTAGAGAGAGTGGAAGCTCTACCTTGCAAGGAAAGACTTGGAACTATTGTTGTTGGTTTCCTATGTGTGGCCCCTTTGTGGCTCGGGGGGCTAAGGGGGAAGAAGAGTACCCGTACCATTGGCTGGGAGGTACCGGTGAAGTTTTGGATTGAAAGTGAGGAAGTGAAAGTCTACGGATCAAGACCATCACCAATGTAACCTTCTCTTTTGATTACGATATTGGGTGTAATATCCCCAAAAATATTTATTTATTAAAGTCTGTATGCACTTAGGAATTTATTTTCGTTTTTGGCAAATTTGAATTTGGAAAATTATTTCCATTTATGGAAATTCTGAATTTGCAATTTGATTAGTTGTAATTAATTATTGTGACTGTTGGGAAAATATTTGATTTTCGCAACCAACTCTTTGACTATGACACTTGTAAGAGAAAAATATTTTTATATTAATTACTGAAGGACAAATGGAACATCTAGGTTTAAATCAGCTAACCATGACTCCATGAGTGGGGAATATTCTTGAACTACCTCGGGGATGAATTTTACAAGTGGAAAATGAGGAATTTGGCCATTGGCAGCCCCTGAAAATCAAGGATTTGTAAAGATGCAAAAATTCCCAAAGGGGGGGAAATACCTAGGCACTAGAGGATTTTGGATATACAACATATGGGAGGAGGCAGGATGTTGCTTAGTATGTTGGAGAGAGGATATCACTTGTTGTTACGAGCATTGTTCTGAGTGTGAAGCAAGTGGAATTTCTGATCTAAACAAGGACTATAGTGAAAGAGGAGCATTGGAGTTCGCCCTTATAGACTCATGGTCAGGCTAGGGTGTGAATGGAGCAAGTAGATTGGTTGTTTTGTTCTATGATTGGGTGGAACTTGGTTGTTCCATTTTTTTTCTTAGCACCTTGTTCATATATTTTTATCTACTCATTTCCTGGTTGAATGTTTTGTTGATTAATATATGGTAGAATACATCTACTTAATTCTGGTAGAATTTTTTGTTGATTAATACCTGATAGAATACATCTACTTATTTTGGTAGAATGTTTGTGAGGTAAATCGCTGGTAGAATGAAATAGATTTTAGAATAATCCTTTAAAGTTTAATTTTATTCAACCAATAAATTGAAGAAAGCTATTTTGAATTTAGTTTCACTGTAATTGAATCATGTATCTCTCTCTCTCTCTCTCTCTTTCTCTCTCTCTCTGTATATATATATATAGGAGATACAT